>JALJCO010008972.1:600000-900468 GCA_023101725.1 Atherinomorus stipes
AATGAGAGCGCCACATTGTGATGGCCGGCGTCCAATAAAACTCATGCACACAGTTACAACAACTTTAGCAGGAATGTCGACAGCTCCAAAGATCACTTGAATTAAATAAATGTCCACCCCAAATTTCTGAAGATCCATAGCAAGACCATAGTAGGCAAAACTTGTGGATAACCTACAAAGAAGAGAAAATATGCAAATTCTCACAGATTAGCTGAAGATGCTTCAAAAATCCCTTATATTATCATCATCATTTTTTTCTTTTTAGAGTATGTACCAGACAGCACTGAGGCAGATGGTCATAACCCGCATTTTGGGTGTGCGGAACAGATCTAGAATGGAGTAGGTTCCCTTGGAACAGGACATCTCTTTTTTCATGGACTCTTGCAGCATCTGTGCAGAAGAAAAGGATCAAATATATGTATAAATTCACAACACACATGAATTGGGGCGAAAAAAAAAACAAACAAAGAAACCCCTCTTACTTTAATGTCAATTTTTTCAGCCTCTTCATGGCGTCCATTAAATCTCGCCACACTTTTTAGCATCTTGACAGCTTGTTCAGGCTTATTATTCAATGCAAGCCATCTAGAGGATTCATGGAACCACCTGTGACAAAAACAGTTTTGAGTTCATTCATTTGATTCCAATTTTTTTTCAACACTGAAAAAGCACTGAGAAGTAATTGTGGTTGCCTCTCTTGAGTAAAACTCTTGGTATCTCACCATGCAATGAGGAAGAAAACATAGAAGGGCAATGACACAGCCAGGGTCAACCACCTCCAGTCCCTGATGAAGTAGGCCACTGCTGCAAGAATCAACTGTCCTAAAGTGTAACAGTAACCTGTTATCGTCCCTGTGACAGTCCGCACACGTGTTGGGATCCATTCCACGACTTGAAGAGAAAATATTGCACAATGACAGTATGTTAGTACCCCATTTTAATCTTTAAAACTATGGAGCCCTAAATTATTAATCAGTAAGAGAAATAATGCAAAAAAAAGGTTAATAAAAGAACAATCACATTAGATAATACAAATAGATAAATTTCCTTCCCTTCCCTTCTCTTTATACTGTATCTCCATATTTATTTCATATTCTGTGTATTCATCTTTATATTTTTTCATTAACTTTCTGTTTTGCATTATATATGCTTTCTCTCTACTAGTCCTTTGGCAAATTGCACTCATTGTTCTTTACTTTGTTAAATATCTTACTGAGTGAAAAGGTGTTGAGTCCCAGACCAGACAGAGCCATGCCACAACCGAACCGGAACAGGCAGAAAAGGGGGAAGGAGGGTGAGAAAGCTGCACATGTTCCAGAGACTGCCATGAGCAAGTTGGAGAGGAGCAGGAGGATGCGTCGGCCATATCTTGAGAGAGGTGGGATGTTTGTGAAGCATCACATATAATAATGTTGAAAAACAGAATTTGAGCCACTAAATATCCTGAAAAGCTGGGACTCTAATAAATGCAACAGAAAAATAAAACTAATTCAACAGTTAAATTTTACCTGTCTGAAAGTCCTCCAAAGACAACTGCCCCCACAAGCACACCTCCCATGTAGATGGTTTGCCCCATTTGCTTCAAAGAGCGCATGTCACACACCAAATGCCACTAATAAAAAATTTTTAAATCAGGAAAATATTTAACACACAATTTAAAGCAATATAAAAAAACATTCATGAAAATGAAAATAGCATGAAAATGCTCCTGAAAGCAATGTTTGAAACTTGCAGCCTTACATCAGATATGATGGTGGAGGTCATCTCTGTCATGTTATAGGACCATCCATCTGTGCATTCCTGCAGGGCAACATCAAAAGCATCCCAGTCTTCCTCTTCCTCTCCTGAAGTGGAGCTCCCATTCCTAGCCAGGAGGTGCCACTGTGGGGTAAGATATCGCTGGCATTTGTGAGGTTTCCCTGTTTGGTCTAGTGGCACTGAGATGAGCACAGTTTCCTCTGGGCTCAGCTGAGACTGAGAGATATTGGAATGAGCACTACAGTAATGTGGAGGCACCACAGCCACAAAGTTCTGCAGCAGGTTGTGGCTGGCCATCATCAGGACGGGTATGCAGAGGAGGGTCACATGCAGGATCTGGAAGCGTCCTGTGCTGCCCACCTGTTCAAGGAGGTCTCCAAAAGCCATTCTTTTATACCACAAAAACACTGTAAGATTATTGGCACTTGATTCTGTCTTTAGTTCCCAGATTCCCTTACAGTATTCGGATGTGCAACAGCATCTGTGACGAGACTGAGCAAAGCAACACTTATGAGAACTTCCTAGCAAACATTTTTAACTTGCAAGTGTTAAATCACAGAAAATTGTACAGACTTACCTGCTAAATCAGTTTTTCTTCATCACATAGAATTTCTCAAGATACACCGAATAACTCAAACTAGATCAAACAACTAAGCATCCATTCAAATCAAATCACAGCTTCAAAGAGAGTCCTTAAGAAGTGTTTTCTTTTTTTAAAAAACAAAAACAAAAAAAGCAAATAAAAGAAAAAAAAGAAAGTAAAAGTTGCCTTGTTGCTGCAGCGTATTTAAGTAAGTAATCTGCTCTCAAATTCCACTAGCTTTTCTGAACTTAGGATTGTTTGTCGCATATTGTAACCTCTTAAGGTATTAGCAGTTGTTTCTCTGAACACTGAGGTAAAGTGCTAAGTCTTTGCTGTGCAGAAACCTGCTGAAGTGTCTCGGTGCAAGTGAGCTTTAGCATCAAGAGTGCAAATACAACTATCTCCAGCGGTTTTCCTCTTTGCACTGAGACACACTCCCCGACCTTTGCTGGGTTACTTAATAAGAAAAACTCTGGTGTGTGTGTGTGTGTGTGTGTGAGTGTGTGTTTGAGCGAGAGAATAAGTGTGAGTGAGAGAGTCACGTGCATACACGTGAGGTCAACAAAATGTTTTTCTCTTTGAAATTTTTATTATTATTCTTTTTGACTTGATTTGTTCTGAAGTAATTCTGACTCATTATTTGCATAAAAGTTTATTATGAAAGGACGAATCCACTAAAAAGAATATAAACAAACAAAAATTAGTAAGTGATTGACATAAATTGCAAAACACACTGATCAATATTCAACTGTTCAAATGCACTTTAACAATGTGACCTTTTCTCCTCCTGTCTGAAAGCTCTTGTTATGAAACAGAATTTTCAGTAAATATGTGACTGTGCAGTGACTCTGCAGTTAGCTGTAAGTGTTGTAAAAACTTTGCTTTGCTGAAAGAGAAATGGAACAAACTGTACAGAATGAAAAAGAAAAAGAGAAGTTCTGTGATTCATCTTATCTACATAACAGGTATGTACTTGTCTACATAATATTAGACCTTTTTCTTTGCATTACAGTTATGGAGCATCTGTAACTAAAATCTTATACTTCTCCTGGCTGGTTTCTGTCCTGGTGATTAGTTATGAGGAATGTGTGCACTTGTGTAAGGATCAGCATGAGATGCCAAGGCGAATGAAGCTGCAGGTGCACCCATGCAAAACAATAAACTTTAGGTTTTTTCAGCTGTGGGACTAAAGATTGAGCTTTTAGATTCTTCTTTCTCTGACTTTTGTTTGTAGTTTCAGCCCTGAAAGTACAGGTTTTTGATAGGATTTATGACAGCATGTACAGAAGAGAAATGAAAAACAAACACCCCACACACACACACACGCACAAATAATGACAGATACAGCCTAAACTGAGAACCGTGTAAATAAGACAAAGTCAAGTGTGAGTGAAACGCTGTAAATCCTGTTTTTCCAATTTTAAAAATGGTAAATCTGTAACAGAAACAGAAACTGTATAAGGGAACACACTGAAAAAAGTAAAGTATGAAATAAATAAAGAACTAATAAAACAGAAATAAAGACATAGAGAAAGAAATCGATAAAAAATAAAAATGCTGCATTTGAAAAAAAAAAAACAACAAAAACAATAAACGTAAAAAATAATACAAATAAATAAAAATAAAATAAAAATAATACAAATAAGGATAAAACATAAAAGAATGATCAATGCATTTAGCACAATAGCCAACAGTCACTGAAAGCTTTCAGCTTGTCTTTTTGATCACAGCACGATACTTTGTGGGAGTTACTCTGGAAAAAACAATTTCTCTACGAGTCTGACCATTAGTGTATTTGCCCATTCCTCAAGCCAGAACTACTTATAATCAGCTGGATTCAGATTTGCATTTAAATTTTCCTCCATAGTTTAGTTTCTTTAGTTTATTAAACAGGGACCATGAACAGCAGCAGTGATCAAAGAGAAAAATCTACTTCATACCAGATTATACCTCTGTGCTAATTTCCACCTGCAGTCCTTAAAACATATAAAAATGCAATACACATTGAAAATGCAAAACATGTAAAAGAAGTACATTGAATAGTAAAATACAAGGTAGAGCAAATACAAAATACAAAAAAAAAACTATACTATATTAAACTATAATTATAATATTTATCAAAGAAAGCATGCATTTAACCCCCTACAGTATATACTTTCCTCATAGAGTAGATACAAAATAAATTACAGGCTGCATTTACACATTTTTCTTTTTTTCTGTTCAAGGGAAACAAAACAAATAAAGAAATGAATGCTGACAAGCTGACATGCACATGAATACTACCGTTGATCTCTGTTATGGCTCGGTGCTGGGTGCATACAGGGCACTGACTTTACCTTTTTTTGGCGCATTTTATCACAACAGTGTGTATTTGGTCCCTGTGTATGAGCCAACCTTCCAACGTCTGGAGAAGGAGGAGAAGACGGTGAAAGTCTGGTCTGATGAGAATGCAGCCAGACTGCAGGCCTCTCTGGACTGCACAGACTGGAACTGTTTCTTCAAAGCTTGTGACAACATGGATGAATTGACAGGTACTATCTCTTCTTATATCACCTTCTGTACTGATTCTGAAATTCATACAAAAAAAGTGATCATATATCCCAACAATAAACCTTGGGTGACCAAAGATCTCAAATCTGTCATTAACAGAAAGAAAAGAATTTTCTTCTCAGGTGATCTTTTAGAGAGGAAGGCCGTCTCAAGGGAAGTTAAGAATGAAATAAAGAAAGCTAATATTAAGTCTAAAAATAAGGTTGAAAATCAGTATGCCAAAGGAGATATCAGAGCAGCCTGGAAGGGCATTAAATCCATGACATCACTTAATCATTCTGACTATATGAGCCCAAACAGCCCATTACTGTAGCATCAATGGTATAGATGATGTGGAGCTTCCCAATGCTTTTAACTCATTCTTTTGCAGGTTTAAAAAGACAGACCTATAAGAAAAGTACTCAAATCTAAAAAATGTTCTTGAACACAAAAGAGAAAAATAATCTCGTGATAACCCAGGAAAGTGTCACCGCACAGCTGAGGAAAGCAAATATCCGAAAGGGTGCTGGCCCTGACTTCATCTGTGGGAGAACTTTGTACCACTGTGCTGAGCAGCTCAGTGGGGTGTTCACCCAACTTTTCAGCTGTGTCTGGACAGTGGATACATTCCCAAACTGTGGAAAACCTCCACCATTATCCCCTTGCCTAAATTAAAACAGCCAAAAGAATTAAATGAATTCAGGCCCATAGCCCTCACATCTCTTGTCATGATAATCTTTGAGAAAATCCTCAAAGAAATCATTCTTGGCTTTATTAAGGGCAATATTGATCCACTACAGTTTGCTTATCAAACAGGAAAGGGAGTGGATGACGCTAAGATTTTTATCTTGGAAAGAATATATTGGCATTTAGAAACATCCGGTGCCCGTGCCAGAATTTTATTTGCCGGTTTTTCTTCTGCTTTCAATAAGATGCAACCCCATAGTTTAATTGAACATCTAGCATCTTATTTTAACCTGTCTGAGCAGATTCTGTTGTTGCTTTGAAATTTTTTAACTGAGAGAGTCCAGCAGGTTTTAATGAACAGTCAAAGGTCCGATTGTGTCATTTCCAGCACCGGTTCACCCCAGGGCTGCGTCCTCTCACGCCTGTTGTATATCATGTACACAGACCCCTGCAGAGCAGGAGGGGAAAGCTACCTGCAAGTTCTCTGATGACAGCGCTAGCCTCTGCTAACCCTTTTACGGGGCCCTGTATCAGGGCATGGCAGAGCCTTGTCTGACTTTGTCACTTGGTGTGGAGAAAATTACCTGGACCTTAATGTGACAAAAACTAAAGAAATGATAATTGATTTCAGGAAAAAAGCTCCTAAACATGACTGCAGTACCATCCATGGTGAAAAGGTGGAAACTGTGGGCACATATAAAAACTTGGGCACAATATTCGACTCTGAACTAAAGTTTGACAAAAATACAAAAGCTATTACAAAAAAAGGCCAACAGCGTATTTACCTGCTGCGGAAACTGAATTCTTTTAATGTTTCTAAACCTATTTTATGTGTCTTTTATCGTTTATTTATTGAGAGTCTTCTAACTTTTTCTCTTATGTGTTGGTTTTATGGTTTGACAGTGAAGGACAAAAACAGCTTGAGCAGCTTTGTGAAAACTTGCAGCAAGATCATGGGTGTGCAGGTCACTGATCTACAGGCATTATGGAGAAGGCAGGTGCTCTAGAAAGCTGAGCATATCATTCATCATTCAGATCATGTTCTTAAAGACCAGTTTGTCTTGATGCCTTCTGGGAGGCGCTATCTGGCCCCCAGTAGGAAAACTAATCGATATGCAAATTCTTTTATTCCTTCTGCCATCAGGCTCTTAAATGCAAGAGACAGTGCACAGCGTGTTTCTTTTTATGCTGTTTTAAAGTTTTAATTTAGTTGTCTATTATTTCTGCCAAGCACTCATCACTTTTTTTTTGCTAATTGTGAAACTGCTGCACTTACAGTATGACTGGATCGTCTGTTATCCTCTGACCTGCACGCTGACAGATCCTGTGTAATTATGTGTACAGTATGTGTGTGGATTGTTTTTGTCCTTGCTGCATCAAGGTCTGCAAACAGAATTACCCCCAGGGGATAAATAAAGTTGTCTGAATCTGAATATGAATGTCTTTTTTTTAACAGATGCTCTTTTTTTCTGTGCAGAATATTTGAAAGTGTTGTCATATTTTTGATTCTCTTGGAAGTTTTGTCTATTCTGTTGTTGTAAGTGAGAATGCTGCTTATAGTGCTGCTTTTCTTCTGGGTATGGCACACTGAATGTTAATCGTGTTATTCTGCTCCTCTGTTTAGATGTCGATTAATGAATTTTTTAAGTGGTGGAGGGGCCATATTGACTGTCTTTGAAAGTGAATGTAAGTTTGCATATTTAATATATCTTGAAAAGTTTAACATACTGTGTTTGGAGAGTATTTGACAGTGATGCTGTTGTGTTTTCCTGTCCAGGATCCTCAGTGTTGGTTTATAAAGTGATTTCAGTGATTTCAGTGGTTTGATTTGTCTTGTTTGCCCGTTACCAACATGATATACCAAATGATAAATAAGACAGAATGATTGCAGTCATGCAGATGTTGGCTCCCTCTATTGTCAATGAGTTTCTAATACACCTGAAATTGGACAAATTGTATTTCAAAGCATGACAACCCTTTTTAAAATAGCTTTTTTGAAGCAAAGCTTAGAATCTAAAATAATGCCTGTAGGTAACTGAACTCATTTATATTAGCTTTTTTTTCCCATCACAGTTGTAGTGGGATAGATTTACCAATTTGTCCTGCCAAGAAGGATATAACATTGTTGCTGTTTTCCCACATTTAATGTCAAACTATTTTGTAATATTTTCCATCACCTGTAATAACTTGCCTGCACTTGCTCGGGGTCTTTCGTGTGTTTGGTTGGCCATGTCATCAGCTTATCTTTCTAAATCAATATCCTTACACAGTATGAAACTGGTGGGGAAAAAAAAAACTTGTTTAGTGCTTTGCCTTGGTGTTATGCTTGTAGTTTGTTTAATTTTGTCATTTCCAACCTCCTACATTGGATTAAGCAACGACAAAAAAAAAAATTAATGACAAGACTTTTTAACCTTTGCACCTCTTTCAGCCCACCCTGAAGGACAAGACTGCAAGAGAAGGAAAGGTTTTAAAAACTGTGAGTACTGATTTACAGAAAGTAAATCAACTAAGGTTTAAATACAGCTTTAATGTTTTACAAAGGGGATGTGTTTACAACGATGTATTTTTAGTTTTCAGATTTGCCTGACCAACCACAAAACAAAGTGTTATCCAAGGGATATCAAGGTGCTCATTCTTGTCATACTTTGAAAATTAGGCATTGGTATGCAAACACTGTTTGTAGAAATGTTTCAGAAGCATCATTTGAAGAAAGGTTATGGAAAGGTCTTAATTCAATGTCCAAATCTTTGGTTGCGGAACTGCTAATTGGAAAAAAAACAAATAAAATAAAAAATAGATAAATATGTATTCGTACATATTTTTGTTCTTTATAACAGACTGGGTTTTTTAAATGACTCCATTTTACTGTGTGTCAGAAAAACAATGTTCAACACCCTGTCCAGTTAAACCTTTCAAGTCATTGCGAACAAAGCTTTCCTTCAACCACATCAAACAGTGATGTACCCTTGAAAAATAAATCCCAACATGGTTTGTAGCCATAGCTTAGGGGTACAGCAGCATCAGAGTCCCAACAGCTGATAAAACCTCATCATTTCCTGGTTGGATATTGGGTTTGAAATCAAAAGGGGTTGCAACCTTGCATCATAGATGGCAAAGGATCCTGACTTATGCTTCCTCGGTCACTATGTTCAATCATCTGCAAGTGGAGGAGCCAGTAAGGCAGTGAAAAGTGATGACTGAAAGGCAGTCACTAGTGGTGCTGCTCAGGGAAATGTAATATCCCTACTTAGCCAAGTTTCACAAGAAAACATTTAATATTTTATGCACATTTCCAAAATAGTGTCATGGTAAGAGCTCTGAAATGTGAGATGGTTTCACTCTGTTATTTTGTAAAGGGCAATGTTACAGCAAAGGGACATCCCCATTTATTTATTAGTATTCAGCTCTGTGTTGAATTTTCTTCATCTAATGTGAACCATGTACAGATCTGGGCATGAAAAAGTTCCTCCTTTTTCTGCCAGAAGTGGTGCCGTAATAGTGCACCATTACTGCACTATCACTGACTGAACGACTTGTCCCGCAAGTACGCCATCACGTACGGTGTCCAAACTTGCCGTGTGGAAACATCCTTGATCCGGGCATTCATTTATGCTCTGAAATCGTTTCCCCTGGGCACACAGGCGTTTCTCTGTGCGATTGAATTAGCAGACAAGTCGCTGGTAAGTGGCTGGCAGTCGGCTGAAAGGGGAACTTTTTCATGCCCAGATTTGTATGTCTGTGCCTACCCTGACCAAATGTGCTTTACTGTGAAACAAAGAAGCAGAAAGTCATTGGAAAATATTGGGTTGGTTGGATCGCACATCACTTCTCTTTTTCCTTTTACTCTTTAGTTTATTCATGTTTGCAAAGAAAGCATGTACAGGTATTGTTTGGAGCTTTAAAAAATAGCCACAAAGCATTTTCAATTTTAACAGAGGAAAAAAGTATGAGTCTTTTTGTTTGTTTGTCTTGTGGGTGTTTTTTAAAGTCAAAAAGCCACAAAAAATTCAAAACCTTTTTTTTGTGTAAATCATTACTTTTGTCACTAGATGATCGCATTTCTTCCAGGAATACATTTGCAGACTAACATACATGCAAAACTAAAAAATCTAAATAAGTTAATGGATAAATGGAATGGGAGGGATGGGAGGGGGGGGGTATTGCAAGAAAATGACATATAAATACAGATAATATTTTTTTTTAATATAGTGATTGTCTGAAGGTGGTACATGTGTGCTGTATGTTTCAACTTTAAGACTGTTCATCTCAGGGTCAAGCCCTGAAGAAATTGAGTAATCATGCAGTTTATAACACCATAAAATATCTCTCACTGTAAATCCTGCCGTCATGTTGGCAGTTGTAAAATACCACATGAACCCTTTCATCTTGTGCCTGTCGCTCTGTTAATAGTTGTTTAAAATCATTTCCAACACAACACTTTGACCTTGGGTCACAGTCCAAACAAAGATACATAAAAGTGAAAGTTTAATTCAGCTGTTCTAAGTCGTCGTCCCCCCCCCTGTCCAGAAGGGTATTTCTTCATTTAAAAAAAAAAAAAAGCTACATTTTACTGTTTAAAATAGAGATAAACATTTTGTTGTTTTTTGCAGACATGACTTCTATAGTTGCACTGGAGTGAAGTTAATTAGCAATCAGTTGCATATGATTGTATTTGTTATGGACTTCATCAGCCCTGACACTTTTTTTTCTCTAACTTTCTTATTGTTGGGCATGCAGATATGCATGCAGAGCTCCTCTGCTTGTAGCTGCAGGCATTACCTCATCACCACTGTCGCAGCAAAGTGGTACCCTTTGTCATGGTAATAGAACAATGTTGATGCCAGCTGTCTTACAAACATAAATTTTGGTGACGTTTTCCTTTTTTTCTTCTCCAGTTGGTTTGCTAATGCCGCACAGGCATCTTCTGTTACAGTAGTATTGACATCAAGTCCTGTCTCTTTGCACTAGATGCTCTCTTCCATCACAAATAAATAAACCAGTAAGTTTCATGTACTTCTCATTTCTGCATGAGAAGGGTTTGTTTTTGTTAAATACAAACAATGCAAGGGAAAGTAAGTATATAACACTTTCTGGAACAAACTCCCAGAGAGGCTGAGATTAGCTGAAACACTCAGTTTATTCAAATCCAGATTAAAGACACCTGTCCTGAGTTTGTAAATTTTTCCCCTCAAAAGTTAAAACCTGTATGGCTTCCGTGTCCCATTTCGTTGTCTTTCAAGATGGCGCTGGGTTGTGTACCGTTATGTCAGTCACAAGGGTCTATTGTTACCAGCAAAAATCAAGAGTGTGAATCAGCAGAACTCCAACATTTGAGTTGGCCGTTTTAACCTGGGCGTCTACAGGCCCTGTATTGCAGCCAGCCCCTAGTGGATCAGCTGTGAGCGGTAATTTTTCAGCACTTCCGCATGGGCTCCAATTTTCTTGCCAAAGGTTGCTGCTTGGTGTGCACACATACAGTACAGGTTTCACAAATTCAGCCCAAAAATTACAAAATATGAATGGTGTGTTAATTTACTTTCAATGGATATATAATATATACACAGCTGTGTGAAAAAGTTTTTGCCCCCTTCCTAATTTCTTACTTTTTTGCATGCTTGTCACACTTAAATGTTTCAGATCATCAAACAAATTGAAATGCGAGACAAAGATAACACAAGTAACACAACACAACACATAACACAACACACAGAGTATTTTCCCAAAAGTCTTGGGGATCATCAAGATGCTTCCTGGCATCCTGAGACGAGCCTTTATGTTCTTTTTGCTCGGCAGTGGTTTTGGTCTTTAAACTCTGCCATGCAGGCCATTTTTGCCCAGTCTCTTTCTTATGAACACTGACCTTAATTGAGGCACTTGAGGCCTGCAGTTCTTGGATGTTGTTCTGGGGTCTTTTGTGACCTCTTGGATGAGTCGTTGCTGTGGTCTTGGGGTCATTTTGGTCGACCAGCCACTCCAGGTTCACCACTGTTCCATATTTTCACCATTTGTGAGTAATGGCTCTCACTGTGGTTCTCTGGAGTCCCAAAGCTTTAGAAATGGCTTTGTAACCTTTTCCAGACTGATAGAGCTCAATTACTTTGTTTGTCATTTTTTTACTAAATTGTTTTTGGATCACAACATGATGTCTAGCTTTTGAGTATCTTATTGGTTTACTAAACTTCTTCAGGCAGGTCCTATTTAAGTGATCTCTTGATGGAGAACAGGTGTGGCAGTAATCCAACCTTGGTGTGGCTATAGAAATTGAAATCAGCTTTCCAAAGATGTGATAAACCACAGTTGATTTATGTTTTAATAGGGGGGGGGGCAATCACTTTTTCACACAGGACCGTGGAGGTTTGGATTTTTTCCCACCTCACTAATAAAAATCTTCATTCAAAAACTGCATTTTCTGTTTACTTGTGTTATCTTTGACTCACATTCAAATTTGTTTGATGATCTGAAACATTTAAGTGTGACAAACATGCAAAAAAGTAAGAAATTAGGAAGGGGGCAAAAACTTTTTCACACAGCTGTATATATATATAATATTTTATGTAAAACACTGGTACATAAAATGTGTTATATAAATAAACTTGCCTCGTCCTGCCTAAAGAATTAGATTGATATACTTATAACTTGAAATTTTATTTGTAGTTTCATGACGCAGGCTATTTTGAATTCTAGGTGATACTGTTCTCAGTAATACCAACAGCACTCTCTTCAGTGAGGTTTTCTTTAGTTTGTTCCAACTCTGCCAACAACACATCATTACAAGACAAATCATTATGTTTACTTGTGCTGATGCCAGTTACATCTTGTTTCCTGCTGTTTTCTGCCCACTGTTTGATGTAATAATTTACCAGACCTTTATTCATTCCCTGATTATTCTAACATACCCTTCTCTCCAAATGATCCCTTTTAAAAGCAGCTTATTTTACAAAATCACATAATTTGAGTCAGTAAAAGTTGCTGACCAAGTGTGATGGTGATAATTTTATTTGTTAATTTTTGTGTGTTCCATTTTCACTCCCATCCCACATTTTCTGATTTTCGGGTGTAAATGGAAACTCACATATTTAGCATTTCAAATTTAAGTTAATGTTTACATTAATATCTACATCTACATTATGTGAAATAGGGACATCTAATGGCTAAATTGTATATTACAACCAGCCAAATGCCACCAGCATCACTTCAAATACTACTGCTTGTGTCCACTTTGTCTCTTAGCAGTTGTTGAAACATGGGTTCAGTTTTCACTGAATTGTATTCAACCTACTCTTACATTTATTCTTATTTCATTTTTGAAAAACATTTCCAAAAATGATCATTGACAGAGAATAAAATGTTCTCTTGATTATTTTAAAGCACAGAAATGTAATGATAATACTGTATGATAATAATAAATCCATGAAAGCTCAATTGTGAATGCATGAACATAATAAGTATCTTTGCAAAAAAGAAGAAGAAGAAGAAAGAAAATATAAACAGGCCATTTTTGTATTCAAGACCAATTTTATTGAGAATGGGTCTGACTGGAAATACAAGAATTTATAGTTTTGAATAAAAAAAAAAGTACTACCAATGAATTTACAAGGCCCACCGCAAAGGTATTTTTTAATCCACTTTACAACAGCAGAGTAACAGTTCTTACACCCCTTCTGATGACTGCGACATTGTTACGACTCAAGCCTGTAACCCTGGTTTGTAAATATGCAGATATGTAAAATGTAAACTTTCCAAGAGTTTGCATATGATGCAGTGTAACTGCTGTGGATGCAAGTTTGTGGGGGCTTCTTGCGAGACATTACAAAGTCTACCATGTAGAGTCTGAAGGCATTTAAACCTGTGGGAAAAGTTGGCTAGGTTGACTGTCATGTGGGCAGTTTATTATTTGACATCAGGGGCGGGCAGTTTCTCAAGCGTGGGCTCCATGCCCCAGATCTCACGAGCGTACTGAGCAATGGTACGATCACTGGAGAACTTGCCACATCCAGCAATGTTGTAAATCACCTTCTTGGTCCATTCCTTGGGGTTCTGAAGTGAGGACAAAATGATTAATTAGTGACAAATAAGATTGATCATTGTGAGTATTATTATGACCCCCATGATATAATGACAGTGATTAATATTATTCTACAAAAGGCATTTGTTTACGGTCTCTTTTTAACGTATACCTTGTAGAGAGCGTTGACTTTCTCCTGGCATTTAATGTAGTCTTCATAGTCAGCGAAGACTTTAAACCTGTGTTCATGAAATACAATTAATTGAACAAATAGAGATGTAGATTTCAAACAAACTGTCTGATGTTCTCTTCAAGGTGGAAGTATGATGTAATTTTCTTTTCCTCTAGAATGCAGGTTTATATACATTTTATTTGTATGCGTGTGTGAATGTTTGTGCCTCAGGCTACTAATGCTAGATGTGTCTGTACCTGTCATGATGCATCAGCATGTTGACGATTTCTTTAAACAGGTCAGGCTGCTTTGGGCTAAAGAAGCCTCCAGCAATCTGGTCAATAGCCTGCTTCAGTTCCGGCAGACGCTTGTAGTATTCCTCAGCGTTGTATCTAAACAGGACCGGAAATAAATGACAAAGAGAAAGATTCAGAAAAGTGAATCACAAGCGTTTTGCTGTTGTAACTAGCCCAGTCATTAAGGAGAGAAAGTCAGTGCAGAAACAGAAATAGCACACTCTCCCTAGGGTCACACCTTTTAGCGTGGAAAAACTCAGCATGTGTGGATAAAACATATGAGTCTGGGAACACCAACAGGCAAAATGCAAGAATCGAGATCATTACCAAAACCTGTGCAAGACTGCAGAGCAGCTGGATTGTCAGAGCGCATGGAGCTTTCTGAATTGATTTTAAAAGGTCTTGACAGTTGGCTTATCTTGAAGGTATTTCCCTAAATGGATCTCACAACAGTGGTTCATATGCAAAACTGTAATGGCAGCAGTAAAAATACCAGAATGGACCTTACTTTCCTGAATCTGCTGCTTTGAATTCTCCCATATGGGATTATGTTGGGGTCAGATCATTTTTAAGTTTATAGTGGAATGTTTTGGGGTGTAGAGATGTATATTAATTTGAATCAAAGTGAAAGATGCAAACTGGGGTTCATCCTTTACCCTTTCCTGTCAAGTGCATCGACGTCATCTACCCTCATGCCAAAGATGAAGAGGTTGTCCTCGCCTGCCTCCTCTGCCATCTCAACATTGGCTCCATCCATGGTACCGATGGTCAGAGCGCCATTCAACATAAACTTCATGTTGCCAGTGCCAGAGGCCTCAGTCCCAGCTGTTGAAATCTGCTCTGACAGGTCTGCTGCTGGGATGGCTGCAAGATGACAGAAGAAACGGGTTCACAACCTCAACTTGCATCATGTGTGTGTACTGTTTAAATACTGTGCAATGATTTGGACTCTACCTTTCTCTGCCAGTGTAACTCTGTAGTTCTCCAAAAAGATGACCTTCAGACGGTCTCCAACCACAGGATCGTTATTGACCACCTCACCAATAGCTGTGATCAAACGGATAATCATCTTGGCAGTGTGGTACCCTGGAGCAGCCTGCAAGGAAGGTCGTGTTAGACACATAAAATTAAACACATTAAATTGCCGGTTGTTTTATGGCTATACAAACCTTTCCTCCAATCATGACAGTTCTTGGAGTCCAGTGCTTGTTGGGATCCTTCTTGATGCCTGAAAGTAAGATGAAGTGATTACAAACCTGAGGTCTGCAGAAAAGTCCCATGCATTCTTTATGAACAGACTGAGAGGTTAATAGTCTTTTAAATGTGTACTTACGGTTGTAATAGGTGATGATGTGCAAGCAGTTGAGAAGCTGTCTCTTGTACTCGTGGATTCTCTTGACTTGGACATCAAACATGGAGTTGGGGTTGATCTTCACCTTGTAGTGCTCCTCCAAGTGCACGGCGAACTTCAATTTGTTCTCCTACATGATCAAAGCATTCATTTCATGTGTGAGAGAGACACCAATTCAACAGTTCTTCAATATATGTAGTAATCTGTATGTGATGCCAAAAAAAATGCATGTGTTTTTTTGTTTGTTTGTTTGTTTTGTGAAAGGATGATGTTGCAGGACACAAGAAAGTGGAGAAACTATATAAAATGATGGGATAAATTCCTTCCAGAACTTTCATGAAACCTCAGTGCATCTTTCTACACTGATTGCTGGCTGTAAAGCTTTATGAGACTGTGGGCCATGGATGTATCCATCATAATTGCTTTTTAATTACAGCAAGACAGAGGTAATAACAGTGAATTGCAATTGTGACGTAAAGAGGAGAAGGACTCTAAATGGACTGAAATCACAGTTTAGAATATTATGTGTGTGTGAGTTTGAACTGCGTGGTGCTGAGCAGGT
This sequence comes from Atherinomorus stipes, assembly GCA_023101725.1. Classification (NCBI taxonomy): domain Eukaryota; kingdom Metazoa; phylum Chordata; class Actinopteri; order Atheriniformes; family Atherinidae; genus Atherinomorus; species Atherinomorus stipes. The sequence goes on from JALJCO010008972.1 coordinate 615,947, forward strand.
GGCCTGTGCCTTTGTCTTTTGGGTCAGATGTCAGCAAAACATAGATCTGGAAGCCTTTGATATACAGTATGTCCTCATTTTCATGCCAGACTGATATCCAGATGATGCTCATCTCTTACTGGGTGCTGTTATGTACAGCAATGATTTATGGAAGCCCCAAGGACAACAACCACTGAAAGTATTCCAAAAAAAAAAAAAAACATTTTTCCCTATGTGGAATAGCAACTTTGACAGTCTGTTGACTACTGGTACAGAGGTATTTGTAAACATTAAAGGAAGATTTGAGACAGATCACTTAGGAACAAGTATTTGTACAAAATAACTTTTTGAAAAGTATTGCTGTATGAGGTATGCAGTGCAAGAATCAAAATATGAAATCTGCTATTAAATATATCATACAAGCCTCTTCTCTCAACTGTAATTACATATATCTGCTAATCTTCTCCAGAATGGTAGTATTAATACTAACTTGACATGTCGGTTTCAGACCAGATCACCCATTATTCACCTGTTTCACTTTGGCAACATCCCGAATGAATGCCTCGTCATTCACACACTGGCGGAGAGCCTGGAGTTGGTCAAGATCGCGAATGAAGTCCTCGCCAATTTTCTGATGAGCAAAACAAGACACTAAATGAAAACAGGCAACGAAACTGTTCAGCCTACAGTGTGATCTAAATATTATTAGCAAGTTGTTTGTGAAATGGAGCACAGCTGACCTCAGCGATGACCTCGGCCAGCCCGGGGTTGCACATAACCAACCAGCGTCGGGGAGTGATGCCGTTGGTCTTGTTTTGAAACTTACGTGGCTCCATTTCATAGAAGTCCTTGAAACTGCCAGCAGAGAAGCATCACATATACCAAAAGCAAATGGATCATGAAATAACAAAGACTGGGAATTCATGATGTTAGTATCGCTATATCACGCTATGTTCTGTTTTTTTAGTTTAGTAGTGACATACTACTACTGTATGTAGAATTACAGGAAAACTGTTGTCTATTTTGGGGACTTACACAGTGGCTTTGAGGATATCAGAGTGTATCTGGGCCACGCCGTTGACAGCATGGGAGCCCACAATGCACAAATGGGCCATGTTGATCCTCTTCTGTCCGCCTTCCTCAATGAGGGACATGCGGCGAAGGCGATCATCATCTCCTGGAAACTTGGCAGCGACTCTCTGCATATTTAAACAGAATACACAATTAAAAATTCATTTTTATGTTAGACTGAGTTATTCTGCTTGCCGTATCAGTCGATCGTTGTATGTACACATCACAGGTCAGCAGGGCTATTTTAAAATGCTATCAGGCTACCACCAGCAGCAGGTTTTCCTTCAGTTGGTAAGCAGATGAAAGTCTTGAGATGAAAGTATATTTATCGTGCAGATCTGCCTACCACTTCATGTCAGAAATATTTCTTTCTCCTTTCAGCATGAGTGTGGGAGTTTTTTCCTGACAGATGTTGTAAATGAAATCCAAGAGGCAGGATTTTGTTGTTTGACTTTTACTTACATGCCAATCTGAAAAGTCACTTTGCATTTTAACATGTTTTTCTGTTGTCTCTTTGCACTTGCCAGTCTAAAATCTATTCACAGGCAACCAAGTACATCAAATACTGGCATTGGAAATACAGTCTTTGTTTGTTTGTTTGTTATTCTTTTATCAGCAGGATTTATATTTGATTTATTATAGTGTAATTTCATGTTATTTTCATCTTCCACAACTTTTATTATATTTTTCCGATTGAGTAGAAAAAAAGCAAAGAGATGATAAGATGAGATAACAGAATTATTGTTCAGTGTGTGACGACATTGGGAGTATTTTCTGCTGTATATCATGAGGAGGAGTTAAATAACCTATAGAGTGTAATACAGTACATATGGAGACAATAGCATGTTGCAGTGTGCAGCATTAACCTCCAGGTGGCGACGATTGATCTCATAGACTATTTCCAGGTGACGTGGCAGAAGATGAGCAAACAGGTCAACTGGCCAGCGCTCCAGAGCTTCAGGAAGGACTGTATGATTGGTGTAGGCACAGGTGCGCACACAGATATCCCAGGCCTAAACATCAGGAAGAGAAAATATGTTCAGAAAGTTGGAAATGTTTTGTTACTTGTCCTCATTTCCACCATTGATACAAGCAGTGCAACGACATAATCCAAGCAAAGCTGAGAAGTGAAAAAAAGTGCAATTTAACAGCATCTTTTATAAAAAGCTTTAAAAGATCAGAAAATATTAACTTTTTTTTTCTATGTAATTGCTCTTCCCTACCTTTTCCCATGGGAGCTTCTCTTCATCAACAAGTACCCTCATCAGTTCAGGAATAGCCATGGCTGGGTGAGTGTCATTGAGCTGGATTGCAACCTGGATGTGCAGAAAATTATCAAATAGCCTGTTCAGAAAATTATGATGTGCCAAGAGCTATGTAAAAAGGTCATTCAAGCTCTTCACCAAAGCCCCAATAAAACCCACCTACAACCTGTTCAACACACTGACAAAACCTTTTAATAAAGAATCTAAGAGCTTATCATGGAAACAAATGTTTGACAGATATGGCTTTGTTGGGGATTTTTCAAAATTCACCTTCTCAGGCAGTTTGCTGAAGTCTGTGCGAGCAATCTCCCTGGAGCCAAACTTGGAGACCTTGAAACGACGAATGATGTCTTGCAGGGTGGCAGACACTACGAAGTATTCCTGCTTCAGACGGAGCTCTTTCCCTTCAAAGAACTGAGCATAAAGACATACATTTGCTCTGCAGACAAGCTTGAAAGGTGTTTTTTTTATTTAAAAAAACACAGCCTTGCTCTATAAGTGGTCTTTTAGGCTATATAAAAAAATACTGAAGCCTTATGTGAAAAGACAGACTTATTGAACAGTTTCAGAAGCTTTGCTCTATTTCTACTTGTAGAATATATATTATGCAAACACCTATCTATAATATACTTTAATCTAAGTAGCTGTGCAGTTCCTTTATAGAATGAGATGACCTTGTAGAAGCTGTTCACTGAGATAGTGTTTGAATCTCATAATCCTTGTAAAGTCAAGGTAGATTTTTTTCCCCCTTTTTTTATGCACCTTGTTTAAGAACTACATTTATTTTTAAAAAGCAAGGTAAATACTATTCTAAGACAGAGTTTTTGTAATGATTTCAATCACTGTGTGTGTGCATTTATGATGAATTTATCTGATAGGCAGCCCAAAATATGGTTGAGGCTGTTTATTTTCATAGTCAGTTGACCATATTTTGATTGAGTAAAACCAATGATAAGTTAATTGTTAACAAAACCCAAAAACATTGAGATTGTTATTACTGTATGCACACAAAGCCTTATAGAGCTTCGCTAACTAAACCACAAGGTCCATTAGAGTTTCTGTTCTCACATACACAGACATAAATTACCAGACCTACAATGAGTTATAGCTCAAGCTAGATGGCAATCTCCTAAATCCTCTTCTATGAGCCTTTGGGAAGGGAGCACACAGTGGTCAGGTCTTAAGTCAGATTTAAAAGACAGCCTGGGTTAAGAATCTGCGATAGCACACGATGGCTCTGGCTGAACACAAAGGACCTAAGTTGGAGTCCATATTATTGAAGTCCATTCCTCAGCAGATAAACTCTATCACGTCATAGAGAGGTCACGCTATCTGCAGCTTAACTACCCAAAGTACAACACTGACATTCATCTGTTTCTTTTTCTCCAAGTAACAAAGTGGTTTGTCAGTCATTAAGTATAGTTGTGGTGAATTAGACCGCGATGTAGTTTTATTTTCTTACATTGTCGTTGGGGTAGAGCACACGGGAGATGTTCTCAGCCAAGTTCCTGTCCAACACAGCCTGAATGTAGCCACCAACATTGACTATAGAGAAAAAAATTCCATAAGATCTGGTCAAATCTCATTCAACAGCTCATTTGGAAAAAAAAAACATGATCACTGTCTGACACGTACAGTCTTTAAGGTTGAACTCGCAGGGTGCCTTGGCAGACCACAGCCTCATGGTGTTGACAATGTTGTTTCTATAGCCAGGTACAGGTGTGTCATATGGCAGGGCCAACACTACCTGCCAATACCAAGACATCAATTTTAAGCGTGTATACATCAAAATCACTCCAGCTCCATCATTTACTTCAAATTATATTTTCACCTGAGTGTCCACCCATTTGACACCATCAGGGTGATGCTCAGTCCGGCCATAGAAGTGAACTGGACGCATGTACTCAGGACGTGCCTTCTCCCAGGGGTTGCCATAGCGCAGCCAATCATCAGCCTCCTCAACCTGGGTAATAGCATCATTTTTTATTGTGGGAACCAAACATTCATCATGCAAGAGGCATCTGAGCTCATGACACAGAAAATAACGATTAGGTCTTGATAATGACAGAGGAAAATCATCCTGCAGGTGATTTTAAGTGGAAGAAATTACTAAGAGCTGCTACCCCACACGAAAACAAGAGTATAAAGTCTGAAGTTTAACTAGAAATGATTTTTCTCATACCTGCCAGCCATTAACGATTTTCTGATTGAAGATGCCAAATTCGTAGCGGATGCCATAACCATAGGCAGCAAGGCCCAAAGAGGCCATGGAGTCCAGGAAACAGGCTGACAGCACAGAAGAGAAGCAGATTTATGTCATACTGTAGCTGTTATGTGAAATAATGCAGTTTGACTCAGCCAATAATTGTGACAGTGACTTATCAAATGTGAGGAGCAAAAAGTTGCTCACCAGCAAGTCGGCCCAGGCCACCATTTCCCAGACCAGCATCCTCCTCCATGTCCTCCAACTCCTCCATGTCCAGACCCAACTATGGAGAACAAACAAAACATAATCACAATCCTGCACATTTTTACAGCCCCTCTTTTTCAATATCTTCCAATGTTTGAGGGGATTATAAATTCTCTTTGTCTCACCTGATACATGGCCTCATCACAGGCATTCTCCAGTGCGAGGTTCACCATGGTGTTCTGGAGGGTGCGGCCCATGTAAAACTCCAAGGAGATGTAGTACACACGCTACAATTAGGAAGATAGGGAGAAATGTCATCATCTTTGTCAAACTGAACAAGTGAGCAGCCTAAAACTGTTGAACTTATGAAGGCTAGTGATGATATTTTAGTGACATTGGATTGTCAGGGTTGTGGAAAGGTCTTCACAGCTTCATGATGGGTACAGATTTGGCACTGAAACCATAAACCTGTGAAATCATATGCCAAATGTCACAATAACACCCACCCTAGACTGTCAAAGAAATCTTCAGGTTTCATGATTCAGCTTCATGGTTGGGAGCACATATAAATGTGCCACCTGAGCCAGTGTTTAGCCTTTGCCATTTAGATGTTTTCCTTTTTTTCCCCCCTCCTCTGACACGGAAGGACGGGCACAGGCAGGGGAGGCAAGGCAAAAGATAGGGAGTGTACTTGGGGACAGATTGCTTTGGGTGTTGCGTAACACCAACATTTTAGGCTGGGCAAAAATAGCTCCTGTAGAGGTCGCTGTAAAGGTCAACTACAGCCAGATAACCTTTCATTGTGGAGTTCGAGTTCAAGTTCAGGAAGAGACAGACAGTTCAGATAGATGTGAAAAATAAAAATGATTACAACTGACAGAGCCTCATTACTGAGTAGCAAACAGGATCTCCTGAATTATACATGACTATAAGTTTCAAATTGCTTCTGACTTAAGTCCTTGTTTCATCTGATTAAATTGATCCGCCTCTGATTTCTAAGAATTCTTTCAGTTGTAAGTAGAAAAAAACTATTATATTGGCAACTTTGTAATATATTGTCCTTGTAAAATATTGTGACTTTAGCTTGAATGTCCTCCTTCCTTTTTCTTTCCTGTTAGACCAGTATGCTATTCACCTTTGACCTTTCAGTGTAGAACACCAGTACAAGGTGTCAAATTGTTTCTGGGTTAGCAGTTGCACCCCATCACCCTTTGATGAAACATTTTTCTGCAATTATAATGTTGTAAAAGTCTTTCTCTTGTAATAAATGCGTTGGCACTTATGTTACAGAACCAAACCATTTTCACAGTGAGCTGAGTGGAAGAGGGAGCGTTTCCTCCTCTGTTAGGAAAAGAATAATTATCCCCTGCTTTATTCAGCAGGGTTATTAATGATCCTGCAAAGAACATTTTCCCCCACATAGTAAAAGGAATGGAGTTTTATTCTGCTTCTGAACCCTAAACTCTAATTACATACAATTTTGTGTGACATTTTAAAGCAATAATGTGGTGCAGTTAGCAGCTTTACTTCTTTATATCACTGAGCTTCTTGTGTTTTTTTTTTATCTGAGGTTTCACTATCTGTTGGTTAATGACAATGTGGTTTTCGAGGTGCGGTTTCACTATATATGCTTTAAAATGAGCTCAGATGCCCTTTGAGGCATGTGCTCATGTGTTCTTGAGTGAGCTACGTGCAGTATGGCCAGACAGGACTGGAGCAAAAGGTCCCACAGACGTTTAATGTTTCAACACACTGCAAGTAGGACAGCATACCGGCTGAGTGCTAAGACCCCCTCAGTCAAGTTTAAATGTCATGACTTGGCATTATCCTTGCATCAGTGTGTTAAAAGTGCGATTGACTTCAAGGATGGCGGTGTTGGAGGAAACATTCACATCATTAACTTAGGTTCTAGCACCCACGCACTGATGTGACAATACTCGTTTTATCGCTTAGTAAAGGTTTAGAGTCAAAAACTGATATAAAAATGGTCAAAAACTCTGGAAAAGAAATCTGCTCGTTGTATAAAACAAATATTACTGAGGCATATTACATATTAATGTATTGGTATACTTCACAAACTGCTCTTCACGCTGCTGGTCAGGGTGAGCTTGTTTTATTTAAATGTAAACAAAGTCATTAAATGGCTCATTAAATAGATATGAACAGCTAATGACTACTTACACTTATTTGGGTAATTATTGGTTATTGTTATAAATTCTTTAAGAGCAAAGTAGTTCTTAGTTCAAACATCCCCATTTCCCATGTGCCGATACTAGAACATTTAAATTTCTGCTCAGATTCAAGCTGTGACTCTTTTCATGCCAGTAGGATTATAACAAATATCACCAGTTATTAATTATGCAATATATTCATCTAAATCTTGTGGAACACCAGAACTTACTTTGGGATCTTTCTCATAGTAGTGTTGCTGGGTTCTGATCCACCTGCCAACCAGATGATCTCGCACTGTGTGGGCAAGAGCAAAGTAGTAATCCCTTTTGGTTGCCACATTTCTGTCCTTGACCAATGTGAAGTGGAGATGTCTGTTGAAGTTCTGCTTCAGGTCCGAGACATTCTCGACACCGGCAAGACCTCTCACTGAAATCTGTTTCTTCCTGTCATGGTCAGACAAAGGCTTCGACATGGTGGCACAAGTTGCAGCAGCTCAGCACTCTGAGTCTGGGAGAATGTAAACAGAAAGGCCCAGATACACCACGAGAGAGACGCCCACACAGCAGGCTTGAGATCAGCATTTTAAAGACACAATTATGAATATTAAGTAGAGGGTGGAGCAGGTTGTACATACTGAGTAAAAGGTGGGGCTGAAGCCTGAGGATGTCGCTTTTGGGACCTATTACATGTTCCCAGCAAAGAAACTCAATATCTTATAACACGATCATATCGTTTACAGTTTGTGTCGTCATAATAAACAAAGTGAAAACTTTTATAATGGTCCTGTCTTTTTGAAAGAAACAAAAAAACACAACAATTCAATTAATTTAACCAATGCAAAGAATTAAAGCATTTCTTTCTATTTAATTAAGGGGGTAAAAACATTCTGGCTTTGAGTATTCTTTGGCATGCTTAAATTTCCTCAATTCTATAAAGAATGAAAATGATTTTAGAAAACTGATGTGAAATTATTTCATAGATCCCGCAATATTATCACCAAAAGCAAAGAATTCCAACTCTTGTAATACCATACAAGAGGTTCTACAGAATATTTACAAGACACCAAATGAGATAGCAGGTTATAGTGGTGTTTTTATTGTGCCATCAACACAACAAACACTCTCTCGGGTCTCACTTTTACCTTGGCTTGCTCACAAACAGCACTACTGAAACGTTTTACATTTTCATGCTACTGTGTCACTGCACAACATGGTGGTACTGTAAGTAGTTATAAACCTCTAATCCAGTGTGTATGGGTGTGTGTGCATGTGTGTGTGAGTGTGTATCACATCTGTTCAAGAGCCCGGAGCAATGACAGACACAAAATCAGCTGCAGTGAAGCAACTAAGACCCACTCTATTCTCAGTTATCACTCTGGCGAGCCACACTATCATAAAGTCTTGACCTTCTATAAATAGTTACTCTGACCCAGTCCCAAAGGCCATGATATTTGAAAGGCATATCTTGTTAATGTCAGCAAGAGCCGGCAGACAACACTAGTATATTACTATCAGTCGGACCACAGCATAAGGGTGAGAGCAGTGTTTACCAAGCTGTTTTTAGTGGGGCAAAGTGCTGCATGATTATAATTTTCATGTGAAAAGAGAGGTTTTACCTTTTGACTGAAATTACTTGAAAGCTGCTTGAAAGAGTGACTTTAACTCCAGTGTCAAGGAACTGTGGATTGCACAGCAGCACTTTAAATGAATGTTGACAGGAAAAGTATTGAAAGTAAAATTATCTTGTCTCTCCTCACTCTGTTACTTGATTGGATGAGATGAAAAAAAAAAATCAGCTGTCAAGCATTACAACAGTGAAACAACAGCTAAATAGAAATTAACTGACATGCAGAAGAGGTGTTTGGCAGTGCTTCACTGCCTTATTTCCATTTTCTGAAGCATTCCTACAACCTGCACAGTATAGAGGTACTACTGTATCTGCAACCATATATATATATATATATATATATATATATATATATATATATATATATATATATATATATATATACAATATATATATACGTGTGTGTGTGTGTGTGTTCCTGTACTTCCATACATTGTGAGGACCGTTTTGCATCTTTAACCAACAAAGTGAGGACATTTTTGCATATATATATATATATATATATATATATATATATATATATGTATGTACATATGAGTGAGTGTGTGGGTGTGGGTGTAACATTCATTTCAGTGTTCCTAGATGTCAAATGGCCAGCAGAAGAGAGGAACCACCATACAACATGTGATGGAGATTGAAGTTGGCGTGCCCCTGATTCGTCCAGTATGATGAGCAAATTATGATCTTACATGTCTACTGGCTGTTCTGTCAAATGGTACATCAAGCATTTCACAACCAAGCTGAATAAATGCCCGCCCTGACTGTAACTGAAAGTAATCCTTAAAAAAAAAAAAAAAAAGAAAGAAGGGAAGAGTATTAGTAACTATAAAACCAAAGTTTTGACCAAAAACTAGCCACTGCTTTACACAATGTGACCTTTTATTGTGTGTGTATTTAAACTTCTTTACTTGTACTGGTGCTCATTTAGCTGTTGATTATGGTTCTCCAAAATATATTCAGGAAGATGCACTGAAATTTAAAACAAATTACAATCGGTTTAAATTAAGTTTTACAAGATAGGAAAGATTAAGTCCATTAACTGTGTTAATGAAGGCTCTCATTTACCAAAATTAACCACATATAATGAAGCGCCCATTATGTTTTATAGAGCGTAGTGTTACCAAACACACCGAGACTGTTACCAGATTCAAAAATTAATATTTTTACATTTCCTGGGGAAAAAAAGTTTAACTTCCACCTGTTACAATGTGAAAATGTGTGAAGCAATGTATTTTATATATACTGTATATACTGTAAATAGTTTTACTTATGTGTGTTTGTTTTGCAACAACAGCAGTAATTGCTCTATTATTTAGGAATTTTAGCTTTTTTGTTTTACTCTTTAAAGGATGAAACTGGCTTCCTGACAGAACCTGCCTTTGCACAGTTGTAAACATGTCAGAAAGCTGTCACATGAAATGATGTGCTACATTTGCAGGTGCAATATTTGTCTCGCACCTCCATGTCTTAAACATCATGTTTCTCTCCAACCTTTCACAAGCATTCAAGTTGTCCATTGATTTATGTGTCTTTATTTTTTTTCCTTTTTACTTTGGTTGTCTTGTGTTCCTGCCTTTTCCTGGCTGGTCCATGCTGCACATGGGACTCTAGTGGAAAAAAGGATTCTTTAAAAAAAGAAAAGAAAAGAAAAGAAAAAGAGACAAATCAAAATTACATGTGTATGCCACTGTTTTACATTTACATTACTGACATTTACAGCACTGGCAAGTGTAGCCAGTGGGCGGCTCAGCACATTGCAGCACAATTACAGACTTTTAAACAACACCCCACTGCTGCCTGACGACACTGATGCCCTAAACAACAGCTAAGCAGCCAAGTCACACATTGACATCAATACAGCCAATTAGTTGGAAGGCTATTACCCTTCCTTGCTTCAAGGGAAGGAAAATCTTTGTTTATATCTGACCAAAAATTAAGGACTTAAATTTTAACACTTGTTTTTCTTTTGGTACACTGTAACTTCTGGATGTAAAGCTGTCATAGACAACTGTTATTGGACTTCTGTGTTTTAATGAGAATGATTACTGCCAACTAACCTCACTAACCTTTAATAAAAATTCTTATAATAACAACAGCAACATTATTTGATTTACAGCTTGAAATATGTAAGATTTTTAACTTGCTCAATCAATTTTCATCCACCATGCCTGCTATATGCAAAAATTACGAGCAGTAACAGTCCATATTTTTATTGTGTGTGATTCTGTATGAGTGTAATTTTAATTTATTTATAATGGTTTGAATAAGCATTTCATTGTTTTCACCGTTTGAATTCCTGTTTTCTAAAGTTGTAAAAGTTCAAATTGTGTTGTCTGTTGCAAATCAATACTGCAATTTGATTTGCATCACTTCTTTTCTTTTTGGCAATCAACAACAGGGAAATTCATTCATTGTAAAGTTTTACTCACTTATCTATTGAATATCTGGTTACTTGTCGATCTGAGGCTAATGCAAAGTAGAAGGAATACTGTCACCTGGTGGTAAATCTGGTCATGTATTTGTCTGTATTTCACTGACAACTGAAGGTTTGATCTGCAGAATGCAGAGTGAGGAGGACCAGGAGGTACTGGCATTACTCTGACAGTCAAAGAAGCAAAATGTTTCAGTTAATAAAGTATCCTTACTAGCTAACACCAGCAAAGGTGTTAATTTATTAGAGGAAATTAGGAAACAATATATTTTTGTGCCTGTTACAGCAAATTATTCTGCACCCTTTGCAATTAAAAAACTCACTGGGAAATGTTTGGATATAAAAGGAACTAATATACAGTATAGCAAAGGTTTTGAAAAGAAAAGACTCACAGGCTTAATTCACACCCACTGTCTTTATGTAGCTGATTAGAGCCCTTTAAAAGAGCTGTGTTTGTGTGTTCACACTGCTTGAGAAACACCTCTTTCTCTTACCTGTTGCTTGCTAATGCAAAAGCCGTGAGTGAAATTGCGTCCTTACACAAATGCATTATGTTGCTGAAGATTGTTGAAACATAAAAAAAAGCTTGTTTAGAGGTGAAGAATGGAAGATTTTATGAAGATAGTCTATTTCAGGTTTTTCAAGTCTCTCTCTTCAATTTCTAATTAGAAACGATTATAATCAATGCTCTCTGCTGCAGCAAAGAATAAATGTTAAAATTTTGGAGGATAAAGGACCGGCCCAACAAATTACAGGTGACATACTGTATGTTTCATCATCTGACAGATTACGACAGTTGCTGGTTTATTATTGTTCTCCCTTATTTTCAGCAAGTTGGTCTGATCCAAATGTGCATGGACAGGACCAAAGACACACAGTTAGATATGTTTATATGAGATATGAAAACCATTGTTTTCTGGAAGATGAAAATGACTGTTTTACCTGATTATGGTTTTGAGATAATGATAGTGTTTTTTTTAACTGTATTTCCATTCTTTTTGTGAAACTTGTGGATTGGACTCTCCGACACTTCAGAAAACTGCCAGCCCAATATTGTCAGGGGTATGTTAATCCAGCTTCGTCGTACAGGCCCCAGGTTCAGTGGCTGGGCATAACAAATACATGACATGGAAAGGACCCTTGCAATTGGAAACTAAAAATATGAGACAGCATATTTCTTCAACTTTAATCAAAAATAATGTTTGAAAGTAAAAACATACAAGTATTTTGCTTATTAATCAGTCCTCTTTGATTTAAAGTTAAATTAAATTTTTGGTTACAAATTCAAGTGCACCTGATGGGCAGGGCCTACACTGGTGGATGAGAGACGTGTTTCTATTGGTTGGTGTGAACAGGTTCCAGCCTTCCGCATTCACCCACTTCTCCCTGTGCTGTGCTGTTTGGAGTGAAGTTGATAGCAGGTAGCTCTTGCCACATTTCCCATGAGTAATGATTTGCGCTATATATGGTTGGCTACAGCCTGCTGCACATTCACAACAACATCACCACCACAATGAATTATAATGCTCTGCTGCTGCAAACACACTGATTATCAGTGACGTGGTTGTCTCTGCTGGCCACGGCCTGAGCTCAGTAGCCGACAGAGTGAGTGAATTACAGGGAAGCATGTACAACAAAGGGCTGTGATCACACATATGGTCATGATATCTGTATTTTTGTATCATATCACGGAGTGATCAGAAGAACCTGGGAGTGGTAGTAGCTATGTGAGATTGCGACCCTAGTTAAAGCCCAAATTACACAAAGATAACTTATTGAGGTGAAATCATTTGCTGATAGCTTGGTCCCCCCCTAGTTCAAAAATCCCATCTGCGCCCCTGTTATGAACTTAGCAGGAGTCTAATTAAAACATTTAATCACAAACCCCTTTGTGGGTCTGCAGTATTTTCTAACCACTTTAATTTACATCCTTATAAGTCACAGCATTTGCAGTCTTTAGTCCTTTATTAAAATGAATATTATATCAATGTTTTTTTATCTTGTAATATAAAGTGAACACTTTTTACACATCAAACATGTTTCATTATCATACAGACATACTGTAGATGTTATAGATAAATCAACCTGCATTAACTAGAACCCTGAAAATAAGTTGCTAAATAAAAATCAGTCAACAGTATTTGTATCAGTTACACCAGATTTTTTAATAATGTATATAAACAAACATGACAAAAATGTTTGGTTTTTTTACTAAAAGATCTGTTGATTTTCATGTCAACAATAGATTTTTATTGTAATGACCAATACTTTAGTTTTTAACATAATCATGACATGAATGAGAGGCCTATACTATACATTATACATTATTCATACTAAAATATAAAAATTATGCAGCTACTTTAAAATTCACTCTGTGACATTGTTCAGTTGCACCTCATTTCTCATGAGACTAAGTAATCTGGTTTATTCTCCACGTTGACTACAGAAGCCACAGATATGTTGTCAGCTGGTATTTCAGCGTTCCATGTACTTGCACTGCAGCGGAATCCCAAATAGCATGCTCAATATCATGCATGCTTTACTTAAGTCCTGAGGGCTTTCTCATAATATGGGTCTTTCAATATTTTATTGCAATAGTAGCTCTCTGCACAGCAGATGAGCACCTCCATTTCCTCATTGAGGCTGCAGAGCTTCACTCTGACTCACACCAGAACAAAAATCAATAATTGCCCTTGACAGGTCACTAAAACACACAAACAGCTGTTTGGTAAGATGTTCTGGTGTATACCATGGTTGTTCAATAAAAGATTGTAATGGTCTCAAACATATCAGAAAAAGGAATATTAGCAAGGGGATTGAAAATAAAAATGACATGGTGTATTAAAGTGAAATAGCTTTTTCTACTGGATTCATATTATCTCCTCATTGGTTAATTTATACAGCAGCTCTTATTTGACAGCTTTGGTTACAAACACGTTATGTTTCCTACAGTAAAAGGCCTGATATGATGACTTGCTATAACCATGTCACTTCACTCAAACTAAAAGACACTGATCAGCCACAACAATAAAACCAGGCACTTAATATATAGTGACTGCCACCCAGTGTGGCCATCAGTGGTGTCCAGTGGTATTCCATTGGGATACTCACAGCATTCTTCAGATCCTGTGGATCTCATGATGGATTGGGCTTGTTAAATAGTGAATGGTTTGTGCCTGTATAGTATCTTTTAAACATTATCTGCACAACAAAACTCTTTCCAAAGTGTTTTCTATACACTTATTCACACAAATACTCACATGGCGTTCTTAAGTAATAAAATAATTACTTTACCAGCAGAAAAGTTTATTCTGGTGTTAGTTACAGATGCTTCAGATTTAGGAAATATGGAAGCTGTGTTAACATTTTGAAGCGTTTGTTGTGGCCCTTTACCCTTTCCTAGGCTGTTTTTTATTGTGTGGCATGATGTCATGTGTGGCTGGGGGAGGCAACTGCTGTGATGGAGTGACGCTGATTATGGCAAAATATATGCAAATATGTTTGTCAGTTTTTCATGGGTCACATATTATTCACACATCATTCTTTTTTGTTTATTGATTCATTTTATCTTATTTTATCTTACTTTATCTTATTTTGTCATCATTTTCATATTGTCATGTTTACTGTACCGTACCGTCTTCTGCCGCTTATTCGAGGTCGGGTTGCGGGGGCAGCTGCCTAAGCAGGGAAGCCCAGACTTCCCTCTCCCCGGCCACAGCCACCAGCTCATCCGAGGTGATTGTTCTGTTTATTTATTTATTTATTTATTTATCTTAATAGCTGCAGTATGGGTGGTTAGCCAATACAAATTTCCCACCTGGTGGGACAATACAGTTTACCTTTCCTTTGAAAAATTAACTATCAAAGCAAGGACCAGAAGTTTCTCAGCACAACACCCCGCGTTGTAATAAAGCAGTTTTAATGTTTTGGCTGATCTGTGGATGCAACTACAAAACAAAGCCTTTGTATAGCCAAAGCTGCACTCTGCCCTGCCAGAGCTAAAAATTACAACTTGGTCATCATGCAGATATTAAAACTCAGAAGACTGAGAAGAAAAGCTGGAGGTAAGATAAGATGATAACACCGGAAATTGACAACAGCTTCATGGCAAGCAGTGCCGGAAAACTATCCATGGACATTTGACCTCTAATATCTGTGTTTGAAAGGAGGGTTTGAAACAATCAGACCTCTGAAGTGGATGCGGTTTGGACCTCAGTGCTCTTATGAGTTCTCATCTATGTGACTGGCAGGCAGATGTGTTGTTTTGGACATACTTGTTTTTAACTTTCTGATTTCCAGACTGTTGCCATGAAATATTGGTATGTGCATTTTCTTTTTTGTGATATACCAGTTTGTGAAATCCTTAAAAAGACAGACATACACATATAAGAATATACATTTCCTGTATATTAAAGGGACACTGTGTAACTTTTGGCCTCTATGAGAGCTAAACCTTTAACTTCCCACAGGCCACACAACTGTCACATGATCAAACAGTCTCAGTCCGTGTTTTGGAATCATGTTTGCAGACCACTTTTGACCAGTCAATTTGAAGTCATCGAGCCATAAAGCAAAGCGCTCCAGGTTACATGATCCGATGAAAGATTGATTCGCTACTGCACAGTTACAATGCCTGGTTTTTGAGGATGGCAGTCCCTTTGGAGCACTGACATCTGTCAAGTGCTGTATATTATGTATATTTACTCCAGAAATCATTTATCAATACTTACATAAACAATAACATTATATAAATAGAATATATTGGAGTATTTGGCTAATATTTGGGTCAAAAGTTACACAGTGTCCCTTCTAACTTCAAATCTCTTCATACCAGTATGCATATACTGTACTATAATATACACTTGCAAAAAAGTTCAGATAATTTTCTCTATAAGTTTACAACTAAACTAAATAAAAAACAATTATTTCATGTACTTAATGATTTAGAAGTATCGGTCTCCACCGAGTGACGTAACATTTGTTGTTAACCAGCAGTAACCAGCGCTTGACGCCATTTCAGGCGTAAAACTGTCACTGGTCAAACCGGCGTGGAAATGAGCCCACATCTGATCATAAAAATGATCTTATGACTGAATCCATGTGTGATTTATAAAATGTTCGTGTCTGACCAAACAGCAGAATATTCGTCAGAAATGCACCGTCATCCAGCTGTTTCTCCTGAAGCAGCAGCAGCGCTCACAGATGGAGGCTGGTCGGATCTGAGCCTGACCCGGACAGGAACATAAGAAACGATAACTTTCATTGGTTAAACTAAGAAACAGTCTACCAAATGAACACTTGTACACCGTTAATGTATAGATTAATTTATAGAAACGGATCTCCTCCACTCAACTCCGTGTCTCCTGGGAGCTGCAGTTACCAGCGCGTCTGCCCTTCCGGCTGCGCATAATGTTTATAAACTAGTATTTCTGTTATTTAACTTGTCAATAAAGTCTTGACAAGTTACAGCATCCTGTTCAGCTCCACACAGGTCAGGGTTGTGTTGCAAACTTTCTCTGAGTCTAAAGCAGCGTTTCCCGCTGGTCCGATGCACCTGCGCCTTTCTGCAGCCCGACTGTCCGTCTTCTTACAAGCAGCCGAGCTTTCTTTTCTTTATTCAAACATCAACAGTGAGATAATAAAGTCTGATTTATCTTGATATTTTTGGCGATCAGTTGTCACCTTCATCTGAAGTTATAACACTCTGCTGTTAAGATCATCTGGCTGGTATGACACCTGCAGCTCCTGGAGACAGAAGACAGGAGGTGATCCGTCGTTTCTATTAAGTAATCTGTACCCTAAAGTTATAGTCTATAAGTGCTCAGTCAGCAGACTGTTTCTTAGCTTAGCTAATGAAAGTTATTTTTTCTTCTGTCTCTGTGCGGGTCAGGCTCAGATCCAACAGTCCGGGTCAGGCTTGGATCCGCCTCCAGCTGTCTGCGCTGCTGCTTCAGGGTAGAAGCAGCTGGATGACGAGGGATTTCTGATATAGATTCTATTGTTTGGTCAGACAGGAACATTTATGAATCACACGTGGATACAATAATAAGATCATTTATATGATCAGATGTGCGCTCATTTCCACGCTTGTTTGATAAACGGGACCGCTGACTTTTATACACCTAAAATGGCGTCTTAGCAACAAAAGTCACGTGTCTGGCAGAGACCGATAGGGTCAGTTTTTAGCAATGAAGACTGTAAAATGTAAACTTGCTGTTTACTCAGTCTGACTGAATTGTTTCCCAGGGAAAAAATAACATTTCAGAGCATTTATTATTCATACATCATCCTCAGATCCAAGATTGCTTTGATTCCTATCTGTTTCATAAAGTAAAGCTTAGATCCACATCGGCTCACTGTAACAGGCTTTTAGAGGTTTGTACAGGTTAGTCACCCATAAGTTAATAATTCTACACTGCATGTTGCATGATACTTGAATGGGGTACTAAGAACTTCAAAAATAATAATAATAATATGTTGGAAAAGTCTTTTAACATAGAAAAGCTCTCAGAGCTGACTCAGGTCATCTGGTAGCAGGACACTTCCCAGAATCCAAAGTCAACAAGGAAAAGCAGCAATATGTCACACAACAGGAAGAACCATTGAAGAAAGTGAAAACGTAAGGGGTAAAAAGGATTAAAAAGAGCAAAGTCAAACAGGAAACCACTGCAGCCAGTACCATCCAAGTTTAGTACATCCTGAAGAATAACCTGCTTTTTACATTTATGCCGTTCAAAATGGGCTGATAATTTAGAACATGAACATCAAGCTGTAGTTATTCTTAATTAGGGATGAAGAACATTGATTCGTCAGGGAAGTTTTCGCTGACATGGGATTTCTTTTTAGACCCACTTCAGTTGCCTCCTGCTGGCCAGTAAAAAGAAATGCAGTTTCAACACATCTCCGCACTGACTTTGTCTTTCGGACCTGGGAGCTACTGTACTGTATGCATCTCCCACATACAGATCATGTACTGAACTTAGAAAGTTCTGCTTCTGTGGTTAAAGGATTTTCTAAAAAAGACTCAGAAAAAAAGAGAAAAATCCTGACAGGATGGAAGACATCTTAGAGCATCTATCTGCTCAGAACAATGTTGTCATTGCAAACGTGTGATTTATACTGATTAATACTTGTTGATAGCTGTCAACAGCTAAAGTAACTTCATCTTCATTTTACCTGTCGGTCATCTTGTCAGCAGTGTCCCTGCTCTTTACTCCACTTGGCATGCCTTTTTTCTGTTACAGAGTGTAGCTACATAATTTATGAGAAGAGTAGATGAGACACACATACAAATCAGATAAAGATTATAAAGAAAGCAACAAAACAACAGGAGGGACTTTCAAATTTAGCTGAAATCAATCAAGTGCGCACAATATAATGAGCATTGACATGCTAAAAAAAAAAAATCATTGGATCATGCGACTGCTATATCAACCCTGCTCTGTGTACCTGCTCAGAGAAGTTAGTCTCACACTGAAAGGTGGCAGGACGGGTCCTTGGGTTTGTTTTATATAAAACCCTGAAGATTTGTATTTGTGTTTTCAAGGCTGGAGTTGGATCAGTGCCATTCCAAGGTGGAAACTCTGAGCCATCATGTTGACTTTTTATTTGTACCTATTATATTTCTTTGGCCATGTAATGAGAATAAAAAAAAAAAAAAAAAAAAACACTTGAGAATACTGTATTAAAAAGGTTCAAAACTTGGTTTTTACCATTGGTGATCTTTAATAATTTATGTTCTCAACCACTATGCTGATACCAACATGTGCTTACATCAGGAAATCTCCCTTAGTTTATTTTCTGCTTTCTCCTTTTGAGTTTTTTCTTTCTGTATACTACATTAGAAATTTGAGTTTCACTTTTTTCTATACTTTTGCTTTCAATTCTTGTTTTTTGTAGTGTATTCAACAAATACTGTCAAGTATAGTGACTTGTTTTTATGTAAGAAATCTAGACAACTATCAAGACCAGACATGTAATTAATCTAATACAATATAATTATTTTGCCATCTGAGAGCTCACATTTGGCTTGCGTGTTTGGAGGATGTTAATCCCAAATCTCCAACAACATTTGAGTTATTGTTTCAATCTTAATCTGCCCCTAGATGCAAAACAAGCACCTAAGGATGGCTGCAGTACTTCGGATACATTTATCAGCCGACTTAGTTACACTATTCATGAGTCTGTAATCACCTGGGCTGGCCGGGGTGTTCATATATAGGTTACTATTTAGATTAACAAACAAACTAGAGTTTTTGATCTTTGAATAAAAACAAAGACAAAAACATTTCTGACTAACTCCCTGTGAGATGAGCTGAATAAGGGGTTGAATAAGCTGAGTAAGGGAGATTATCACTGGGGGAATGACATGAGAGTGTGTTGTGTTACATGATATGAAACAAAGATGGCAACTGGATGAGTAAGCAGCTCACATGATGAAGACTCACATGGGAAACAAAGTAAAATCCTAGTTCACTGTAAAATTAGGTAAGGGGGCATTTCCCTTACAGCTTCACAGCTTTATGAGTGGGCTTGATGAAAAAGGAAATTTTCTAATGAAAAAGAAAAGAAGAGGGGGGGAATCCAGTAAGTGCAACAGTGAGTCCCATACTGTACCTTGCTTAAGGACACTAGGGCAATATGAGGAGAGGGCAAGGTGGGTCTTTGGAGGGGCCCCTCCTCAAACGTGATGTACCTAAGATGAGATGCTCGTCGTATTATGATACTTATTGTAAGGTAAAATCAAAATGCACCTGCTGTAAAACCAGAGGTACGATTGTGTGGTTCAACGCCCGTTTAATCTTCCATCGCAACGCAGATAGTTTGATGGGGAGCACGATTGGTCAACAGCAGCTGACCGCGCCCTCAACCCATATAAGCTACCTACCAAACTATTACCATCAAGTGTCGGGGGGGATGACGGCTCTGCTGCCGCTGCTGCTGCTGCTGCTGCTGCCCTCGGTGCGGCGGAGGAGAGAAAGCATCTTTGTCTGCACAGAGAAGCTCCGGGCTTCCCTGCCTGCCTGCTTCCATCGACACAGCAACATCTAAAGATAAGAAGACTATCCTTTCTGAAGATAGAGGTCGCATATTCATCTACCGCATTTATCTCAGCTCAATTTAGGATTTCTCGCCTTCTCCATTGTGTTTGCTGTTTGCCTTGCTGGAATAATCAAACCCTCCCTGTATCCATGTGTCGGATCGCTGGATGATGTACAGGTAAATGACACCGCACACCTCCTACACAGAAACGACCTTATGGACGGCGGTAATTGGTTTTAAAGCGTGCTGCGGTAAGAAACCACGAGATAAGCCACGCTGTAGACTATCTCTGTAAAGGCTTTGAGTCTTTCTGTTTTTCTGGACAATGCCAGTGAATTGTTTGTATTTTAATTTGGAGATGTTGGGCTTCTTCTCTGCAATTACTGAGACTTCACATGGGGTGTATTTTTTCTGGAGATTTCGCTTAGTATCGCCAGAGGTGACAAGATTTTAAACATAGCCCTGTTGTTTTAGCTGTGTTTACAGCCAGTTGAGGTGGGTGGAGGTGATGTATGCTTTCCAAATTCAACACGGTTGGGGATGAGGTCGCTTAATTGCGTGCCGGAAGACATGCCCTGTGGTTTGGCTACATGCAGTACATGCAGTGGGGGCTTTTTCTTTTGAATAAAGGGGGGCTGCAGCTCCTGTAGAAATAAATGAAGCGGGCTGTACAACCTATTGTTTGATTTCACCAGATGCCACATACCGAGTTGGCTACTGTAGGTGTAAATTTTTTATACATCTAAAAAGTGAAGTTGAGGTGGTCTTTGAGTCCTGCAGCACGCAGGGCCCTTGTCTCTAAAATGCTCGAGGTAGCCTATTTATTATTGAGAGGGATTTCGTGTTCTCTGCCAGAGGACTGGCCAGTTTAAAGACAGGAGAGAGGGAGAAACGGAGACGGAGACAGTAGTTGAGTCAAGCAGCTGCCATCATTTGCAACAAAGAAAGCTTCACGTTCAGCTTGAAATATGATCCTTAAATCTAAAGAAAGTTGGGAATTAGAGATGTAGCTGTTATTTTTTACCTGTGTGATAAGACAGGCTTTTTTTTGAAAAAGAAAAAAAATCAATCAAGTCTACACCTCCATACAGTTGGAAGCTTGTGCCTCCATGTAGATGTAGCTCCAAATTAGGGGGCTGACTACTGAGGAGGTGCTGTAGGTTAAATTACAGCTTGTGCTCTCGATCATGTTCAAAAACACTCATTTCAGCCAATCCCTTGTATGAATTTTCCTCACTGTGTATTATATATATATATATATATACACTGTAAATGATTTTACCTTGGCAGGGGAACTAGTTGACTTATAATCATCAGCTATTGTTCACCGGTTTGCATGAACTGGTGTGATGCAGAAATTATATCTGTTCACTTGTCTGTTTCTTTGAGTGTCTATGATGCTGTTAATTAGAATGGCGGTGAGTCGGGCCACAGTTTGATATTTTCCTCAATAATTAGATTAATTTACCCCAAAACTGAGGGGAGGTGCCCAAGACTGCTGCTGCTCATCTCGCAGGAGTGCTGCTGCCCTTCCTGCACCTCCTGCAAACCGATTTGCTTTGCAAATTCTGCCTCAACTGTAACTCGGCACGTCTTGTTACTGCATTCCCTGAATAGAAAGACTAATGTATTTGGTTTCAGGTGAGAAAGAGTAGTATTTTTTCACCTGAATTGGGAGAACCACCTCTGTTTGACTACTGTTGCACACAGTCTTTCAGTGTGGATAGTGCACAAGTGTTGCATTGCAAGAGTTCACATTTTCACATTAACACTTTAACCCTCCCTCCTTTTCTTTAAGTTGATAGTCATTTAAATGGGATTTCATTCTGTAGTAAAGCACTTGGTTTCCTGAATTGGAACCACACTGACTCGAAGAAATGTGCTTGCAATGCTCCGACATTAACAATGAAGTTATGCAGAACCTGACCTTCTGTGCATGTTTTTGTTGTTCTAACATTTTCAGACCATAATATGTTAAGGCTCCTCTCATATATATATATGTATACCTTATTTGGGCTTCCTTTCCTCATATTTGTGGCTAAAATCTTTAATTTGCATGTGTATTTCTATTTTACTCGTTTTTAATTTTACCCGTTGGCTCTATTTTGACACCATGTGGTATTACCAAGATTTTTCCTCATCATTCAGTAGCTTTATTTGGGGCCTCCAGTCCATTTTTACCACACTTTTGTTTCTGTGATCTGACTCACAAGACATCTGCCTTCATTGCTGATTCCAATGAGACTTAAAGGTTTGGGCAGGCCCAGCATTTTATAAAAGGAAAATTGTGTCACTGCTGCAACAACAACGGCAAATCTAATGCTGCAAGTTATGATTTACTAAATAATATGATAAATTATTTTATAGCTCTTAATAGTATTAGGCTGCACGGCACATCACATCACATCACTTCACATTCAGCTTAATGTTTGAATTTATTTGAGCTATTATCTCTTCAAGCTGCAGTTACTTTATGTTTCCTTTAAATTAGTACGACAGCTGTTGAGCATGAAAAGGAAATGTAGAATTAAGATATCACACACAAAGCACCAGCCAGTATGCAAAGAGAGATGGATGACAGGGCAGAAGAGACTGCTTGAAATAACAAGAGGGCAGAGTTGACATGGGGGGTGTGTATGTATTTGTGTGCATGTGTGTCACAGCTCAATAGCTTCAGTGTGTGTACTGGGGAAGTGGAAGGTTATAGATATTGTATGGCATTGCGAATTGTGTCGCTTCCTCTCTTTCATACCCCATCAAGGTCATATCCACAGACTGAAAGTGGTGGCCCTGGCCTTTTCCACTCCTGGCTCTGGCAGAGGAACGGGGCCCCCGGACCACTGCTGCTTCTAATCAGGGCTGACGCGTGACTCAGTTGCATGCCAGCTGCAGAGCCAAACAGAGATTATGTCCCTGGATAGTGAAGACAAAAAAAAAAAAAAGGTCAACGTTGAGATCCTTGTTTCTCTACACCTTTGGGGAGTTTGGGTTATTTAGTTATCCATGCGTTATATCTAATGAACTTGATTCAAATGGCTGAAACAAAGTAAAGAAATAACCGAAACACTACAAGTCACGTAACTAGCGGCCGTATAGTCAGAGTTGTTATACCAGCAGCAAATTGTTGGTTAAATTACATTCTGGGTCATTGTGCCACTTGGTTTTAAGAGTAGTTACAAGGGTGTAAAAACTAACAGGGGGCCCTGCACCCCTCAGTGTTTCTGTATACAGTAAATATAACTATTTAATATTGAATTGCATAAAATGGATGTAAAGTATTTGTTTTAATTACAAATGAGAGAAAAATCCGTGCACAGCGTTGTAAAATTTAAACCTGTGTGGTTTGGTCCAACAACTAAATTCTTTACTGGAAACAGTCTGTTAGGGGAACATCTCTTTGATTGATCCGATGGAGCTTATTGCTACTTTGCGAAGGTTAAACAACGAAGAATGTAATACTTATTCAATCATACCACTAAAAACAATAACCATATTTACGATTTTTATAGTTGTTTGCTTCTTTGCCTCACAGCGTCTCCATGAGTTAAAGAGCTGTAAGAGCTATGATGATGGGAGGCCTATCCACTATTAAAGTCATTCACTCCTCAGAAGAGTATTTCTAAAAACCAGTTGCCAATTAAATTTAAGGTGGCTTTGCACACCAAAATAATTATTATTTCATTCACTTTTTATAACTCTCATGCCCTGAAATCTTACTTAAGTCTTTTCTCATGCTGTTAAGGGTCAAATATGGACACTGGAGTATATACTTATATAAAAAAAAAAAAATCTGCCAAAGTTACCCGCATATGCAGATTTGAAAAGCCTGACTGATCTCGGTATATATCTGTGAAATAATAGATGATGAAATTGCCTGTTATTTTCACCACAGGTGGTACAGTAGGTGGAAAGAAACTAAAGGTGGTCTATAATTTTCTGCTAGTTGAATGTTACTTAGAATTCAGCAAAGGTTGTTACTGAAGCCTGTCAGACTCAGAGATACTGTGACAAAAATGTCTTTTGAAAGATCCTATAGTTTATTAATATGTGCATGATAAAAATGCACCAAATCATATTTTATGCAAACATATTGCAGCATTATGTAAAGCTTTATGCATTTCTTTCTATAGTTGTTTTGTTGTAAAATTGCTGTAATGCTGGAGGATTGAGATTTTACACAAAGAAAGGCCACCAATTTAGATCTCTTTCTTGCTATTTTAGGGCTACTACACCTCAGGAGAACTTCAGCATGTGCTCTATTATCAGTTAAGAGGTCTTAATCATGAATATGAGGTATTAGCAGATTTTGGATTTCTCTCAGGAATATTATTACCTTTTTCTGTTGCTGCTTAACGGAACAAAAGCACTTCCTCCTACCTGGTAGAGCAGCCAAATTTTGTAACTGATGGCCTGCTAAGGTTGACACCACCGTCTCCAATCAGCCTCTAGTCTTGATTAAGAGGCTATTGTTGGCCAGTACAGTAATAGCAAAGAAGGGAAATGGAATAATGTAAGTGCTCATAATCACACTATTGAACTTTGAGTTCTGTAGTAATTCACCCTAAACTCTTATAAAGAAGGAGGAATTCTGAGGGTTCTGATTAAAGCCTATAAAGCTGATATATATTCCCTATTGAACACATTAAGACACATTATGCTGCAGGTAAAACAAAGCTTTCTGCTCCATTTGGGACTCTAGTGCTCATTCAGAGGTGTTGCATTACATTGCAGATGTAAGTATTTGAGCCTGTCCATCCTTGCTCCTGTGTGACAGGGTGAGTAAAGGAGGCTGAAGCTGCACTGTTAACCAAAATGTGCCTAGGCAGCATAATCAGTGCCCTTAGAGATATAAAACACAATATCAACCTGTCAGGATATACATTATGCAGTTAGTACGCTCAAAGCACAGCAATGCAACAAGGCCCAAATCCACTACACAGTACTGATAGGGACAATGTGCATGACGTGAAGACTAGAAACAATTCTTTGCTGTAGTTTCTCTTTCAGTTTGAATAAGTAATTTTATGTCTAGAGAGTTGGTCCAGCATTTTTGTTATCATACTGTATCATGATAGAGATTATGTGTACTTTTCCTGATCATAAAAATGAAATTACAGGCTAGTGTTTAGAAGTGGGGAGCGTAATTTACTGTAAAATGGCAGAGTATCATCACATTTCTGTATATTTTAACATCGTTCTACAGTGTGATCTTTGGGTTTTGCTAGTGTCATGTCTTTAAATACTATAAAGTAAAGAATGCTACTGTAGGGAAAAAGATAAATTCAACACCAGAACGGATCGACTGAATAATTCAACGCCATCTCGCAAGAAACGTGAAAGCCCCCTTCTTCTGTTAAAACAATGATGACACAAGGAAGGTTAAACATTCACCTTGACTGACTGTCAGCATGATAATATGCACCATCTATATCACCTCAGCAGCCATTATCTTTGAAAGAAAAATAATAATCCTGACTACATTTTGGGTTGTTGAAATGTTTTGATTGAACTTGCATCAGATCTTTGTGTCAGAGACTCCTGACTGGGCGGCTGAGGTCTTACACTATCTTAGCTGCAGATCGCTCACTGCATCTTTTCTTTTTCATACCTGAATTGCTCTCACCGGCTGAGGCATACATCTTCACACGAGTCTCGCATGGAAAGCGTGCAAGAGTTCACAAAGAAAGGTTGCTCATGTGTTTGAAAAATCAGAGCAGAAAACGTGGCCAGCCATTGTGAACTGCATTAGAAGACTTAAGCTTATAAAAGCTGAGTCCTGCAATCTTTCCATTTTTTTCTTCCTTATCGCGTCACATCATGGCGAATGGCAGATTTGCGTGAATGCAGGTGATCAGTGAACGGCGTACAGGGTGCGGTTTAAAAGATTCTCAACAGCTGTCTGACTGTCCATCCTTACGCTGATCCAGTCACACTTAGATGACCCACAGACTGCAGGAAGGGGGATGGTCTGGTAGATGCTGGTACTGTCGTTTATTTGAATTCAAGCTGTGTCTTCAAGCATCTCTCATGGGGAGCAGATTCATGCTCATTTGTTACAGTATGCATTGGAAATCTCATCTAATGCTGCATTGTAAAATCAATCTTATCCTTGCCCAGGGCGGCTTCATCTATAAAGGCGTTTGTCTCATGTGTCCTACCTGCATGAGGGGGGCTCTGTGTCATATCAATGTCAGGATTCGTTGGGTTTTAGTGGAGCTTTCTGATCCTGGCCAAGAAGCTGTTACCCAAGATTAACCTAGGCTGTTCTGTTGCATAGCTGCTGTAAAGGAGACGACTGTGTGTTAGTGTGTGTCTGTGTGCGTGTGTGAAAAGAAAAGACTCAGTGAGCGGGATTCTTGCATGCTCCCACTCAGTTTTGTCTGGTGGCATCTTCCTCAGGATGAGATGTGACAGCCCTGGATCATCTAATCATGTATGTCATAGCATAGCTGCTTATTAACTGAGATTTCAAGGGCAAACATTTCCATCATGAGGAGACGGTAAACTGTATAAATGGGTGACCTCCAGGAGGAAACGTAGAACTGAGTGATGGCTCCTGGTAATGTCACTGAAGCAGAGGAGGAACTAGTTGTCTCATTAAATTTTTTTTGTGCATGTATTCCAGGAAGTGTCTTTATGAGAAGATGATTTCCAAAACACTCGTTTATATGAGGCGTTTACAGAGGATGAGATCTCCACAATTACGGCTTTCTTCAGAGCTGAGAGGAAAGGTCTGTTGTTTACGATAAGAATCACTTATGCTGATTTTATTTGTGTGTTTGCAAATTCAGAGTGCTGAGGAGGCACTCTGAAAGACGTACAAATTTATGAAGTTTCACCTAAAGAAAAAAAGCTTCATTGATCTGAGATATCTGTACTGTAAAAGGGAACACCCTGACAGTGTATTTTTCCTTTTTGCTTTTTTGGATCAGTGTATGTTTTGACAGATCAAATTTAGATATAAAAGCTTCAACCACAGCTTTCATTTATTTCTTCTTTATTTATTTTGTGCAAGTGTGCACAGTTGCTTGGATGCTTGAGTAAATCTTTTGGTAGCTTTGGGTTTCCGGTTGCTTATCTTTGATGACAGAAATTCTTTGTGGCGTTCTTTATTAACTTTGCCTACATTAGAAATCCATATAGATCATTTTCTTTGTCCAGCATCTTTATTGTCATGGAGGTATTAAAATTAAAGATGCAAGAGTAAGCAGTTGGATTACTCCTCTAATGAAACAATATTTCTTTGTTTTACTTCAAAAGTGAAAGTGATTACTTAGACTTGTAAGTTGAGCTTTCATATTATTTTATAAGTACCATTGCATTGCATTTTTTCATCAAAGACTTCTGTTGTATGAACCAATCTCTCAGATACATACAAGGAATCCTTTGGTGCTGGTACTGTAATATTTGAGGCTCGGAGCAAACGGTGGCACAGCAAAGTTTAATCACACAAAATGAACATCAGGAATAAATGAAGGTCACTGACTCCTGTTTGACACCATACTTACAGTGTTTCCTGTTGTGCTGTTTCAGGGTTATGCATACAAAAACTACTATGCCAGGGTTAAGGAAAGACTATGATTTGGTTTGAAATGCATCCTTACAAATTCACTCTATTATTAACCTCTTTTTCACAAGAGCCCCCTGCAGCATGAGCTGCATGCAGTACAGAAGATATCTGCACACCTTACTATAATTTCACCAGTCCTACCAGCATACCAAAATCATGTGGAGAAACTCAGCTAAAAGACTTTAACGACCACTGGCAATCAAGGGAAAGACAATTCAAACTCCAAAAAATTATATGTGAATATAACAAAACCTGAAAACAGCTGCTACTAATCTTTCATCTTCAAGCAACTCACACAAACAAGATGTCATATGAAAGCAGAGACTGCTAATTATGAAGATGTCTGTCTCATCATTGTGGGACAAAAACCCTAAGAACTAGTGGCCAAAGAGAAGCAAACAAAAAGAAAAACAATGACATAACAAAAAAAAAAAATCACATATTACTTTTGCTATTTTGTGGTCAAGAGTTTTATCAAAACTCTGCTAATGTGTTTTCCTGTATTTGAAATGATTCATGAAGGTACTGAGAGTTAACGTAAAGGTGAAGGGGAATTCATATTGAAATATACACCGTATGAATTACTATCGTGGGTTCACTTCTTTCTGGACCTTCGTGGTATTTCTAAGGCAAATTTGGGAGCTCAATCGTTGATTCTCCTGTCTCATAAGATATTCAAAATCAGCTGATTAGTGTCTGAGACATTTACCAGCATAACACCTTCTATTTAAATGTCTGTAAAACTGCTCAAGTTTACTGTTTGTGCACAGTTACTCATCAGCCATCACTTTTTAATTCCTAGATGAATTGGGCTCCTCCTATCTTGTGTTTTTTTCCCCCTTGAAAGTAACGTAGTTTCTTTTATATGGAGACAACCATTAAAACGCTCTACTGTGCTCCAGGTGAATTTATTCTGACACAGTAACACATATCTTGATTCTGACAATACATGTGTAGTAATCTGACACGTCTCAGCTTTCCTTTGAGACCAAGATGATGCATTCAGCCCTTGTAGGTGTGAAGATATTTATTTTGAGTGTGTCATTTTAAACAGAAGGATGAAAAAATAGGCTTTGTTTAAAAGAAGTTAACCCTGTAAATTAACAAAATATTGTTGCCTTATCCCCACATACTCATGGCTCTGACAACTTGTTCATGCTGGTATAAGATCATCAGTAATCTCTGATAAGCCAGCAAACCTTCTGCTCTTTATTTCCTGGTTTGAAATTTGCTTTAAGTATCTTGGAAAACGAAAGTAGTTCAAGGCTGGATACCAAAGCTGAATACAAATATCCTGGACCAAAAACTGGCCTCGAATCAAAAGGTAATCAATGTTCAGTTGGGTCATGCTCTACCAGACAAATAGCCACCATTATTTGAAGTTTTTCCAATTTTCTGCTTAACTGAGATTGATTGGGTTCGGATATGAAAAGCTGATGGTTAAGATTTTGTATTTGAAAATGCATGGGTAGGTTTATAACTTGAAAAATATATGATAGCGGTTCACCATCACATCATGTGAACACAACTTGCCGTGAAATGCGAGTGCAAGCAAAGTGCTTCATATGGTATCTCGTTAAATAAATGATTTTTCAAAAGTGTTCACACACCTGATAGACCAAACTCATCACTTATCTCTTTCCCTCCATTACTGGTTCAGTTTTAGTCACAGTAATATGGATATGAAAACAGAGGCAGACTGGGACAGGAAAATGGCTCGGGAATTTGGTTTCCTATGCAGTCCATTCTCTGACATTTGGAGGGAGAGGAGGGGTGGTTTCAGGGGTCTCAATCTTTTCAATACAAGTATACCATTAAAATGCACTTTTCCAAAATCAGACCCCCATTTTGCTGTTAAATAACACGATCAGTTAAATAGAATAAATTAACTACAGATCACATAGAAGTTCAAATATAATGACTGTGCATGCATCTGCGATTTAAATGTTAATAGGTTATTGACCTAATACAATTTGGACCCATCTATTTGCTAAAGTCTGCTACACACATGGAATAATATCGTATATGAAAAGGGTAAGTAGAGGGCCATAAAAAGACTTTTTATGAAGATAGTCGCTGCAAAAGTTTTGGAATAAAGCCAGTGAGAGAAAAATAAGAATAAATGCACTTCTTTTATTTCAACCCGCTGTACACCAGTCTTTTCCAAACTGGAGGTCCCAGCTAGTTTCAGGGGGCTGCCAGATCATTATAAAGTAGCTAATAATATAAGGGCTGTCAAAATTACTGTGCTAATGCAGAGAGATTAATCTATGAAAGTAACATGTTAATTTTCTAAACAACTAAATTATTACCCATGCTATATTAAAAATTTGAATTTGGCATACTCTCACTGAGAGAGAAGCTGATTTTAGGCATGTAGGTGGTTTGATTCAATGGTGAACTGAAGCCACTAAAAACCACTTTGTGCTCCATATTTATGAAATTTTGGCCGATTCACATCAGATCAGTGTGTGCCACATACTGATAGCGCCTCGGTTTGTTCCAACCTCTGTGACGCATCAACTCACACTGGGACCATGTCAGAAGTTTAATTAGGTTTTATTAGGCCGCGCC
Organism: Atherinomorus stipes; assembly: GCA_023101725.1. NCBI lineage: Eukaryota > Metazoa > Chordata > Actinopteri > Atheriniformes > Atherinidae > Atherinomorus > Atherinomorus stipes. Next base: position 646,087 of record JALJCO010008972.1, read on the forward strand.
TCTGCATGCTGAAGAGCAGATATCTGACAGCAAACTATCCTCCTGCTGCTGCGCTTCTGGAGGCAGCATTGCAGCTTCAATCAAGAAAATTTAATGTGTATGTGAAATGATTTTATTCTTGGCATTTTGAAGGCATGGTGCTAACAATATATCTGAGGTGACCCACCTTCAAAATGCAGTGGTTGAGGTTGCAGTGGATGGATGAAAATACAACACATTACAATGAAACCTCATTTTCAAGTTAGATTTAGACTTTTAAATCATAGGGTAAGAAATGTACAGTAACTACCTCGATTATGGGGGGAAAGAAGGACCATAGTTATGACCAGAGGTGTGAGATATAGACTAGAGATAGAAAGCAGAAATCCTGTCTGGCAGTTTTTCTAACCAATCACTGAACCAGCTGGGTTTAATTAGCTGGTATGCCAGTTAAGCCCCGTTTCCACCAGCGGGTCTCGGTCGGGTCGGGCCGGATCGGTTCACTTTTTTTTTTATAAAAACCACAGATAAAAACTGGGACGGGTACCCTTATATCCGACCCGACCCGGCCTACTTTTTTGGCACCCTTCGGTAGGGGTACTGATCTAACCGATCCGGACCAAAGAGGTGGAGCTAACACAAAGCAATACATTGATTTGTTGAAAAATCTCACTTCCCGCGTGACCAAGCATAAAAACAAAGCCGGGGTGACTCCTTTTGTTTCTGTCACGTGTGGCGCAGTGTTTTGGTTAAACGGCGCTGCACGGCGATGATGTCACGCGATCACGTAGCAGCGCTGTCCAGCCGCCTCCAGAGTGGGTACAGGTTGCTGTGGGGACGCAGCGTGAAATCAACACATCCGTACCAAAACCCACCCGATCCGGCCTGGCCCGACCTGACCCGACCCAGAGCCGCGGGTGGAAACGGGGCTTTAGATGAGCTGTTAGTTAAAACAGCTGTACTGGCAGATCCGAAAACATGGCAGGATTTCTACTTGGAAACTACTTTCACTTTTACTTTTAATGCTTCTGGTTAGGGCTAAAATATGTTCTTTCCGCAACGGATCATAACCACCATGGATATAGAGTTGCTCTCATAACCCACAAATTAATTTTTCTCTGCGTCCATATTCGTATGCTACTTGGGGATGTTTTGAGTACAGCCTTGCCTCAACCACGCTTTAAGTAGAGGGAATGGGACAAACTATGAACCAGAGTAAAGTTGTAGAAACAGTAAAAACTTTTTTGTAGACCAAAGCCAATTATACTTAGTTATATTCTTGGATTGACCGTTAAAGTTTACAGTAATATAATACACAGATAATCAGACACTAAACAACGCTGTTTGAATAAGATACAGGGATGTCTGCTGAAATACAGGTGAACACAAAATGTTCATAATAAAGCAAAGCAATGTATTGGAGGTAAAACTGGACTTTAGTTCACCTTAGGGCTGCCACATTAGTCGATTAATCATGATTATGTCGATTATCAAAACAGTTGGGGACTAATTTAATAATCAACAATTGTTTATTGTTTTTAAACTTTGTTTTTCCCTTTCAAAATTGCCACTGTACCTTCTGCTGCCTTGTCTGCCTTTCTGTCTGTACAGCTTTTCTTAAATTGTATATATGCACAGGTAAACGTGCACACTAATCAAACGTTTCGAAATGTTTTTCCATGAGATTGAATGAGAAAGTGTCCAGGCTTCTACTGGTACTGTAAATATGCTACAATTTACATAAGATCTGATTAAAATTGTTTGTGGCAGTCCCACTGTAGTTCACATTTTTGTTTCTGTCTGCCTGACTGAAATATACCTTTCTCACAAACTTTTGCATAATATTATTTCAAGACTGAGCCAGTTTTGGTGTAAACACTCAGATGAAGCATTTGTCCCAAAACATCAGAAGAGTTTGAGATTAAACTCTATTACCTGAATGTCTCGGGCATTTATGATGCTAAACTGGAAGTATTTTCCTGTCATTCTTACTTTGGCTAACCTGCGGGAGACTGGCATGTTCCACTCTATCCCCTACCCGTTTACAACCATACATCACTCCTGTCTTTATGCGCAGTAACAGAGTGGAGTGGGTGTCAACCAAAGAATTTAAGTCCTTTCAGAAACATTGCTGGAACAAATAATTCTGCTCAGTTACACTCAATTTCTGGATCAGTTTTACCCAAATATTCAAATGTGAGTGAAAGAATTTCATCTTGACAGCGTGCCAGGACAAAACTCTGTCTAATGATGCTTGGGAGGTTTTTGTGCCTGAGCCGAGCCTCTGTTAGCGCAACCTCCACATCAGTGTGTGATAAGGGTGGTGCTCTGATCCTGCTGGGTTGGGCACAGACAGTGAGGCAGGCTCATTTGCAGCATGCAAGTGAATAAGCTGGATGATGCTTGTCATTTAAATCTTTTTTTTTCCTTTTGCTTTTGGAATCCATCCAAACTGCATCTGAGGAAAGCATTTCAATTGGCACGGTTACAGCTACGTACCAAGCAGATGTGCATGCATTTTGTTATTACTACGCCTACAGTACATTTACATTCACTTAATGAGAGCACTGTGCACGGTATCATGTTTATGCTTGTAGCTAGTGTTACGTAGTTAGTTACCTAATTACCTGGCTTGCTGGTTTGTGAAAATGTCAGCTGTTCTAATGCCTTGTACTGCTGAGAAAATGGAAGCTTGTTTTTTATTGACATGCACTCATTATGTATGGCCTATACCGGCTTCCAAGTAGATAGATATTTTTTATTGATTGTTGTGCCTGCCACAAGACCATATCTGTCCTTATTTATCTCACTAAACCTACAGGTGCCGTAAACAGAGTTTTTATGTTTGTGCCTGCATGTACTGGAGCTCTTTCAGCAAGACAAATTGGTAGTGTGTGAAGTAAAAGGAACACCAGCAGCGTGACCACAAACGTTCTGAAAATGGATGACATGATTGTTTACAATTAGAATCAATATTCTTAAATGGCTACTTTCCCTCTGACTTAAAGAGAACACAGAAACAAATATTCTGCTGTAGTAGAACAGATATAAGATGTGTTTGGTGTCTCTTTGGATTAACTAATGAAGACATATGACTTAATAGTCAAGAAGAGCATCAAGTGGCTGATGAAAATGAGGATAATGATGACTTTATTTATGCAGAAGACTGTATGCCTGATGGTAAGGATGGTGATTGTGTTGATGCAAATGCTGATGAGGGAAGTGATTATACATATTAATCCTGCAGCTGAAATAAAAAGTATCCAACATATCTAAGCAATGGAAAATGTGCTGCAAAAATCACAAAGGCTAACTCAAAATATTGACAGCTGGGTTTGGTTTTGGGGATTTTTATTAGAGATGCCAATGTCATGCCTTAGTTTGATAATAACACCAAAAATGACTAGTCAATAAGGATTAGAGATGAATCTAAAAATGTGCTTCCTTTAAAAACATTTTCTTTTCACAGAATAAGCCAAAGTCTCGAAGCAGCTGCAAAAAAAAAAAAAAGTTCAGCGCTTTGAAAAATGCTTTGCCTATTTGCCGTCTTGCTGAGAGTTAGATGAGACGACTGATAACGCTCTCATGTCTGTACGGTAGATATGAAGCTACTGCCAGCAGCCAGCGAACTTATCTTCTCTCAAAGAGTGGAAACAGGGGACACGGCTACACTGCATCGGTCCACAGTAACCAAATCTGCACACCTATGCCAATAATGCATCTCTAACTGACATGTTATATTTAATCTGTACAAAGTGCAATAAAAATAGAGAAATATCACCCTTTTACAGGGACCAGTGGGGACTCCAGGAAGATACTGCTGACCGAGAAATAGTCTCTTTTCATATTTTGCAGCCGCTGCCGTTTAGCTTAGTTAGCTGCTTGCTGGCTGAAAAGCTTCATATTTATCATGCAGGTATTAGAGCTCTGACAGTCTCATTTTAATCTCAAGAAAGCAAGAAAGAATATTAGTTTAATTCACAAGGTATTTGACTTTTCATCTGAATATGACTCAAGCACAAGCAGTCATATGCATTACCCTCAACAATTCACAAAACATCAGTGAATAAGCAGGCACACAGTCAACCAACGCTCAGTGCAGTTTTCTGCAGTTTATTGAGGACTGACATGTTGTCATTTTTGTTGACAATTATTTATCTTGTCGGTAGTAGATAGTACTTAACAGTGACAGTGGTCAGCTGAATAGATGTGCACCTGTAATATGGATGCTATTTAACAGCAACAACAAAAAAACAGTCCTACTCTGCAGATAAAATAGCCTAGCTCCTATCCTCACCCAACCTTCTGAGGAATGTATATTTTTAAAAGAAAAACAGAAAAAGAAAGGGGGAAAGGAGATACAAGATGTCATGTATCAGTAATTAAAGTTTCAAGTTACACCCGCCACTATACAGTAGATGAGAGCAGGCCCATCATAAAAGATTGAGTTACTCCAATGAAGTTGACTCCAAAAAAAGACTGAGCACCGAGGAAAAAGCAAAAGGAATAAAATGTAAGATTCATAAAGCTGGGAGAGGACGAGAGAGTGTTGTTTGCAACATGACATACATTTGAAGTTGGGACACTGTCATGCCCTGTGAAAAATGTGAATACCAAGACTGATACTGAGAGCAGTACAGATGCATGCAAACAACATAAAACAACATTAGTAATTACGGCGTGTGCTGCATGGTAATGCTTGCTTTCATGTTAGGCGCAAGCATAACCCATGCCAACTGAGTGAATCAGTGACGAGAGGTGGCACATGAAGACAAACAGCAATCACCTCAGTGTACTATGCTGCTGAGGCGAAAACCGTTGTTAATTGGATGACACCAGATTGAAGAGGGAGTGTCAACATTCCCTTTCAGTTAATAAATTGCATTTCATTTGGCCATCAAATACATAGCTGTGCTCATTAGATCTTTCTGTGAAGAATTAGAAAAGAGTGATGCGTGGAATATGAAGCAACAGCATTTAGATAGTTATCTTAGGACTTACCTTGAGACTGGAAACATGCAAGTATTCCTCCATCCAAACATAAAAGATTCTGCCGTCATGGGGATGGAAATGCAAATAATTTATAATGCCCTCTGACTCACAAGGGGTGGAAGAGGTAAACACAATGACTGAAAATGTACTGTACTTAAATATAAACCCATTAAGCAAAGCTTTAAAAATAGAAAAAAGCTGGAGAAAAACTATGTGCTGTCCAAAAAAAGCACATTATTGTCATCTCACATTCCATAAAATTACACTTAAATATCGTCTTTGTTCTTTTTCAGCCATAAAATACTAACTTTCAGCTCCATTTAGGGTTTAATTTGTAAACAACGTGGCAAATGTTTACAGGAATATATTTGGACAGCCTGACTTTCATTGTTGTGCACTTCTGAATAAGTCTTACTCTGTAGATGCAGCAGAAAATAGGAAAATAGGAATGGGTAAACAAATAGCAGTCTTGTAAAATTACTGCTTGGCATGCTTTGCAAAATAACCAGGACTGACTACAAATATTGCAAATTACTTCAAAGTGACCTTTGAAGAAACAAATTTGCTATTAACTATGAAGTCTAAGGTAATTCAAGTCAAACACTGAAGTATACACAGAATAAATTCAGGACTCGAGTACTTTGTTTTTATCTCAAGGGCTACTGTATTACTAGGCAGTAAATTGAAGTGGCTGTAATTAAAAAAAAAACAAACAATATCTCATCGTAGTTCTGAAAACAGAACTTTGTATTGTTTGCAGTTCCTAAGGTTTGATCTCAGCAGCAACACAACAACATACTAGGGATTGACTGATACGGTTTTTCCTTGGTTGATACCAATGCCGATTATTAGTGATCATGGAGGCAGATACAGTTACCGGTATTAGGAGCCGATATTCATTTACAGTAAAAATGTAAAAAACTACTGGATCATGACATGTTTTATCTCACTCTGCCACTCTACAATTTCTCATTTAGTTTTTACACACTTCTTTACTATCTTAGAACTGTAATATCAGCAGGGGCCTGGACTACCAAGCTAGGTTTTCTCTTATTGAGGTAACTTCAGGGTAAACTCTGGGTTTTCCATCCTACCATGCTGGTTCGCTTCCTATCAGTGTAAATCGTCATGGTAACTGATGTGCGCCTAACCTGCTCTAGAGGAGATTAGTTCTGGATCAGAGATCAGGCACCACCTTCTAACCAATCAGACCTCTTAGAAAATGTCCTGCACATTCCTAAAACATCCTGTAGGTGTTGGTGTGCAGTTCTAACTGGAAGGCTTAAAGAGAGAGTTGATAGATGCTCCTTTTAATACCCTGATGACGTCCTGTACAAGGATAGATTTTCATCAGACGCTCAGATTTTTAACTGATGGGGACACATGTTACAGATATAATGCTTAAAGGTATGATTTTGTAATTTATTTTTTACTTGTTCCATGTTTAGCTTCACTAGATTTGCATCTGAAATAATGAGCTCAATAATAGTAGTAATGGATACACATGAGATAACAGCAGAAACATGAATTTATGGAAACTACTCTGTCATGGGGAGTTATTATTATTATTATTATTATTATTATTATTATTATTATTATCATTACTCTTACAATACAGAAGAGCTCAAGGTTGTGATGAAAGCATGTTTTTTTCTTCCATAACACCTGAGATATGCCAGAAGCTGGTTGCATCCATGCCACGCCGTGTTAAGGCAGTCATTCAAGCAAAAGGGGCCCCAACCAAGTACTTAGTACAGATGCAAGATTTTACTTTAGGAGGCCTGACTTTTTTTGTGTTTAAAGTCCTTTTTAAATTGATTTCATGCAATATTCTAATTTTTTGAGTTTTAGAATTTGAGGTTTTCTTAAGCTGCAAGTCCTAATCAGCAACATTCAAACAAATAAAAGCTTGAAATATATTGATTTGCCTATTATTTGTCTATACAATATGTAAATTGCACCTTTTAAGTTGAATTATGGAAATAATTGAACTTTTTCACAATATTCCAATTTTTTGGGTAGTACCTGTGTATCTGACATGAATTAACTGTGTTAAATTATTTGTGGGGGATGTTTCTGCTGCTGTTGATGCTGCTTCATTGTCAAGTGTTGATAAGGCAACATGCTGGAATAAAAGGCTTTTATATAAAATCACTTTTGATGTAAATTTTAGGGTTTTTTTTGCTTTTTTTTAGTGTGATTATGGAAGTGTTATTTTGTGGATTTATTTAACTTGAAAATTCCAATTTGTCCGTTATGGCAAAGTTAACTTGTTGCTCGTTGACAGTTGAAACACATTTAGTTAGCTTATTCTTTTTTCCAGTATAGAAATTTTTTTGTCAGTGTTTATATCATTCGTTACTTGTAAGCTTCATCCCTTGACAAGTCAAAAATGTCTGCTGAAGATCTGTTGTAAGCTCTTAATCACATTATGACAGTTAGCCCAAACTCAGCATATATCTTATGATTGCTGCTTTCTCTACATTTATATTCAGTCTTGCATTTGTGTTGTCTTAGTTTTTTGTTTAATAGTTCATAACATTTAAATTCTTGTGTAATCTTTTTGTTGTGCAACAAATCTTGTGTTACACCCAGAGGTGGAAGTAAGTAATTACATTTACTCAAGTTGCTGTAATTGGGTAGTTTTTGTGAGTAATTTGTCATTTTTGAAATAGGTCATTTTACTTTTACTCAAGTACATTTTGACCCTGGTAATTTACTTCCCTTCTTTGGAAACCTCCCCCATTACTGAGTAAAAAGTTAAATGCAGGAGGAGAAAAAAAATCAACCTGAACAAGTTTTATGACGAACATTACGGATTGTTCATTGTATCGTCCACTGAAAGGAAATTTCACTGATGACTGGCGCTGAGCAGGAGATGGAGACAGAGGAGGCTGAGGGTTGAATTCCTGTAGAAGAGATGAAGGAAATCCTTGGCCAAATCTCAGCAAGCTCTGTGTGTTCAAATGCAAAAAAGGCAACAACTTCATCATGCAAACGCTGACACATTGGACAATGTTAGGAGTCAGTGGGCAGATTATTCTTTGGAGCACGGCACTTTATTTCTTAAAGTATGCAGTTATTGTGCTTATTTGTTTATTAAGACAGCTGAATTTAAGATTTTTTTTCTATAGAAAGAAAAAAAAGGGGTAAGAATTTGCTCAACATTTTCACCATCTTGGATTCTTTAATTTTGGTTTTATTTTTCTCTTATTGTGAAAGTTTCTCAAAAACAGTGTTGGATTGGATTTATAACTCCCTTTTTTACAGCAAGTGACTGAAAGTAACAAAGTAAATTTACTCAGAGTGCATTTGTCATGGTTTTATAAAACTGCCTGACCCACTTGCAACACTCAGAGACAATAGAATTTAAGATGTTTATTATGGTAAGTGGTTATAGTCTGAGGTGGGTTCTGGAGAGGCCGGGAAATTGATCACTTGAAGAAGGGGATGAGATGGTGAGACCAAGAAGTGATATTGGAAGATGCTGATGGGCAAAAGCTTACTGTGAGAATAATCAGGTCAGCATGGGAGGTGGTGAGTGGGATCCATGTGGTTGAGTCTGTGGTCCCGGAGTATTGTTGACAGGTGGGGTGGATCGTTGGAGGGCAGACATGTTTGCTGAGTTTGAGGATGGATGGAACAGGAGTCTTGATGCCAGCTGTGGTAGATGAAATCCAGAATTCTCAGATGTGTGAAAGTGGTGGTTTGGAGCTACAGTAGAGAGTCTTGGAGGAATAAATCCAGGTTGTCCTTAAAGGAGCAAACAAAGGGAGAATCATACAGGTTGTCAGCACAAAGGCTCTCAGAGAAACTCAGAGGGGCTTGAAGTTACCACAGAAGGCTAACACTCAGGCACTGAAGGACCAGCAGCAGACTCCTCTTATCCTCCTCTTGATGAGGGTAAATGGAATGCAAGTGTGCAGGTGCACACACCTGCTGAAGCTTCCATCCTCCTTTCATCTGCACTCTTGCTGGAACATACCAGGAAAACCATAGGTTCAACAACATTTTAAATTAAAGGTTGAATATGGAACATTTTTATTAAAAGCTACATTTTTTCAAAAATAATACCTCCACAGGTTGTTTGGGGGTGTACAGAATGAAAGTACAACATTTCCCAGAAAAATTATATTTAGCCTAAAAATAATTATAAAATAAATTTTTACGGGTTCGATAATGGCATTTTATTTACGTCTTTAAGCCAATACACACTGCCATTGCAGGTTGCCAAATACGATCTCTGTGTGGAAACAATATTTCGGTCACAGTCAGGCTTGTACAGGGGAAAACCGTCGAGGTGACGAGTGAAGCAGCTGCTTCAGAGCCCTGGAGATATTGTTATCTGTTTCTGAGGAGGAGTGACCTGAGAGGAGCAAAACCTGGAGTAAATTTAGACTTCACTAAATAGACCCACATAAACGTTTTCCATGGAGTAAAACACGGAAATGGCAACTTTCCTGCTGGATCGGTAAGCTAGCTTGTTTGCTAACATGGCTAATGTTAGCTGTCAGTTATAAACTCCTCTGTGTTACTTGTTGGACATGCTGCAGACTGTTGGTCACTTGCATATCGGCAGTGAGCCTGGCATCCCAGCCGCTGGAGTTGTTTTTCTGCCGTTGCAACTACAACCTAGACACACGTGATGTCGCTGTTCTGTCCGTATTCCAGATTCAACCTTTAAGTACTTTTTACTTTTACTCAATTACATTTTTGTATGGGTACTTTTCCTTTTACTTGAGTAGAATTTAAGCAAAGTAATGATACCTTTACTTAATTACAATTTTTCTGTACTTTTCCACCTCTGGTTACACGTCAGGATGCACCGAATATTTGGCGGCCAAATATATTCAGTCGAATATTGCAAAGACAGCAATATTCGGCCCTCGGTGCAGTGAGTTACAGTGGCTGAATAGTGGGGTGTGAAGCAATAACACTATCAAACAAGATGCAGTGAAGCGGTGACCTGGCACATTCAGTGAAATGTCCGTAGTGTGGAGCTATTTTAAAGTTTTTGATAGTGAGAAAAAAAATTGTACTTTGCAGCGAGTGTTCAACCAAACTATTTAGAGGGGGTTCCTCTGCAAAGACCTTTAGCACTACTGCTTTAATTTGTCAGTATTCGGCCGAGTGTTTGAATTTCTATTCAGCTTTGGCCACAAATTTTCAAACAAAATGGTATCAAGTCATGTTGCGACAGTGTTGTGAAATACTGTATGATGGTTTAGCCCAGCTTTGGTGTTTTTCTTAAAGAAAGGAAAAAAAGTGAATGAATTGAACCACAGAATTGGAGTCTGTCAGCCGAAAGTGCTCCTTAGATCGGTGCCATCCCTCTTATACTGTAAAAGAATGAACAAAACGCCTCTGGGCTAGAGGATTTATTCAAATTTAGTCCTAACTTCTTTCACTACCTTTCTTATTTTCATTTATTACCCATAAGTTACCTCCAGGTTGAAGCAGAGCTGCTGGGGGAAGTAAAGCTTTTCAGTTTATTTATTTTAAAGGGTTACTTTAGTGGGACAATACAAGTAGATAGGCATCTGTACAAAAACACTTCACGTTAATGTGCCTAATTAGCACAATTAGTCATTCACATCAATTGTCCCATGGCAGGTGAAAATGAGAACTAAAGGGAAACATTACTTAGGACCGTACAAACAGAGATACTAGAGAAATAAAACAACAGATTTGAAATAAATTCAAATTAAAAATGATTAAGAGTTGATGTTTCCTCAGCTTTTGTTACAGATGAAAAGAAGGAAAAAGTGAAAGACTTCTTTAAAGAAGGGTTAAAATATTACAGGATTTAATTGCATTTACTGACAATGCAGGCTGTCAGTGAAGCCAAATATGACCCATAGTAGAAAATGTACAGTATAGAGGCTTTGTCACAATCCTTCAACTAAATAGCAATATTATTAATGTTTTTAATTATCAATGGTACTCCTGTACTGTACCTACACTGCAGCAACACGTTTTCCTCAGAAAAATGAACTTTAAAAAATTAGATTATTGTCACAAATAGATAAACTTCAAAGGGCTGAACTCATTCAGATTTAGGTGTGTTTGCTGCATCTGTTCTTATATGTGAATTCAGATGCCGTTTTACCTATTACACAAATAGCTTTGCATCACAGAGGGAAAATAGCTCAACAAAATAATCTTCAGAGTAACATGAAAAGGACGTGCAGTTCAGAATTCTGTGAAAATGACTTTTTTTTCAGCATATTTGAGGAAATCGGCGAAATGACTCAGCCTGTTTGATCTACTCTGAGGTATTCTGCCTTGAAATGTATGAAGAGAAGCTTGTTATACAGACAGATCAGTCAAATACATTTTTTATATTGCTATTGTGTGGATGAAAGCACTAAATTTTATGAAAATGAAACAAATCGCAGCACAAATTTTTGCACATGTTCACACAGAGCTGTCAGAAAATGAAATCTCATTTTGTCTTTTATCATTATGATGTCATCATGTACTATGCACAAGTGGGAAGCATTAAAAGAAAAGAAGACTTCATTCTGTGAGATCAATACTTGGTAATCACATAAAATAAAGTGGAGGTCCTTGTATGCTGTCCTGCATGACACATATTGCAATACATATTAAAGGAATCTAAAAGGTATGAAGAAAATATCATGTTTAATGCCTCATGATTCAATAAAATATAGAAAGCCTCATAAAGGCTGGTAGGGATTTTCTAAGGTCTCACTGGCCTGAGTAGACACAGGGAGAATTTATTCCAATCCAAGCGCCATCAGCTCACTAAGGCTGCTTTTATAGGCACCCAGTAAACAGAGTAAAAAGCTTCAGCTGGGCCAGACTGAGGTAGCAGCTTGTTAGAGCGACCCCACACAGCTGAGCAGCCTTCTGTGGCTTCGTCCTGGGTGCTGCAGGGTGGAGGGCGGGTGCTGTCCTTGTAACTTTGCTGTTGCTCCCCAGGCGATATCAGTGCCTGAGTGACAGTCCCCCATCCCTCCCCCCAGCTGCTTTTTGCTTGCTTATATTTGCATGCATATCCTATTTATAAACTTTAATTTCAGTGCAGCAGAGTTCATGCCTACATTTTTTTTTTCAAAACAGCCACAACATCCTTCAGTTTATATAAAGATCCATCAATATTCATGATTTGTTTTCACATATCCACATACTGTAGCTTTGTACGAGTGTCCACATATTTGTGAAAGCATGCAGCACAAATATACTCTGAATGATATTTCGTAGAATTGCTGTTAACAGAGTGAAGTTTGCATTTAAGCATAACTACAGTATTGTATGTGGTTATGTGACTTGGTTTTATGATTGTATGTGGAGATGTTGGTTAGAAAAAAGCCTGAAGAAGAGCGCCATAGTGGAAGACATGTTGTCTACAGCCTGTGATGTACTGGTTAGATAAGGGTTCAGATCACGTTTATGGCATCAAAGAGCTTCACCTGTTAGAGATTTGTGCGGGTAAACTTTGATGCAAGTCATGCGTATTTATCTATCCATCTGTAGTGAATACATTGACCTTGGCTGTGAACTTATGACCAGAGATTTGACTCATTATTTGTAATGCATTGTTTTTTGTTTTGTTTTTTTTTAAGTAATGAAGACACATCTTTTTTACCAGTACATAAAAAATGGTCAAGCCTTTGGTGGAAATTACAAATTTATATCTAAGTGTTATTAGAGGAAATCAAATAGCAGTTTTAAAAATCTATCTTAAAACTGATAGTGCACCAAAAAAAGAGAAGGCAGTTAAAAGAAATGTGGCTTCAAAAGACACTTAAGCTCCGAAACGAAAGTTAATGAGATGTATTTAATGTCTAATCCATAGTTTGCATCAAAGAAACTGTCCCATCGTATATAGGTCAAACCTGTCTTTGTTCTACATAATGCCAGATTAGATTTTATTCCACACTAATTAATCAGCTGTGCAGAGAAAGCAGAAAAACTGAAGTCATTGTTTCCTTCTATAGTTAAAAGTAGCCTAGTCATTCTTGCTATAATGCTGAGTGATTGAGCAGACTGTTCTGTCTTAGATGATTCACCCAAAAAGACACATATGCTCCATTTAAATCAAACTAAGAGCTTATTCTATCTTAAGTAGTTTAAAACCGAGGAGCTATATGACATTGAGGATTTCTCCATCTATAAGAGCAAAGCTGGGACAAATCTTCCCCAGAGTTTACAGTGAATATCAGTGGTTATGATATTTGGGCTTTCCACCTGGTGTAGTTTTTCCACAAAATACCAGCTTAAGGATAAGTCAGGAGTTGTCAGTGTGTCCCCCCATGAGGGGGTTGTTTCTAGAACATTAGCTCATGGTGGAATTACTCTCACACATTCAGGGAATCTTATGCTCAAATGTGGCCCCCAAACACTATGAATACTTCATTAGATGTTTGTGAGTCATGTTGGTAATTAATATCCAAAGATATGGCCTATTTTGCTTCTAGCATCAATCAGATTGTGTGTCTTAAGATTGAGGGGGTAAAAGATTATAGGGGTGTGGAGAGAAGCCATTACTTGCCGCACAAGTTTCACTTAGTGCACAGAGGCATGACACACCCATACCTCTAGTAGATTGGGTGTGCATATTGAGTGCAGTTTTCCTTACGTTCGCTGCTATTGACCTATTTGAAATGCATTCATAGTCTTGCAGGCCCCATTTAGAGAATGGCTGGATATTCAGCCTCCTCTGGTCCTTTAATAGAAAAAATGATGGATGAAAAGAGCAGTGCTAAACAGCTTGAGAAAAATAGCCATGAGGTACATTGGGTGCAAATGCTGCATTCTTCTTATTAGAAGCCTAGCGTGCTTGGATAAACTGTAGTTAAAAGGAATAACTTCAGAAGGCTTGCAGATTATTGAAGCATTAAACAGAAACCAATCCATGCTAAGGAGGCATGCTGCAAGACAAGAAGACCTTGAGCTCTGTCTCCTACATACACTGTCTATATACTGAGGCTGTGAGATGCCTCTCTGACAAGCAGTTGCAGATGCCATATACGATTAAATCAAACATACTGTTGCATTTTAAACAGTATTAGAGCATTGCATCCATATGGTGGGTGCTACAGCAGCACATGGGAATAAAAATATTGTAAACCCCATCCCGCCCAGAGCAAATGCAGTTGTTAAAACATACATATAAGGGACATACTGTACATATAAGTGCAGCATGTCTCTATTTCAGTTAGATTTGGGATGCATCTTGTAACAGTTAAGTAAGCTGGTTATTTTAGTTTCTTCTCCATCCACCTCTGCTTTGCTCTATAACCTGTTTAGTCAGTTTATGTGTGTTTTTGAAGAACGAGTCTTTAAGATCAACACTGTGTTTACTGACACGATACTGAGTATCACACCACATCCCTGTTGTTTGGCGTCGGCAGAAGAATCAAGAAAAATGGTTCAGCCGTGTTCCCTGCTATGTTTGCTCTGTGTGATATCTACACATGTACAGTCAGTAATTGCTGAACCTTCAGCCCATCTGCCCACCCCTTTGTTTTTCCTCTGAATTGCAGGTCGACTCTGAGAGGCAGCAGCTCATCCATGCCAAATCTTTTCAGCCATCCAGTGCTGTTCTTGAAAATCCTGGTCTGATACTTAAATGTTCCATTTAAAAGAACGTATCGATCGGGTGGGTATAAATTGGCAAAAATGGTATTAGATGGCTACCCTGCAACTCTCATTTTTTTCAGTGGCCAGTCCTAGCACCCTGCGATGAACGGCATTTGTAGGAGAGCAGGATTCAGGGCTCCCCAGTCTTTTAAAAGTGTCCTGTCACTCATCTTCATCATCATTTTTTAAGGATGGAGGACACAACAAAAGTGATTACATCATAATAAGAAAGACATACCTGTAAGCTGAGGGGGGCATTTTGCTTGTAAATGGGGCCACTTTTGACACCATGAAAATCCAGCTGTGCACAGCTGCACAGAGAAAGCATCCAGAATTTGAAATTCTCTCTCAAGCTGCCTTGACTGTTTTACATTCCTCGCTTAACTGTTTCTGTCTCTTCATATTAACAGTCAAGTGAACAGTGTGACCGTATTCCAGGAGAGGCTGTCTGAAAATATATACCATTATCCCCAATTTTAAATGGTATCAGGTCTCTTGAAAGTACAACAGCTGGCTTTTCACACTACTGTCTAATGCAGCCAATAAAAAGCTATGAACACTTTTAATGTCTGGTGTGGCTGAGAAAGCACTGTTCCAGAATAAACTAGAGCAGTGCTGGGACTGTATTTGTGTGTTCCTTTTTTGTAATCTGTCTTTGGTTGTCTTCATGTCTTTATATTACAATTAATATTTTAATATACTGATGTTTTATGTAAGCTTGAATACACGTCAGCGGTTTGTTTTATTGTGTTTTGTCATTTTAACCAAAGGCAAAGCTGGAAGGATTGATAGACTTTATGATTGTAGGTGTGTGACATGCATTTGGTTAAGCTGTTGGAGTTGGCGCAGGCCAGTTTCTGTCCATCATTTATTGGCTTGATGCTATTAATGAACCAGTGGGGAAAGATATTAAATGAACAGGAAACCCAGCTCCATTTCTTCTTACAAATGAGGTGATTGTTGTAGAATGGATATAGTGCCTGACCCCAGTCCATAAACACTAAGGACCCCAATTTGGGATTTCTCCTAACATAGTCCTTTGAAGAATTATTAGATTTTTTACTTTATTAATTTCCTTTTTTAAAGAAGAAGAAGAAGAAGAAAGATTAAAGCAGTACTAATGCAACAAGCTGTGCAGTCCTGACTTGGATTGTCCAAAAAAGGGTTAATTATTGCCAGTTTGGTGAAGCTACTTTACATCATCTTAGAACGTCAATTCCTCAGTGTTTCTGTGAGTCATCTGTGAGAGAGATCTCATTTTTAGTAGGAGTTGAAAATAAATAAATTTCTTCTGAAACACCATGACAAGACCTACATTTATGTGTTCAGGATGCAAGCTGAATCAGCTTTAAAGTTTTTACAAGCACAGTGAAATTACATTGCCTGGCTTGCATCTCAAAGCCCATGTGGGGAATAAGCCCTCATATGTTTCATCTGCACCTCTCTGTGTTAGCCTAACTGTGTCTTGGTGTTGATAAAACAGTGTGAATGAAGAGAGTTATCGCTGCGGAAACGTCAAAGAAATGCCAACAACCAACATAAAGAAGCTTTAACAGGATGCAACCAAAACCATTCCAAGAGCCCATATTTGTTCGAATGGTTAGAAAACAATTCGGCATTATATGAAAACTTTAAAATGTGATTTCAGATTTTAATCTGTGATTTTTTTTTTTTATTTTATTTTTAGCTGCATTGCTTT
Organism: Atherinomorus stipes; assembly: GCA_023101725.1. NCBI lineage: Eukaryota > Metazoa > Chordata > Actinopteri > Atheriniformes > Atherinidae > Atherinomorus > Atherinomorus stipes. Next base: position 662,366 of record JALJCO010008972.1, read on the forward strand.
AGTAAGATCTTTAAAACATTTAGACTTTGTATATTCTCAAATATTTTTAGCATTAATTAAATATGTATTTGTCTGATTCTCCTCCAAATTACAGCTTTGTTTGCTTCTGTAAGTGTAAATGGGAGCTTTATGCTGGTTTCCAGCAGAAAGCTCAACAGTTCCCAAGGCTTCCTTGTATCCATATGTACAAAAATACTAATGTGCAGCTTTGCAAAAATCAATAAAATCTGCAGCTGATCGTACAGCCCCAGCAGAATCTGAGAACCGTTTCACACACCATACCTGACCCTGGCAAACTGCAATTCATCCTGCGAGGAAAGTGTCAGTTTTTATGACCTTCCAGAATACAGCTATTCCCATGATAAAACCGTCTATCAGAGTGGTTTTCTTCCAGCCTGCAGCCTTCTGATACTTTGGGAGAAACTTTGATTTATTTGCTGGGATAAACTCTGTCTTGTGACATCTACCTTTAGCAAATAAACCCAGCTTTCGCAGGCCATCGTCAGCAGGATACCCAACAAAGGCTGTGATTCCAACCAGATTCATCATGTTGTATTTTTCTTTGTGGCAGGGATGTAATTGGGCCAAACGTGCATGGAATACCTCTGCCACTTGTCAACAAATGTCTTAAAATGAGAAAAAGCTCAGTTTAGCTTTACAAAGATTTTTGCTCTCAGACTTGGCTTTTCTTTGTGTATAGTTGTAAACCCTAGAGCTCTAACTGCACCAGTTATTGGCAGCAGTCTGTCTTTCTTAGTGACTGATTGATTAGATTGGAGTGGATCATTACCTTACAGCTAAACTGCTACATTGTATTCTTTTGTAAATGTGGAAATGGAAAAGTCTTGATTTATTCTGTAATCTGCTTTCTTAATCAAATATATTCTGAATTTAACCAAATGTGGGATAAATAGCATATTATAGATACATCCCTCTTTGGCACAAGCTGTAGTTAGTGGCTGTTTATTTGCTTTAGATCACTTAATTGTATCACATAATGATTCTCTTTTATGTGTATACAATATGGAAGGATTTGGGCGGCAGCTGTGTCTTTAGCTTAAAGACAAGCTATGTCATGCTGTGTGTGCACAAAATATACTTGTCTGCAGAATGAATGCATTACTGGTTTTGTTCTCTATAGGATACTGACAAATAAATAAAAGCTGCCCTTTGTGTTTAAAAACTATTTTTGCCTTTTAGAAACTGCATCTTTCAGTGCAATATCATCACATGTTGACACCAGGTCTTTTAGCCTGAATGGCCGCGATGCATCAATGCAGACTCCCAAGTCACCCAAAGCCTGGTGCATAAGTTTGTTTGTGTCCTCGAGCTTGCGAGGCACACCCTCCTTTGGTATCACAAAGTATTGAATTTTTTGTTTTCTTGTTTGTTTATGGCATAGACCTCTTCCTTTTCATCACTCTCAGCTTCTGGTCTGCATGTGTTGCTCAGTTGTAGCGTCTTAGTTTGAGTCCAGGGAGCGCTGAGGGCTTAAGGGGCTCAACACCACTGAAGTTAGTGAAGCCAAGGCTTGCGCCAAAACATCTTTGGGGGTGCTTATGAAACAGGCTTTTCCCAACAGCTTCTTGGAAATCAGCACAGGTCTCAGACTAGTTTCTCTTTTTGCCTGCATGCTGAGACTTCAGATGGGGTGCCAGGCTTAAGATGCCACTACACCAAAGCATCATGTTTGAGGGGCTGTTGCAGAACTCTTTATGATAGTTGTTGAAAGCCTGAGCCTGTCATAATAATGTTATTCTGCTGAACACAGACATTGGAATCTATTACGCTCATCTCCATAATTCCCTCCTTAATGATTTGTTAGATTTTGTAATTCATTTGCCATATTATTCATAATGAATGCAGATTATTTACCTTTTTGTGCAATCAGTGGCTCAAAACGCTTCCAGCTATTCATTACACTTTATTCTTTCTGTCTTAGGATATTGGGATGCTGACAGGAGAGGAGACTGTACCTAGGCTGCATGCCTAGCTAACCCATGGAGAACTGATCGGAACAGTGCTGGATGGAGGCCAAGACACTGGATGGCGAAGACGAGGAAGCACACAGTATTGTGGATCAGTCGTATTGTTTGTTCTCTTTCTCAGTCTATTCAAAGTAGATGCAAACCATTCTGCAATGTGCCTCAATGGCTAAGAGATGGCAAAAGGAATCAAGATAGACAGTCAAGGATAAACAAACTGCGGTACTGCACATGAGAGCTGCAGTCTTATTTCTGCTGATTTTGCAGTGTTAAAAAAAAGAAACAAAACAAAAACAATTATAGACTCTACACAACCTCCGATAGAATTAGAGACCACACAGGAGCCAACTGTAGATAGCAGATAGCAACCATCATGGGCAGCTGTAAAAGCAAGGTATCCTGGATTTTGTTCTTAGCAGGATTGGTGCTAACGGGAATAGCTTTGGAATATGAAGGAGTTCCTGGTCAGTGGACACGCTATGGTCAGTGGGATGCTAAGACAACAGGTGAGCTCAGCTTTATCATAAAAACCAACATCAGCAAAGCCCTGGTGCTCTATCTAGATGACGGGGGAAACTGCGACTTCTTGGAGCTTTTGATTGTAGACGGGAGACTCCAGATGCGCTTCACCATCCACTGTGCAGAACCAGCCTCTCTGCACACGGAGACACACATCAACGACCAACGCTGGCACAGAGTCCTTCTTGCTCGTAACTACAGAGAGACCAGACTGGTGGTGGACAATGAGGAGAAAATAGCTGAGGTGAAGTCCAAGAGAAAAGAGATGGTTGTGGCCAGTGACCTCTACGTTGGGGGGATTTCACCTGATGTGCGCCTCTCTGCACTTACTTCCAGCACAGTCAAATATGAGCCACCATTTCAGGGCTTTATAGCTAATTTGAAAGTGGGGGAGGCGCTACCAGTTCTGTTGGATGGTCAAGCTGTGCATAATGATTTGGAGTACATATGTGGCACAAACTCTCCCTGCAGCAACAAAGGCCTTTGCTCTGTCAGCCAAGGAGAGATCCTCTGCGACTGTATCAATACCAGCTACAGGGGAAGGTACTGCCATGAAGGTAAGAAATGTATCATCCCTCTGCTAGCAGTATCATTTTTTTTTTTTTTGCAAAGATACACACTGTGTATTTTTATTCTAAATGAAGCCATGTGCATTGTGTAATGATAGTGACAGTAACTGTGTTAAATTTTAGGAAACACAGTTTTTAGTGATACTTGATGTTGAAATGCAGTTTAACATAAAGCACAATATTATTAAATAACAAGTGTTATATAGGACTGTCTCAGAAAATTAGAATTCATGATATTCTAATGAGATAGGATATTTGAGTTTTCTTAAGCTGTATGCCATAATCAGCAATATTAAAACAATAAAAGGCTTGCAATATTTCAGTTGATTTGTAATGAATCCAGAATGTATGACATTTTCATGTTTTGTTTAATTGCATTACAGAAAATAAAGAACTTTATCACAATATTCTAATTTTCTGAGACAGTCCTGTATCGTATCTCAAAATATTAGAATATCATGAATTCTAATTTTCTGAGACAGTACTGTACATTCAGAAAGAATCCAACTAACACTTGCAAATAATAGCCGCTATGGGTCAAGCAGAACATCTTTTGTAACAATAGTGAATAATATTTCATTTTAAATGTTAGTCAACAGTATGACTTGATCACTACAGTACAAGTCAAAATGTATAAGACATGCTAGTCCAAAAATATACTATTTTCATTTTATTAGACTCATTTTATGAAATGCAGCTTCAGAAGTATCTTTATAGTCTCAGAATGCCATCATACTGCAAAAGCTATCAGCTACTGCAAATGTTTTGCTCATAAAAGGTTCAAATGCGTTATTAATATCCCATTCTAAACATATAGTCCATACTGTCATTGACTTCCAGAGCATAATCAATAAAGCCCACTTAACAGCAATCAAAGAGAAAGTATGCTGCAGCAGTACTTACAGCCTGCTTGGCGAAGCAGTTATCTTCACAAGATGGCGGAAAGGAGCTTTATAATGTGAAAGTTATTTACATGTCTCTAACTCTGAGACATTTATCAGCCACCAAATGAATACCATGCTATCATTCTGGGAAATTTGCTAAACAGCAACCACATTGTTTCCTTAATGTAGTGAAACTCCTGCAGGGCAGTAAAAAAGTGTTAATGTTTAGAATAATTTTTACAACATTACTGTAGTTGTCAAAACATTGTTGGCATTGAAACTTGTTTATTCATTCATTTATTTATTTATTCTGACTAAGTTATTTCAGGTGGTGTAATGCAGATGTTAGGTTAGCTCAGTTTAAACTGTTAAGTCTAACAGTGGCTTTATTAATGAACAAAGAAAAAAGCTAACTTTTTGCCTCAAAATGAAGGTTTAGAAGCTTGAATTAGCTGGAGCGATTAGAGTTTCAAGATCTAAAATTAACATGATAAATCTTAGCATGTTGTAAGTACATAAGGTTTTGTAAGAAACTTCATATTTGCCTTGAAAAATCTTGCACGATATTCACCTAGCATTAATTTAAGAGTAAACTGGTGCAATTGCCAAAATTAATTGTAGTCATTCATGTTTACCGTCATTTAACATTTTGTCAGGTAAACTGTATTTCTGTTTATAAAATTGTACTTATACACTGAAACTATGGTGAATTATTGCTGACTTGAGCTCAATATGGCTGCCAAAATGCTTTATTATTTTTCCTAAATACTTTTCTTTTTTTCATTCTAACAGCGAGAACAAAGAAAACTAAACAAGATATACTTTTAGAGGCTTTTTTTGTTTTTATGACTGAAAAATGGGCATGGCAGAGTTTATTTCAAATACATCACCTCCTACTGAAATACCTATAGATTTTTTTGTGTCATGAGAATTATTGATCAAATAAAAATGGTACTTTCAAAAGCCATTGAGGAATTTGAAATACTATTAAGCTACTGACCTAAAAGTGCAGTTTCATAATAATAAATGACCTTTTATTAGTTGTCTTTAATTGATATATGGAGCATTGTGCACTGACCTGTTTGTACTTCAAAGTACATACTGTATGTCTTATTTAAAAAGAAACTCGATTGAATCACATCCACTGAATATATTCTATTAAAGCCAATGTTAGAATTGATTGAGTATGTATAGTGACAGAAAAGACATTGCCACCCACACAGGCTGAATTGCATCACTCAGCATGTATGTTGTTGCAAAGAAGAGGCAGACTAGTGCAGCCAAACACGATGAAAACACAGATGTTACTGTAAAAGAAAACCATAGCAAAGTGGTCACAGATTAATATCTACTACTGTCAGCATTAAAAAAAATGTGTTTTTCTTTGCTTTCTTGCAGCTATCCAGAGAGAAGTACAAGGTAAGACAATGCTTTGGAGAATGAACATAACGAGGAGTATAGTTTGTTTTTTGATCATACTCCTACCTGCAAGGAATATTACCACAGCGCAAGTGTGTGAGAGTGTGTTTGGTTATTATAAGGTTGTTATTGTCAGTTTGGACTGCAGTTCCGACATCCAACAAATTAAGCCGAAAGGAGATGTACTATCACTGGTCACGAGGTCACAAAGGGGAAAAGCACCTAATGTGCTGAATGCTCATTGTATATATAATAAGTGTGTTCAAGGTGACTAAAGGTCTGCAGAGTATGTGGGTGTCACACAATACGAGTAGCATTCAGATGCTGCGTAGCGGAGCAAATGACAGCACAGAGATGCTGTTTCATTATTTATGAAATCTATGTTTTTCCTCTCTTTTGTGTATATTTTTCTCCTCCTAATTACTGTTATAGGGTTTACTTAGTCTTACGTATCAGTGTGCACTAAGGTCAATATTTGTATAAATAAGACATAAAACCCTCTGGAACAACATGACTGATTGCTGAGACCTTAAAATTCAACACATTGTAATAAGATCTGCGATGATGGGTTCCTTCTTCATGAGAAAAACAAATCTCCTTTGACACAAAGAGCGACATCTCTTTTAATTTTAAACTGACCACAGTTAAACAAGCCTGGTTTTTAATGAGCTGCACACACTGAGCTGAAATGAAGATTGAATGTGAAGAGGACGATTTGTTTAGTCGGCATCAGAGCGACACATCCATCTCCCCAGTAAGGACTGCTGGTTCTGGTGAAAGGGCAGCCAACAGGCTCAGGAGACCAGCACAAGGTGCGCTGCACCGCTGCACATTATAAATCACCGTTACTGACACAAGATGCGCAGACACACACAGAAACACACACCTGCTCTCTCTTACATTTGGCATATGACAGCAAAACAGACTGAAAACTGCAAAATGATATTGTCTTCATGTATAGTCTCTTGACGTAGCTGTGCAGAATATGAATACTTTGCGTGTAGAATGGTTTTAACACATATTGGATTCTCAGTGCTTATTATGGCATTCAAGACTTGGTAACTGTGGTATGTGGTTTGATTTTTTAGTACCAGTTAACCGTTTTCATGTCTGCACTGTTTCCAAAACCAAAGCATTAATCATTTGTAACATGAGCAAAGACGGGAGGGCGATGCTTACAGCAAACACGCAAGCATTATTAAATGACATGCTGCAAAGAGAGCACATCAGAATGTTTATTGGATTAAAGCTTGACACAGAGACAATTCCCAATGCAGAATGCATGACAACAATGACAACAGAAAAATCACAGCCACCAGAAGCCTGTTTTTCTGTCCTTCATACCATTCCATGTGCTATCCGGCAGCAAGTCTCTTCTCTGTTGCCCTTGCATCAGCTGAAACAGACTAATATGTGCTACCTAAATCTCCCACTCCCCCCAGAGATGACAAAGATGGTAACCCAAATGCTATATTTGGTCTTGGCTGTGTGTTTTAAGTGGTGCAGGAATAATCTTTTTATTTGTCTGAGGAACTGCTTTAAGCCGATGAAACCTTTGGCACAGCAGGTGAGTCTTTTGAGTTGTTCATCTACAGTATGCAGCACGTGGGCTCGCATTGATCTGCGCGGACAAAGGCCACAGTGGGGCATGCTCAGATGGCAAAACAGTGCAGCTTCCTCTGACGTTTTCTGAGGTCTGTGAACAAGAGATAAGAACAGCCACCTCACAAGGCAGATACGGAGCGAAAGAAATCACTCAAGCATAGAGCAAAAAAAACCCTGACAATACACACAAGTGCATTAAGTGTAAGTTGTCATTGTTTTGCTTTTTCTTTTCTGTAAAATTTTCATGCGTAAGCACACGCTAATGACAGGCTAAGGACTACAAGGATGACAAGGCAGGAGCAGAAATTTTGGAAAAGGACACCGCCGGTCCTGATGGGCTTGCATCTTTCAGCAGCAATGACCTTGGTCTAATCCCTCATTACAACGAACTAATGCTGTACTTTTCATGGAAAAACAAATTTGGCAAATCCTAATCCTCCGGCAGCGCCTCACTCGACTTAGATGTCTGCTAATTAATGTCACAATAACGATTGAGAGGTTTTTTCAACATCTGCATCTGTTCTTAACTTTAATTGTTTAATTAAATATTTAAAGATAGCTGTGAACATCTCATTAGAGGTATTTGTAGAGGTTTAGCCCCACTACAAAAAGTTAGGGAAATTAAAATCAAGACATTTTTTGCCATGTGTAGACATCCAACGAAAATTTCAATTCCTCTCCTGACATTATTTTAATGTTTCTTTCACTCGATATAATTGCGAAAGCTTCCGCTTTTACATAAAATAAAATCAGTGAAAACTCCTCTGAAGAAATCATTTTAGAGGTGTCTTGTGGTAATACTTTCTAAGGGTTAATTCAAACTAAATCCCAGAGGTCAGACAGCTTCAGCTGCTCTGTTCTTTGTTGATTTAAACATTCATCAATCAAAGAGCAGCACTCTTTTCTTCAGGCAGCTTTAATGTTAACAAGGATGTGAGTAAAAGTGCAGTATTGATGGCTTAAGTTGTTCAGTAGCAGGTTTTTTTTTTTTTTGGTGCTGTATATTTTACAAGTTATGGATATGGATTTAAATGGGTTTAGGGGTGTGTAAGCACAATGAAACACTCTGAAGACTTTACGACCCATTAAGGAGTGTCAGGCTGAGGAGCAGTAACATCTACAAGATGAAATAAGCCAATTCAGAGTCCTTCCTAATTCAGTGCACTTTTGACAGTGTTTGTTTTCTTCTTTACTATTAAGATTCATTTGTTTTTAGAATAAGTCCAATTCAAAGGGATACTAAGTGGCTCACTTACATTTTCACTTCAGTTTCAGTCAGCTGTTTAGGGTGCCTCTTTTTAAAAGTAGAAAGCTCATAGATTACCAGTTGGAAGGGCAGCTTATTTCCATATAGCTTTTCCCCTCTAAACAGGTCTGAGCCTGTTATCTCGGCATTTCCACACATTGAGATTTGGTTGTAGGAAACAGCCGAGTAGGGTGCAGATATTGAGTAGTTGGCTGTCTCTATAAAAGGGCAGTAACGACACCACTCCTAATCCACTTTTCCTCAAGTCTGTGGAAATACATACATTGTCAAAGATTACCATGTTGACTGGGGCGCTAGTAAAGGGCCTGCCTTGATCTGTTTTTCTACCAGCGTTTGTGTGTGTTGGTCACAGATGCAGGTCAGTTTTTACCTGTGTGGAGTCATCATAGTCAGTAAATGTTTTGTTAAAGTTACTTTAGTACAGCTCCAGAACAAAACGTTGGTCAGAGGAGACACATTGACATTGTCTTTGTCCTTTTACATCTGGTGACAGCAGGTAAGAATGACAGAGTTGGAATTGATCTGTTTTATGCTTGGCCCCAATCATTTTGTCCAGCAAAGAGTTACTATTTTGGATTGCTGTGAACCACAGAAAGGCAAAATCTCAACATTTCACAGCCTCTGAGATACCCACAAGCTGTCCTTTGATGCAGAGAGTAAATGCCCTGGTGACATACAGGTAGCAGAGCTGCACACAAGAGCTTAAGGAGAAAGTTCCTGCTTGAGAACTTTGTTTGACACTATGGTTGCAAGGAAATAAAGCATGGATTTAGAATTCCCCTAGTTTGAAAACAAAACGTATATTTTCCATATTTGAGATTTGCATAAAAAAGTAATAATTGAATCAGAAGAAACATTTCTGTTCGATCCTGGATTGATGCATAAATTGGCCTGTCATGTGAATTCCCTAGCTGCTATGAGGGTGCACACAGCAGCTCTTTGTCTGCTATGCAGACTGGGCTGTGGATGAATCCTGTCACTGGCTTTGCAATGGCACACTCTATCAAAAGCCTACGTGTTGGCAGGCAAGGACCCTCCCAGGGGTAATCATGTCCATTCCACACTAAGAGTTGCAGCATTAATTGCCTTGTTCAGTGATACATGTGAACACATTTGTGCAAAGGCGACCTGTACTTTCATAAGGTTTTATCTAATGGTTGAAGTGGCACTGAAAGTGTGAGTAATATAAGTGACTTGCTGCACAGTGCTAGTGTCTTGGAGTGCTGATGCACTGATGAGAGCTGTTTGTATTGGCTGGCACAGTGGGGCTCACGTGCACAGCAGAAGTGTCGCATTGTGTCAGCCCCACAGAAGGAGCAGGTGAGCTATACAGTACCATAGCATTTCTGGCTGACCCACTGAGATATTTGTCTACATTTTATGGTGTATGTGCTTACGACAGTACAGCGAGGGAGGGACATAAGCTGGTGGAGTCCACCAGGCTAAATCACATTAGCTTGTCCTCACTCCTTTTCACTTATTCACCTTAAATAATATGTATTATCAGTTTGCATTCACAGCTTTGTGTCTCAGTGCTTTTTTCTTTGGTGCATTAAGAAGCATGCAAGTGATCTGTTTCTATTACAGTAAGTATGGGAAAGTACTTCAGCACTGCATTTCCCACCCAGCAAAATTTGGCTGAAAAGACGTTGAAAAGACATCATGTCCATCTGTTGAAAACGTTGAAACAACGTTTTGATTTGGTTGAAAAGTGAAAGGTGAAAAGCCGTCTTTCAATTAGACGTTGAAAAGACGTTTTTCAACGACTTTTCAACGTCTAATTTTGGGCTAAATTTGGACAAAATCAGACGGTCCAAACTCAGCTCCACTTTCAACGTCTATTTTCAGGCTTAAATATGGCTATGACGGACCGACCAGATTTAGCCCAAAAAACAATGTTGAAATGACGTCTTGTGTTTGCTGGGTTATCAGTATTGCTACAATGTCCCATTTTACACCAAGTGTGAGTATAATGGCTTTTTTATTGTTTAGAAATTGAGGTGCAGTTGACTCTTGTTGGGTCGATCAGTGCCATTGACCTTTCTTCAAGACAGCAACCACATTATTCAGCTGAACACCTTTGCCTTCTGCCATATAAAGTCTCCACCCTTTAACTTGCAGCGTCAGAAGGTAAATCCACTGAGAAAATGTGAGTGCAGGTCACTGAAGATTTAAAGGAAAAGAAGTGGTGTCACCTCTGCCCTTTTATACAGCAACTGCCACATAGCTGGTTAAATAGGCTCAGCTGGGTTATCTGTACACTCGGTTGCAAAACACCCATGAGTGGAGAAATAGGGATGAGTCAAAAAGCCCAAAGAGCACATTCGAAATCATAAAAATCACTGAACGAGTATCACCACATGACTTTTTTTTTTTTTTTTTACATCAGGTGTCTAATACAAAGTAGGGTCTATGTATACCTAATACATCTCAAACGCTGTCTGCATCAAGTAAACATACAATATGTGTTCCATTAGAAAAAAGCATCTGTGTGAGCAACTACCTGTAAGGGTTGCACCGTTCAAGATGTTTTTTTCTCTCCTTGCCTTCCCTCTCCTCCCTTGAGATGTTTGTCTGTTTGAGTTTGATTTCCCCTTTATATTTTAGTTCCAACTTTGACATCCGTACCTACCCCAGGATGTCTGTCACAAACTGCAGTCCAACATTGTGACAATGCTTTTGTTCTCCCGAACCTCTTTATGAACTTCCTGTTTTCGTATCCTTTTTTCTGTTCTTTCCCTCAAGGTCTGGCGCACCTGATGTTAAACCGCCAAGGTATGGGGTCTATTGGTTTGCTTTTCCCTCCCAGCCACCTGAACACATTACCCTTCCCCTGAGATCATTCAGTTAACTGTGCTGCACTAATATTTCCTCTCCTCTTTCTTTTTTCACATACTTGCCTATTCGTTTTTTGCTTCCTTTCATGTTATGCTCACAATTCACTCAATTTTTGTCCGTCAAACCCTTGTCCTGACCACTGACTGAGCTTCTGGAACATCACCTTTGACCTCTGCAGTTTTTCGCCAAGGTAATGCATTTATGCTCATAGCACCTCTTCGGTTTGGTTTCATGGTGTTTTCAAAGGAAACAGGTGTCAGTAATGAAGAGTAAAAGGTATCCTATTCTAAAAGTACCTCGCAGCTCTCCGCAGGAAGCAGTTTCTTTCCTTTCCTATACAAATAGTTAGTTTAGATAAACCTTTCATTCGAGGGATTTGTTTTGCTCGTTTTCTGTGTGTGTGCGTGTCGAGGTTGTGTCTGAGTTTTCATGTGTTATCATTGCACTGCACATTGATCACTGGGGGATTAAAAACACGGTAGAGACATTTTAACTTTGTTTTGCTGATAAAGGGCTCACAGCTCAGTAATGCACACACATGACAAAGACATTCTTTATCATTTCCCTCACTGTGAAAAACATTTCAATAAAAATATTTATTTAAACTATGATGTAAAAACTTTGGAAGGAAACGTGCACCTTCTGCAAAAGTAGATGAAAAATAGAAAATGCTTTGTGACTTGAAAGTTGAGCTTGGAGCTAAATGAGGTCTGCTGCATATACTGTAAAACTATACTGGATGCTTTGTATTTCCCATCAGTTGCAGTGAAATTCAGATAAAGCTTTTCATCCTGTCTCCATGGCAATCTGTGTTGTCTCTAAACCTCCTTGAGACACAGCTTTGATGACCCATTCTGACAGAATAATACATCGGCCCAAGTCCTTAAGAAAATTACTTATCTGACCAGAAAAGCATTGCTGTTGGGTTATCATTACAGCTCCTGTGTCAGTGACTTTTTTTTTTTTTAGATCTATTTTTTTTCAGCTTATTCTGTCCAGAGAAATGATTCTGAGTAATCTACAGCTGTGAACTGAAATAGCTTCGCCTGTCATTTTTGTGTTATTCTCACTCCCTCTGAATAAAGAGGGCGTGGTGGCGCCCCGAGTGTTTCATGTACATTTTTTTTGTGTTAAACTGACAGTGCTGATATTGAAGCCATTTAGATGAAAAAGGCTTAAGTGAACACTTTACAGAATCATTACACTAATTTATCAGCAACTACAAATGACGCAGCTTGAGGCTGTACGTGATCGTGACATGAGACATTAATGTTAGATTACTTTGTTTACCTTTTCTCAGACAAAATTGTACATATTCAGACATAAAAATGAGTCTTTATTAGGCCAGTGGCAGTTTGGTCTGAACAATGGAGTTAGATATATATTCTACCACAGTTGCCTCAATTGTACAATGATTAAAAATGTCTGCTATATTAGAATAACTCTGCTGCATAAAATATTCAGTACATTGCTCGTATGTCCTAAAGCCACCCACAATGTGATCTGTCATGAATTGAAGCCTAGATGTAATTGCCCATTTTCATACATTAAAATGAAAAAGATGTTGGTAATTGATTATGGAAGTATGATATACAGAAATAGCCCTCCAAGCACTATCTATAACACAGCTGCAATTAGTATCATGACATCATGGCAAACACATGAGACTTCAAAAGTTTCATTCAGACATTAAAATGTTATAACAAGCATTAGATAGTAGCAATGTTCCAGCTTTAGCCTGGGGGGATACTTGGGAAAGTGCTCTGATATGATCTAATAGATAGATGCAGACTTAAAGAGATCGCTGCTGGTGCATGTGTCTCATTCCCAGAATTTTTTTATTCTCTGTAAAGGGTGAGATTATTCTGGCACTCGTGGAGCTTGCTGACCAGCTACATTGCTCATGCATCTCCCTGCTGAAGACTGTCACTGAGGTGCTGCTCCACCATCTACTATACATGTACACTGCCTTGCTTAGGTGTGTGTGTATTTGTGTGTATATCTAGCTTTCAACCAACTCCTTATTTCTGAGAAGATGAAGTTACAATAGTAATTGCATCTGTGCCCCAGGCTTGTGGATGACTGAAAATTCTTTGGTATAAATCTTAATATTAACCAGTAGGCACAGTGTTCTGCATGAGCTGCATCCAACACAGTATAGTATCATTGTGACTGGTACAGTTGCGTGAGTAGAAAAGTATATTTTATGATTTATTAGTATAGGGTATTTTATGGCCATCTTTGAGGCTTAGTGGAAACACTGGCTATCTTAACATCCGGTGTTTAAAGGCATGTAGGTTGTCACATTATTAAACTGATCATAGGTCTCATTATTCCTTGAGGGTTGCTTGTATTTGTATGCTGAATGTAAAATGACCTTTTGTTGATCAAACCATGTAGACAGATAGCTGGTACTGTGCAAAGAGCAAGACATGACAATGAGTAAAAAATAAGGCGATACTTGTGGAGACTGATGGTATTCCCACCATTTTCTGCTGAGGCTTTCTTTTTTTAAATGTATGCTTCCATTTGCAGAGACGGTTCAGCACAATGGTCTTTCAACTGATTCCAAGAAAGGTTGATGGCTCAGCCGCCCCCACCCCACCACCTCCAGTCAGCTGCAACATTTATAAAAAAAAAAAAAAACTCCTGTTTCTTCTTTTCGTGTAACATTTGCAGCCAGTGCCTTTGAAAACATTTCCAGGGAACTAGTGCCAAAGTCTATATGTTGTCAGAGGACACAAAGCTGCTATTTTATGTTTTGTAAACTAGTAAATATTGTCATGGCACACAAAAGGCCCCTTTCGAGGTAAGCTGGGCCAACTGGCTTTCTAATTACTCACAAGCATCCATAGAAACCGGAAAACCTTCAAGATGGTTTCATGGTCATGTGCTGCTGACATTTTAATCACAGAAAGCTGGGGAGCACAGACAGGCAGAATGTTTTGGTGTGAATTATCTTGCTTCTATCACTGACCTATTTTAATAGATCAAATGGAAACAAACACATAAGCACTTACATTTAGTTAAATAAGACCTTAATGCTCATCGGGCTCCCCAGTGATACTGCATTTGCACTGGGACTTTTCTTCTTACCTAAAACATCATTCAAATGAGGAACTATATTCATGCTCTTTAGTAATCGCTTAACAAGTGGCTGTGTGCTCAGTAGTTAAGTAACTACACCGCTCGAACAAAAGAAAGTAATGGGACCACTGATCCTTAGGCCTTAAATTGGCCCGGGGGCTCAGAAGCTGACATTTACCGTACAAACAAACAAAGGCTTAAGGGACAGCTTATCCCTCTAGCTTGAAATAGTTTGCTCTCTAGCAGAAGCTGCAACTTGCAAAGTACAGAGCTTGAGACAACCTGCTCATGTTAAATGTAGTTATTTATTTGTAAACAATGCTTTTCTGTGTCAGTGTCAAACAGCTGGTTCATGTCATAAATGATAAAGTTGGAATTTTATATGTACACTATATGTGTGTAAGGCTTAAACTAGAGCATGGCTGATCTATCGATCTACAGCTGTGTGAAAAAGTTTTTGCCCCTCCTAATTTCTTACTTTTTTGCATGTTTGTCACACTTAGATGTTTCAGATCATCAAACAAATGTTAATGTGAGTCAAAGATAACACAAGTAAACAAAAAATGCAGTTTTTGAATCAAGATTTTTATTAATGAGGGGGGAAAAAATCCAAACCTCCATGGTCCTGTGTGAAAAAGTGATTGCCCCCCCTGTTAAACCACAGTTAATTTATGTTTTATCACATCTTTGGAAAGCAGAGTTCAATTTCTCCAGCCACACCAAGGTTGGATTACTGCCACACCTATTCTCAATCAAGAAATCATTAAAGTGAATATGAAATTTTATTAAAAAATATATAAAAAAAAAAACGGGGGGGGGGGAAGAAAAAAAAAAAAAAAATAAAAAAAAAAAAAAAAAAGGGGGAGAAATACAAGGGGAAAAGAAAAAAATGGGGGGGGGGGGGGGGGGAGGGGAGGGTTTTGGGGGGGGGGGAGGGGAAGAGAAAAAGAAGAAAAAAAAAAAAAAAAAAATGGAAAAAAAAAAAAGAAGCCTGGAGAAGATGTTGAAGGATGGGTAAAATATCTCCTGTTGGGAGAGAGGTTGTGGTAGGTGGGTGAGCTGATGCAGGGGAGGAGTTTTCTCCCCAATACAACAAAAAAAAAAGAAAAGAGGAAGTTGAGCTGGTCTTCCTATATCACCTCTTTAAATAAGACCTGCCTGATGAAGTTCAGTAGACCAAAAAGATCCTCAAAAGCTAGACATCATATTGCGATCCAAAAAAAAAATTCAGTAAAAAATGAGAAACAAAGTAATTGAGATCTATCAGTCTGGAAAAGGTTACAAAGCCATTTCTAAAGCTTTGGGACTCCAGAGAACCACAGTGAGAGCCATTATCCATAAATGGTGAAAACATGGAACAGTGGTGAACCTTCCCAGGAGTGGCTAGCCGACCAAAATTACCCCAAGAGCACAGCGACGACTCACCCAAGAGGTCACAAAAGACCCCAGAGCAACATCCAAGAACTGCAGGCCTCACGTTCCTCAATTAATGTCAGTGTTCATGACTCCACCATAAGAAAGAGACCGGACAAAAATGGCCTGCGTGGCAGAGTTCCAAGACCAAACCACTGCTGAGCAAAAAGAACATAAAGGCTCATCTCAGGATGCCAGAAAGCATCTTGATGATCCCCAAGACTTTTGGGAAAATACTCTGTGGACTGACGAGACAAAAGTTGAACTTTTTTGAAGGTGTAGGTCCCATTACATCTGGCATAAAAGTAACACAGCATTTCGGAAAAGGCACATCATACCGAAAGTAAAATATGGTGGTTTTAGTGTGACAGTCTGGGGCTGTTCAGCTGTTTCAGGACCTTGAAGACTTGCTGTGGTAAATGGAACCATGAATTCTGCTGTCTACCAAAAAAAAATCCTGTAGGAGAATGTCCGGAGATCTGTTCATGACCTCAAGCTGAAGCGGATTTGGGTTCTGCAGCAGGACAATGATCCAGAACAAACCAGCAAGTTCACCTCTGAATGGCTCTGAAGACTTTGGAGTGGCCTAGTCAAAGTCCCCACCTGAATCCCATTGAGATGCTGTGGCATGACCTTAAAAAGGCGGTCCATGCTGGAAAACCCTCCAATGTGGCTGAACTACAACAATTCTGCAAAGATGTGTGGAACAAAATTCCTCCTCAGCGCTGTAGAAGACTCATTGCCAGTTATTCCGTTGATTGAGTTGTTGCTGAAAGGGTGGCAACAGTTATTAGGTTTAGGGGCAGGGCCTTCATTTAGTTCCCCCCCCCCTTAAGAACTGCATTTTCTGTTTACTTGTGTTATCTTTGTCTCACATTTGAATTTGTTATTTTTGTCTCACATTTAAATTTGATGATCTGAAACATTTAAGTGTGACTAGCATGCAAAAAAGTAAGAAATTAGGAAGGGGGCAAAAACTTTTTCACACAGCTATCTATCTATCTATCTATCTATCTATCTATCTATCTATCTATCTATCTATCTATCTAGACAATGTCATCTTTATTTACTCTACATCTGCTTCTGTCTGAAGTGTTGGGAAAATTTCTTATTCTCATCTCTCTGTGCATTGACATTAGAGCAGTGTTTATCACTCAGGACCCTCAGGACCCACTGCCCTGCATGTCTTAGATGTGTTCCTATTCCAAAACTCCTGATTTAGATGAATGAACTTCCTCATCAAGCCCGTCAACGAGCCATTCATTTCATTCAGGTGTGTGAAAGTAAGGTTGCCTTGAAGATATGCAGGGCAGTGGATCCTGAAGACCAGAACTGAGAAACACTGACCTGGATATTCTTTGGAATGTGGCTGAAATTAGCCTAGCCTTCTTTCTTTCTTTCTTTCTTTCTTTCTTTCTTTCTTTCTTTCTTTCTTTTTTCTCTTTCTTTCTTTCTTTCTTTCTTTCTTTCTTTCTTTCGCCAAAAATGAATTATTTATTTAGCGTTGTTGATTAAAGAATAAAGCTGGATTTACTGAAATACAAATAAAATAGTGCATTTACTGGGACTAATTTCAAGTTCATGTTTGATTCAACACCAGGAATCAAATATGCTTTTGTGATGATTTAAGTCATAGCAATAGATTTTATATAATGTGTACACAGATAGTACTTGTTGGATTATCATAGGTAAACTGTGATTTTTTTATTTGACTGAATTGATTAACATTTGGAAGGATTAAGAATATTATCAGTCATTCATGAATTTGAAAACCACATGCAGAGTTGTGCTTGCACATCCACAGTTAATTTACGCATCAGAATTTCCAGTGATTTTGAAGCATTTGTGAAAAGCTCCATGAATTCATACAGTACATAAACAGTTAAATTAGTTTTAGTCGTAGCAGACTCTTTGTGGAGCAAAACTGGACTGTGTTTTCTTCTGATTTTAGTCTTTAATTCCACCTACTGAACTATCTTTATTTAAAAGTGAAAGAATTGAATGCATCCATTAGAGGAGTGAAAATTAAGCCTACTGACAGGAATTAATATCTAAAAATGTTTTTATTCCCTTCTTAGGCCAGGAGGAATCAGTGGCCACTTTCAAAGGCAACGAGTTCTTCAGCTACAACCTGTCCCAGACTCCCATTCAGAGTAGTTTGGATGAGATCACGCTGTCCTTCCGCACCCTGCAGAGGAACGGCTTGCTGCTTCACACGGGAAAATCCGCTGACTACGTCAACCTATCCCTGAGGAATGGAGCTCTGTGGCTGGTCATCAACCTGGGCTCTGGTGCTTTTGAAGCCCTGGTAGAACCTGCCAGTGGAAAGTTTAACGACAACGTCTGGCATGATGTGCGAGTGACACGCAATCTCCGCCAGGTGTGTATGATGACATCCATTACCTGTACTTTGCATGCTTCCTTCGACAAGGCAAAAGTGTGTGCGTGCGTGGGTGTGTGTGTCAGTCAGTAGGGGTATATGTATGAGAATGGGGGTTGCGGAGTGGCCGGGTCTCTTCTGCGCCAGGTGTCTGTCCTGCCCGGCTGCTTTGTCAGGTGGGACTGACCGGCACAAATGAACTCGTCCCGGTTGGTCTCGCCAGGTTCAGGGGCTGGTGGGGTGGGCTTGTGGCATGGGGGAGGGTTGGTGGCCATGCAGTCCCCATCTGTGATGTATGTGGGTGGGTGTATGTCTGGAGGGTGGGCGTGAGTGCAGGGGGGATGTGTGTATGGTTGCCTGTGGGAGTGTATGGGGGTGAGTGGGCGGGTGAGGGTACATGGGAGATGTGTGTTTAAGTGTGGGTGGAGGTGTGCATGGGTGGGGTTTGTGTGTACCGGGGTGAGGGATTTGGGTGTGGAGCGGGGGTGGATCTGTGAGGGGATGGGAGGTGGGGCAGGTGTGTGAATGAGGGTGGTGTCTGGGAGAGTGGAGGGGCAGGGGTTCTGGCAGGGTTGGGGGATTGTGTATGTCAGGGCCGTGGTGGGGGTGCAGGCTTGGATGAGGAGAGGGGGGACGTAGGGACCAGTGGGGTGGATAAAAAAAAAAAAAAAGAGACAAAAAAACCTCACCTTTTTTTTTTCAAATTGTCAGGTCTTATGTATTTTTTTATTGAATTGTTTATTTATTTTGATCTCTTTGTCTGTTATCTTCATAGCTGACAAAGGGCATGACTGTATTATTGTCTTATTTTGCTTTTTCAAACGGACATTTCAGATATAAATAATGAATTCAGAATTATCTCTCATATATCTGCATAAGATCCAAGTCATCCCATGTGAAAAAGAACATTGACAGCTAGCCATATATACTCTCAGATAACAAAAACTGTGCTAGATTCTGTTAAATATTTAATAATTCTGCCCCATTTTCCACATTTGACATTTCAAACTAACATCAGACCATTGCCCTCTGTGTGGTGAATTATGTTGCTTCGTTGTGTCTGTCTACTTTTCTAATTCTGTTTTTTTGTTGTTTTACCTTAATGAGAAGAAGACTGCCCATGCAGCATCATCTATCAGATTATTTTATCCTGCAGTGGTGATGATAAATATTTTAAGAAACTTTAAAGTTTCCTTAATGTCATACAAATTTTCAAATTGACATGATTTTTTCTCGGAGAAAAAGCCAAACCCATTTTTGAAGCTGTAGTCACAAATACAACATTGCAGCTCTGTAGTAGGCGAGTTCATACAAAAATAAGCAGAGCAAATATAATGGACACAGCCAGTGCTTGTGTCCAGCACTGCACTGCTGCGCTTACTGTATGGCAGCCAAGAACTGCTCAGCCCTAAGGTTTCATATCATTAATACAGTCTGGACAAGGCACTGAATTCCCAAACTAATTTACTGCCAGGAGTTGTTTGTTACATTCAGTGTAACCCTGCTGGCAGTCTTCTGTGACTGCAGTCGCTCTCCAATTAGTGCAATTTCACAGCACCTTATAGCACATAATTTTTTTGTTTTTTTGTCTCTTTTTATTATCATTGTTTCATTGTGAATACATGTACCGGTAATGTATATTTTTGATTGCAGTAACAAAAACTAAACATAATAATTAGCTCCTTCTACAGCACATTGTCATCATTCCCATCCACGCTGTCTTCAGTAACCCTAGGCAACAACATGCTCTGCTAATCTGACTACAGGCTACCCTCTCAGCAACAGACCAGCAGGTTTACAAGGGTTAGTAAATCAAAATGAGGAAAGATGAAAAAGGAAAACAAGTAAACAAAGATTTAAAGGGTCATCAGTTGACGACTGACAAATGTAGAACTCTAAATAGTAATAATGTAACACCTTTTCTGGTGATAAAACTTAAAAAGATTGCTTGCTGCACCTTGAAATATCCTATTAATACCACAGAATTTAATTTGCACAGTAAATGGCAACCTGGGTCCACTGACACACGTCATTTTCCTGACAAAAAATTTAAAAAATCAATGGATAAATAAGTGGACAGAACTGACTCGTGCACAACTGGATCGAGTTAAATAAATGCTTTAAAACATTATCCTCCTTTATGAAACTGTCATTTGCTAAGAAAATATATCAAGAAAAGTGATATATGTTTTTATGTGGTACACAATCAAATTCTTAGACTTTTCACAAGTCACAACTCCACTGTCACACAAGAGGGTGACTCATACCAAGAAATTTAGTGTTATGCTAACAAGATTTGAAGTGCAACTGCATACAGTTGACAAACAGTAAAACGAAATGTATGGGTAACAATAACATTAGCAAGCTAGGAAGACATGATTATCTCCAAAAATCTATTAAATCAGCCAAATTAAGATTTCCAGGAGCAAGCAGCTTGGATTGATTGCTAATATAATGCAAAAGTCAACAGGGCATTGTGCTTTTGTAGCTCTGCTTCTGTGGGGTTCAAAGGACAAAGCGCACACTGTATTAATTTGTTGTTGTTATTTTTTTTCTTCCTTTATTCAGTTCATTTTTAATGTTGAGTATACATCTACAACTTGATGCCAGTGATACAGGCTAAGCTAGCAATCTGGCATCCTGATTTATTAAGGTCAGTATTTCTCAGGAGCTACTCCTCGGTGTGTTCATTATATTGTTCAATTAACAAGCTGCAGCTTTTGTTCCAGAAAAGATACCATATTTCCGAGTAAATCAACACTACAATCTTTTAAACACTTTCGATAGAAATTAGCCAAGATGATGACGTTAATCAACACTGTTATGTGTGATCAATACTGCAACTATGGACATTGAAGTGTGACAATTACCTACAGTTTGTGTCTTTTTACTGAAGTTCAATTGTAAAACTGATCCAAAATACTAAAATCTGATTAATTATTTTGAGCAAGCTTTAGTTTGACCAAATCAAATTTTTGCAATCCATAAAATGCATTTAGCTGATGTGCGCCGTAGCAGTACCATCATAGAGATGCATTTCAATCTACAAGAGACAAGGGTTTCACCTGATTTTAGAAGAACACATTTCTTGTAGGTAAACCTAATACAGTAAGTTTAAGAAGGTTTCACCTGCTTAGTGCCACATCAGTGATCACTTTGTAAATTAATGTGAACCATAATCTGTGTGAGCCGGGTCCATACAGAGCCCGTAAATGTGTTTCCTTTGTGTATACAGAATCTCATCATTGCCAATACATTTTGAACCTGTCACACAAACCTGCATAGGCTTGCATCCTCCTCCACATGTATTTCCTTACCCTGGCTTTCAGAGAAGCAGCAATTTAATGCTAGCCACGTCACTTATGCTTTCAGGCATCCATTTGATCCCTGTGTAAATTGCTTTCCCCTCAGATAAGTTACCTCACTGACATGTAGATAGGGGGAACTGTAACTCCCAAGAGGGTGCTGGTGGAAACATTTTATTAGATCCGGTGGTGCTTTTCAGGCTAGATTTCCTCTTATTAGTTTCTTTATATTTTTCTCCATCTAGGTTGTCTTTTATCTCATGGACACACTGGTTGGTTGGTGCTCATTCTTAACAGTCTTTTTTCTTTTTTAACTGATTATAATGATGCATCCACTTATATATTTGCCTGTTGAGTCGTCAACACAATCATATTATGCACACTCAGTGTTGTTCCTTTAAAGCGCTGCACAGTTTTCTCTCTAGCTCTTGAGGTAACAGTCATAAATATACTTTTTATTTGTGTAGCATCATTTGCGGAGAAATTATGATTAAAGGTCATCAGCCTCTAACTGCGCCATCCTGGACTGGAGCCTGAATATCGTCCCAGTGTGCTTCTAATTAATCATGACCCAGTTCTGTAATTCCCCTCGGAGACATTGATCCTTCACCTCAGACTTTCAAACGCCAGTAAAGTAACTGTATGTGCGTCAGGACATGGTGTAATATCATAGCAGATATTGGTCATGCCTTTGTCAACGTCGTGAATGAATGGGAAAGCAGCATCAATCAGTTTCCAGACATAAAAGCTTTTTTTTTTTCCCAGAAATTTCTTGATGTGCAGGATCATCAACTCACAGTCGAGGCCTCTTATTGTCCATTGTCCAAGCCAAAGATATACTGAAGGATTCACTACTAGACAGACATGAATCAATATCTGCCAGTGAATTGAGAGGCAAGACCTTGTTTGATAAAGATGATACCTGAATGTTCCATATCAGGTTATTCTCTCTTTCATCTTTTTTTCTTTCACCTGCTCTCACACAACAGGCACATAAAGAGAAAAGAGAAAGTGCAAAGCTTTTACCTCATGAAATTTTTTGTACAGTAGATCTCTTGATCACAAGCCTATTAATTTGAATAATATTTCTTGCTATTTTAAGATATTTTTTTTCCTTGTTTGTGTGTGGGGGGGAGCATATTTGCTCTCTCTAAACTTGAGGCCCTTCAGCTGTGTACCCTACCTTCTTGTTGCTCCTTTCTTTATAAAGAATTATCTGATTTCAATTTGTAGCAATTATTCTTTTCCAAACATGTTATGTGTTGGCTAAAGGAGCACTAAGTTAAAATGATCATTTCCAGGTTGAAGGAATTGAAAATTTGCAATGTGAAGCTCTAGATCTGTAATTCCATCTGGAACATAGCATGATGTCACACACCATCTCTCTGTGTTGATATTGAGCTTGTTTACATTAGTTTAGTAAAATATAGCCATCAGCTACCAGAGTATACAACTGTAAGTAATCAAAAGCAAAAACTTTGTTCTTAATTTCAATGCTACTACATGCTCCACATGCAGCTTTCTGATGGGGGTTGGGTGGTGGGAATTTGGGTTTGCGCATTGAACAGTTCACCCAGTAATTTCAATTTTGGTGGTGTCTGTGGCTTTACATGCCTCGTGTTTGTGTTTTTATCCACTTTGATGATTCAAACAACTCAAATGTCCACTCTGTTGCACAATAATCAGGTCAAAGATATACTGAAGGATTCACTACAATAATCAGGTCTGCCTCGAGAGCCAGAGAAAAAACTGCTCGCTTTTTGTGGAGTATAAACTGACAAAAACTGTCAATCATGACATACTTTGTTTTGGTCTTTACACAGGGGCTCGGTTTACTAAGATCTCAAATAAAGAGCAGTAATTTGTTTTCGGCACAAATAGATTGCGCACGCTGTGTCTTCACTGCTCACGCAATCTGTAACAGGCACAAACAGCAGTATTTAAACGAGGATTAAGCATACGCCATAGGCTTTGCTATGTAAAGTTCAGTAGAGCGAGAAAGTTGTAGACGTAAAATGAAATTAAACCTGAAGGAGACAGAGATGACGATTAGTGGAAGATCCAAATAAAACATACAGAGAATATAAGTATGATGATAGATTATAAAGTAAAAACAAAACAACAGGTATCGCTGCAGAGTCTAAGAAGAAGACATTTTATGAGGAAATGGACAAGGAGTTGCTGTTAGAACAAATAGAACCTTGAAGATGGTCTGCCACTACGCATAGAGTGCAGTCTGTGGTGCAATGCCAGCAGCTGCGGCTGCTGTGGTCAGCGGCTAAACTAGCATCCATCTTGTAATCTTGTATCGTACCTGTACTGTGATTCCCTCCAGCCACTTGTTCTATCCCTTCCACTTTTTCTTTTCCTCGCTTCCTCCGGTAATGTTTCCTTGTGTTTCTACGCCGAATCCAGCATGATGAGTGTTCAAAACACCCGCAGTGTTCATATCTGGTTCATATCCGTTTGCTAGTAAGTTGCTAGCGTCCGGATTGGAAACTTACATACTGCGGTTTCTGAGCGCCGAGACGCCTCTAGGCAGTGACGACTCAAAAATGCGCATAATGATTGTTGGTGTGCCATCAAAACAAGTTAGAAACGCATATTTTTAAGGTCTAACAGTTCTGTTGTCTGTCTTTAAGCTAGTGGCTGTAAATGTTCTGATTTGTTTGTCTATGAGCTGTGTTGATCATTATTGGATTAGATAAAAGCTAGATGTGTTGCCCTTGCCGCTCATAAGAAATAATTTTGGCCCAATGCTGCATGTCTCCAGTCCTTCGGCTGTGGCTTGTTGCTCCTACAGTACATCCATCTGTGCGTAAAGCTGCGTGTTTAAACATGTAGGCCCTACCTGCTTTTCAGACATGCTAAAATAGACGCAAAAAATTGCAGCCGCTATCTGTTGCACGTTTGATAAATTACATTGCACGTGCAAAGCTGAGTTGTTTTCATCGTCTCCTCCCAATATTTTGCACATTATGGCAGAAACGTCCAGATTGCATACTCATCACCACCAGATGCACAATAGCAGGTGCTATTTTGCCAATTTAACAGGCACAATCCTAGTTGTGCCCTGTTAGTAAATCAGCTGTTGCCGATTATTGCATGTGCAATCAAGTTAGCACTCGGTTTAGTACACGCAAACCTCTCGGAAGTCAGGGCCATAGTGTACAACAGTACACATAACGATGAAAAATCGCTTTAAGTCCCTTTAAAAATGCAATTTTAATGCATATCCTGATCAAAATCCAAATAATAAAAATCTCCAGAGAGTCAAACACCATTAATCTTTGAACACAAGGGCACTTAAAGACAGTTAAATTATGTACACTGAAGCTGCAGAGGCTGTTTACTTGAGTGGTTTCCTGCCCCTAACATGGTCTCCAATATTTTACTGTCCTTATTTAAGCAAAAGAATTTGTGTGTAGTGTTTTTTCACTAATGTTTTTAAATTATTTTTAAATTATTTTAATAAGCCATTGGCAAAAAAAGAGAGACAAAAAAGAAAAAAATCAATTTTAAAAAAAGAAAACCAAAAACTTTGAACATGCATGCCCACTCATGCAATTTACAAAAGAGTAATATATAAAAGTGAAAAACTATATAAAACTGAAACAGAGAAATGGTAATTGTTTTGACTTATTACTCCTTAGCAGGAGCTGTTGCATTTCTGCAGGATTTTTCTCAACTGCGGGTTTATTGTCATGGCAACAAGCACATCATTTTTACCTCTACAGCCCTGTTCAGCCATTCATTTCCTTCTCTGTGTGCTGATGACACTGATATGAGAATTATCTTGTTTTGTTTATGCTAATATGCTAATTTACAGGTAATGCAGCTTGCCATCCTGATATCTTTAATCTTATATTAATCGAGTATGTTGTAACATCCCCATTACTTTGGAACCAAAATATCAGCAGAAGCTAAATTTATAGTATTGACTCCACTGCTATCTTGCTTATATATCAGAAACAGGGATCAACTGAGATTAGTGAACCCTTCAAAGCTGTTCTTGTAATTGCCTCCAAGAGCCAACATTAAGGCAAGCTCAACTAGAATCAAGAAATGAAGCGTGAAATAATTAGGCCAGTTCTTTCTGTTTGGCTTAAAATCTCCTCTTGACTTGCTTTTTTTTTCACACTCCCTCATTGGTTTTTCTAGGTGACAATCTTGGTGGATGGGATTCTCACTACCACTGGCTATACTCAGGAGGACTACACCATGCTGGGCTCTGACGATCTCTTCTACATAGGGGGCAGTCTAAACACAGCTGACCTCCCAGGCTCTCCGGTCAGCAACAACTTCATGGGCTGCCTGAAAGATGTGAGTACAGCTTGACCTCACACAGAGGACTGGAAATATTATCCAGCCCTCCTTAGATAACGCTGCCTTATCATATAAGCAGAACATGTTTATTGTGTAGAAAATCACCACTCACATTTGTATTGATTCTCCTGTTGTAGGGTGTTTGAAGGGGAAGCTTTTAGCTGCAAGGCAGTGCTATGCAGAGCATATGCATTTATGGATTCCTGTGGGAATGTCTTTGAGAATGTCGTGCTAATATACATAAAAAAAAAACACAGCTGCATCTCATGTTCAGTCCTGACACATTGCCTGAACCCACTTTTCATAACTACTTCCACATTTTTTGAAGCGTTTTCACTCCAGCCTGCACCTGTCACATTGATTATCTTCAACAAGGAAGACAAGATCAAGCACATAGAAGTAGAACAAACAAAGCACTGGATTGTGAGTTGATACCCAATTTCATAAAAATTGAACAAACTGAATAGTTTCATAAGAAACAGTGAGGAGCTGTGCACTGAAAGTACAAGGTGTTTTCTCTAACAATGAAAAAGAAAACAGCGCTTTACATCCAAAGCTGGCATTTTGCAGATGTCAGGGCAGCAGGTTTTCTTGTAGTGATTTCTCAAATTACACATTTGATTAGACTTTTTTACTGAAACAATTAAACATAGTGGATAAAATTTCTTGTATAATTGCTTATAAACTGTTAACAGACTCTGCTCCTGATCCCCATTAAATCCAGCTGCAGGGGATGCAGCGGCGAGCACAGTGCAGCAAGGACAGAACAACACATCTCTGAGATATAGGATACACAAAATGTGCAAGGCAAATAGAGTGGAAATAACCTGATTAAGCTATATGTAGTAACAGCAGCGGCAGGTTGGAGCGACGCATAACAAGCAGCAGCTTCATTATGTGTGAGAGCGAGAGCTTGGCAGTTTCTATAGACCGTCGTATGGTCACATTATAAGTCGTCTAATGGCTGTTTTTTTTTTTGTTGCAAAGTGTGTTTGCTCTCAGTTCACCACTGGAGGTAATATGAAAAAGATTTATTGTTTTCTCGCTCTCAAATTTTCTTTTCTTTTTTGTTACCTTGGCACAAAAAATAATGTTTCTCACCTTTTGTTGACTTGGTGTTCTAACCACATAGCATATAATTTGCTAAATCTTTAATATCTGAATTTGTATAAACAACAAATATATTTTAAAGTTTAGTGAACTGAACAGAACATGAAAGAGCACATCTCTACAAAATAAAACAGGAAATAAGACAGGACAAAGACAACTACTAAGACTAAACCAAATCATAAATAGCCAAAACCCAACGATCATGACAGTTCTATCCAATCCACAGGGTCCGTACCTACTTTTCTGAGCAAACTAAAGATTCAGCTCTTTAAGGAGGATTTTTCGCATTTAGTTGTCGAATGATGGGACTGCTGTAGGGTGGGAAGGGAACAGAAAATAAATAAATGAAAAAAATGCTCTACCACTGCACTGTGTCCAACTGGACTCACAGCAGTCTGACCAGCACGTATCCATGCTATACCCTCCTATTTGAGCTCTTGCTTGTGTTGTTCTCTCTCTCAGATGTGCTGTACAGTGAGTACGGAAAGTATTCAGACCCCTTTAAACTTTTCACCCTTTGTTTCATTGCAGCCATTTGCCAAAATCAAAAAAGTTAATTTTGTTTCTCACGATTGTACACTCAGCACCCCATCTTGACAGAAAAAAAAACAGAAATGTAGAATTTTTTGCAAATTTATTAAAAAAGAAAAACTGAAATATCACATGGTCATAAGTATTCAGACCCTTTGCTCATTACTGACAAGAAGCACCCTTTTAAGCTCGTACAGCCATGAGTCTTCTTGGGAATGACGCAACAAGTGTTTCACATCTGGATTTGGGATCTTCTGCCATTCTTCCTTACAGATCCTCTCCTCTTCTGTCAGGTTGGATGGTGAACGTAGATGAACAGCCATTTTCAGGTCTTTCCAGAGATGCTCAGTTGGGTTTAAGTCAGGGCTCTGGCTGGGCCAGTCAAGAATGGTCATAGAGTTGGTCTGAAGCCACTCTTTTGTTATTTTAGCTGTGTGTTGAGGGCCATTGTCTTGTTGGAAGGTGAACCTTCAGCCCAGTCTGAGGTCCTGAGCACTCTGGAGGAGGTTTTCTTCCAGGATCTCTCTGTACTTGGCTGCATTCTTTTCTTCAGTTGCAACCAGTCGTCCTGTCCCTGCAGCTGAAAAACACCCCATAGCATGATGCTGCCACCACCATGTTTTAATGTTGGGATGGTATTGGGAAAGTGATGAGCAGTGCCTGGTTTTCTCCACACATCTTGCTGACAATTAACTCCAAAAGTTCAATCTTGGTCTCATCAGACCAGAGATTCTTATTTCTCATATTCTGGGAGTCCTTCATGTGTTTAATCAAGTCCAATCAGTTTAATTAAACACAGCTGGACTCCAATGAGGGAGTAGAACCATCTCAAGGAGGATCAGAAGAAATGGACAGCATGTGTGTCACTGCAAAGGCTCTGAATACTTATGACCATGTGATATTTCAGTTTTTAATTTTTAATGAATTTGCAAAATTTTCTGCATTTCTGTTTTTTTCTGTCA
This sequence comes from Atherinomorus stipes, assembly GCA_023101725.1. Lineage (NCBI taxonomy): Eukaryota > Metazoa > Chordata > Actinopteri > Atheriniformes > Atherinidae > Atherinomorus > Atherinomorus stipes. The sequence goes on from JALJCO010008972.1 coordinate 690,566, forward strand.
AGATGGGGTGCTGAGTGTACATTAATGGGGAATAAAATTAACTTTTTTGGTTTTAGCAAATGGCTGCAATGAAACACAAAGTGAAACCTTTAAAAGGGTTAGAATACTTTCGGTACCCACTAGTACCCAGTAACTTGCTTTGGAAAAAAGCGTCTGCTAAATGACAGTAGTAGCCTAATAGTAGTAGTAGTAGTAGCAGTATTAGTATCATGACAATTCCAGTCTCACATTTTTTACAGTACCTGCCATTAGAGCATATTTTAGAATCCATGATGCATTTCTTAAGGAACCAGCCAGCTTTTCTGCAAGTCAAAGTCAAGTCACAAGTCAGTTACAGTCTAGTGAGAAATTTTCCATTCAATGCCTGACGTCTGGTCTGCTGTGACTTCATTATAATATCCAAAGAATTTAAAATCCATACACACTCTAATTCTGCCAGCTTTTTGTAAAAGCGCTGATTGTTAGCTTTGACTGACAAATGCTTTGTTCCTCTCAACTTGACAATTTCTTTGCTTTACTGAATTTGGAAAACCTGCAGATAAACATAGAAAATTTATTCAGATTAGTAAATGTGCTCTTAATTCAAGATTCTTTTTTTAAAAAATGCGTACAAAAATCCATCTGGATCCACAGAGAAATTTCTTTTTTTTTCTTGAATATAAATAGGAGGACAATCTGTTGCACTATAGTGCAGGGATCACCAGCTGTCCTGCAGGTTTTAGAGGTTTCTCTGCTGAACACAACTGATTCAAATGACAGTTTGTTGTCAAGTTTTGCACAAGACTCTTAATGGCTGATTAATCATTTGAGCCAGGCAGGGGCATTGCAGCAGGTAAACATGTGAAATCCTGCAGTACAGTGGGTCAAGAAGTCCTTAGTTAGTAATCCCTGCAGTTGTGCCTCTGAAAATTTTTTTTTTTTAAAGAAATAATGGGAGAGACAGAGATGAAATTAAACAGAATGAAAAAAAAAAAAAAAAAAAAAAAAATTAATTAGAAATGCAAAAAAAAAAAGGTAGTAGGGCCAGACAAAAAATAAAGAATGTGGAATATAAACTGCATTTGTCTTTGAATAAGGAAGCTGTGCTTGCAGTACAGTAGATCAGAGAAATGTCTAATTTACTAAATGGGATTAAGCTGTACTTTATAGTAGGCTGAAACAAGGAGAGATTGAAGTTGAGGACACTGATGGTGTTGACGTTGCACTCTTAAACCGGACAAGACTAGTTCTTTGTTTCAGCAACGGGGGTTAAAGTGGAAATGAAACGGTCAACAAACCTAACTTTATTTACTAGACTGAGTCCTGGTCTTATCAATGATTATATACCAAAAGTGAAAAATACAAGCATATAAAAGAAAAACGTAGCAAAGTTTTATGTTCTTAGGATAAGAGCGCCGCCATGTTGCAGTTCTCTGAGCTCTGACATCACCGGGTTGGTTTACACTCTGGCTCCACATTAACAGGAATCACTAGCTCCGCTACACTAGAATGAACAAGCTGTAACTCATTTTAGAAGATGAATATGATGGAAAGCAAAGCTGGAGGCCAGTCCAGCATCCAGATCTGGTTGCCGATGCTTTCCAGCCATTACACCGTGTGACTGAGGAGGGAAGACGTTGGTGCTGGTGTCAGGAGGGGTGGCAAGGCTGCACCTGTAGGTGTGGCTGCTGCTCAGCGATGCTGGAAGCTGTCTGTTGTAAGGATGTGCACGGGGACCAGGTCATGCATGGAGCATTTTGTATAACAATTTGGATTACACGTATGGATTATTGTACCGGGAGGTGGACGTTTTGGAGGCGGTGCTGTCCCTGAAGGAGATCCGAGCGGAGACACGGGAGCGTCCGCTAACCAGCAGGTAGGCTAACTAAGCTAACAGCTGTAACTCGTGGTTTAATGTAAAATAAAATAAATGCTATAGCGAGACAGGGATACGATGGGAAAGATGCAAAGCATACAGGCTGCAGGATCATGAGGGAGAGCGCTGTGTTTGGTAGAACTGGACCCCGCCGTGGAAAACAGGGAGTTCTGGTAAAAAAGTTTTTATGACAGTCATTTCAGAGCAACCTGCTGCAGAGCTGTTCTGTTCATTATCAGGCTGTGGGGAAGGTTTGAGTGTTGCCGGTTGACCTGTGTTTAATAAGCAGCTCAAAGAGGAATGGAGGCGAAGAACTATGTACTGATGTTTGTACGGACTGATGCGGCAGACTCGCCGGTTAGTGGAGCTCAGCTTATAGGCGGTGATATTAAACATACACAGAGCAGCTTCAGGCTTTCGTCTGTGCACCTCTGGCTCACCAGACTCCAAGTCTTCTGATAATTTTCCTAATTTTCTCTAGAAAATTGTTGCTTCATGATCTCGAGTCAGGGTCCCTGATATTAATCTTCTAAAATCTGTTCCAGCTAGTTAATTATAGTGTAGAGTAGCTGGTGATTCCTATTGATTTAATGCAGAGCCAGAGCGCCAACCAACCCGGTGATGTCAGAACTTAGAGAACTGCAACATGGCCGCGCTCTTGTCCTAAAAACATAAAACTTTGCTACGTTTTTCTTTTATATGCTTATATTTTTCATGTTTGGTATGTAATTATTGATAAAACCAGGACTCAATCTAGTAAATAAAGTGAGGTTGGTTGACCGTTTCATTTCCACTTTAATTCTCCTAGTCCCAGCAGTGCATATAGCCTATATGAATTTAATGTTAGCATTCAAAAATCTGCTAGGCTACTATAGGTTTAACTACATCCAGACACATGCACCATCTTACTGTACATAGGCAGGTGTTGTACCATAATGCTCATAACCATCCCAAATTTCTGTGTGTACGACAATGAAATAGAATTGAACAATTAATCCTTGACAAAAGGATTAATTGGTGCCATAGTGATTTAGTGTGCATGTTGTCTTGTCTATGTGATGTTACATCAGTGTTAAGTCGGCACACAATACAGGCAGCGGACAGGAGATCAGACAGAGATTGTGAGAAACAGAAATTAACAATTGTTAACGATAAAACGATAAAATAAACCATTGTTCACAAGTCTCAAATCGCTAGTTTAAGTCATGTCAAGTCCTTTGAGTGGGAGTCCAAGTTGAGTCTCAAGTCACTGGAAATTGACTTTTTTCTAAATGCAAGTTATGGCCGAGGAAGGGGGGACTTTTCCTGACTCAATGACTCCCTCACAAGACACAAGCTGAGGATGCTCACAGTTCTATACTGTACCTAAACACTAAGCACTTTTATAGACCTTGTTACGCCCACCAATGTAATAATCCCCGCAAACGTAAAAAACCACAGACATAATAAAAATATGCAGTTTTACTGTAATAATCCTGTAAACGTAATACATTTCCCTCAAATGTAATAGCCGCTGCCCACAACAAACGTAATAGCGATTTCCCACAAATGTAGTAACTATTACATTTGTAGAGATTTATTACTTTTATGGGGAAGTGCATAACTTCCCACAAAAATAATGATGCAATGAATAATGGTCAGTGCGTTTGTTGTTTGATTGTTGTTGCATACTGCCCCCCCCCACCCCATAAAATCAGGATTATGCAGATTTTATATGAAAGAACGTGTTTTTAGGGACTATAATTTCCTGAGCCATGACGTCTGTATCTGATAATAGATTTCCTATGAGCAGCGCTTTTTTCTCTGTGTTGAACTGGACCGACACTCCGTGTCTCGCTGCATCAGCTGTTTAGCACGCTCGTTGTGGAGCGGCTTCACAGACAGCTGTACCATTCCAACAAGTTGTAAAATAATCATGGTGTGTGATGTTCTGCACATCCCCCTCCACCTCTGCGCCATCCCAAAGGAGATTTTCCATGTCTGCTTTATATTACACAAAAGTTTAAGGAGTGCACTTCTGCGTCCAACGTGAACAAGTTTTCCTGATACACAACTTCTAACGAGTCAATGGCAACAGGTGCAGTCAGCAAATATATTGATTTATTTGGGTGGGATCCCATTTTATTTTGGGACATCATAAACTTAATGTGGACACTGTGTGTCTCGGCAGCGCAGCATAATCGGCTTTTTGCTGCACACTTTCTAACTTTTACTTACTTTCCTTTTATAGATATGAATGATTTTGTTCTGAGTTTATTTTTTGTTAATTGGTTTATTTATTGAATGTTATTCTAATGGAATTCTACTTTATATGTTTGACATTTGCACTGTGCCTGCACAGAGACTGTTATGCATTTAATTATCTTTCCCCTTTTTGAATTGTACCAAAAACAAACAAACAAACAAAGGTTTAAGCCTGCAGTGTTAGCTGAAAGATAAAAATCAAATAACTGTTTCAAACCGACATACTATATCTTTTTTTTTTTTAATATTCGAATAAATAAGATAAGTACTTTCTACATTTTAAACACTTTTTCTAATCAGTGATACAGAAAAATAAAGTTGATGAAGACTGTCTCATAGCTGTTATCTTATGACAAGTGACAAATTAAATTTATGTAATGGGGTTTAATCTCTTTTTGTCTGGAGTGGAAAAAGACACAACTGAGATTATGAATCATTGAGGGAAACAACATCTTTTAGTTGACTAATGGAAGGATCTGACAAATCAGGTTTTGACCATGAAAATTCGTAGTAGGGGACACCCCTACTATTTAGACTGACAAGTATTGGGTATACAAATAAGCAATAAATTCAGTTTTTTCATTTTTTTTCATTTGAAATAAATTGTCACAGAATTTTTTTTAATCAAGTTATCCACCATCTATGTCATCTCTCTCACCACTGTCTGACTGTCTACAACTTTTAAATAGGGCACTGTCCTTGCAGGGGAAGCACAAGCATACATTCTTCTGGGGTTTTCACATTTTATTTAAAACTCCCGTCCGCTATAAAGAAATGATGAAGAAATCTGAACTATTGACCATTTGTACACACAATTATCAGTCTAAATGGACAAAAATCTAAAAGTTTATTAATTCAATTTAATTTGGTTAGAGAAAGAGAGAGAGAGAGAGAGAGAGTAATAATTATTATATTTGTGGAAAATTGCTATTACGTTTTTAGTACAGTAAGCAGCGGCTATTACATTTGTGGGAAATGTATTACGTTTACAGGATTATTACATTAAAAACTGCATATTTTTATTATGTTTGTGGTTTATTACGTTTGCAGAGATTATTTAATTGGCGGGGGTTACAGACCTCATTCAAAGGAGACAACACTGCTCACAAAACTAGAAGCTCTTTATATGAAGATTGGGTGGAAATCCTCCAAAAAAGACCTGTTGCAATACAGTATTTGCTCATGATTTACTCAGACCTGACGATGGATGTTGCATGTTTGAGCTTGTTTTTCTGGTCCTTATTTTGTTTCAAAAATCGTGTGAGATGAAAATAAAAATAATCTTGCATGAAATATTAAAGAAAAGCTTCGTCTTTAGCTTCCTGCCTAAAGAAACTAGGTCCTTTCTCACTCACTGAGCTATTCAAAGTGACAGAAAAATTGACAAGCTGTGTTCTAACATTTAGATGCCACTGTATAGGCCCAAATTATTTAAAGATAGAAACCCTTTTCACATAACAGCTATGGCTCAAAGGCAAAAAGAGACAACCTTGTTAACCCACCGCCATTCCTCCTTGAAATTCACACATACCAAAATGAGGTGACTCAGCCCCACATTGCTGCTTCCTAACACACATCAAACCTGCGTCACAGAACCAACCAAGTGACGGCAGCAACGTTGCTCAGAGTGATACTGGTTTGATGCATGTAAAAACAAGGAAACCATCCTTCACTTGTCTTACTTCCTCTCCCTGTCAGGTCAGAGGCGTATCAGTGATGGATCAACTTTGACCCCCCTACCCCTTTCCTCCTCTGTACTTTCACACTTGGTATGTTACACAATGAAGGCACTTCAATCCCAGCTACAATAGTTCTGAGGTGGCTTCCCTGCTATGTGGGCTCCTTTATTCATCTATGAATACAGTCAAATCAAACAGCTTGAAGATGGTGTGAGCACAACTGTCCAAAAGTTGAAGTTTAGTAGAGTTGGACCTTTTTTTCTTTTCTTTTCTTCTTTTTTTTTTACCAGGATGACAGTTCTCACTACAACAGCAGATTCCCCAAATAATGGCTTTAGAGAAGCAAAGTCACGAAAACTGGATGCAATTTTGCTTCACAAAATTTAAACATGCTGCAAATAAAGTCACTTTGGATTAAGAGACATAAAGAAATTTACTAAACTAATATCAGTGAGGCAGTTATGTAAAACACCTATATACAGTCATTCCTCATAAAAATGGCAGTGCTGGTTTCTGAGGTTATGGAAGTTCTTGCAAGTTCCACAAAGCAATGTCATGATCAGATATGTTGGAAAAGCCCAATTTTCATTGGGTGTACTTGCTGTACTTTTTCACATGTATATTTGGATGTTTTCTGTAGTGTCACTATAACATTTGTATTGTAATTTGTTCTCACCTTTGTTAAGCTGCTTTGAATTCTTAGAAGACAGTTCTATAGTGAGTTGCTGACTTTTTGTTCTTCATTATTGACACAACAGAATTTTGACCAATACTTAAGTGCATTAGTACAAACCCATAATCCTATGATCCTTAGTACTTCTTTGTATTCACTTTCACATTTGCAAACGTTAGCACTTTAACAAGTAAACCATGATGGAAACCGTGGACAGTTTTCACTCACCAAAGGGTCACATTTACTAACAGTTTGTGTCTCACACTACTAAGAGTATCTTTGTTTAAAAAAAAAAAAAAAAACTAAATCAAACACACGTTTGAAATTTTGCACTTGGTTGGGGGTTAGCACTTGCTGAGGGCTGCAGGGAGCAGAGAATATTTGGCAGAGAGAAAAGAATGTCTTCATTTATACTATTTTTGGGAGGGAAAGCCACTATTGGAGTATGTAACAGTGTTTGTTTTTTTTTTTTGGCTGTCTTTGTTTAAATTTTGCATTATGTTTTGGGATTGTTCTGAATCTCAGTTTACTCTCACTTTATTTCTTTTGGCACACTCCAGTTTTGCTCTCTGCTGGGTTGATCTCAAGTCTGATAGATATCCATCACCTGCTTTATATCTATAATTTCTTCCCCTTAGTAAAAATAGCCTGATTTTCTTTGTCTTTGCCAGATCATCATAGTTGCTTTGTGTTTGCTCCTGATACATTTTACTCTCTGCTCTGCCAGTTACGGTACTTGGATTTTGTAATTTACCTTTGTTTTAGAATTATTTGGTGAGTATGTTTATATTTAATATGATCACATGGATTTAAAATCTTGCCAATCTGTCTCTTGCTCCTGTCAGAACTTGGAACTTGAATCTTCCAGAAATTTAACATGACACATCATGATATATCTTTTTTTAACTGAAAAAAGCCTTACTTTTGTAGGCTATATGTTCAAAATTATTTTAATAAAATAAAAAACACTGTATTCATGTAGCACATTTCAAAATATTTATTAATTTATTTATCTGCTTTTTTAATAGATTGACTGATTCCTTTCTTCCTTTTTTTTCCTTGATTTAAACCAGTATACCTTAGTTTCTCTTGCTGTGATTTCACTCTGCACCTTCTTCGCCTGCACTGCTGTCATAACGTTGCCAACTGGCTGGCAGTAATGCAGCATTTTAGGCTTAAGCAGGGTTATTTAATCTTGTCCAAGTACAAGGCTATTTCACCATCTATTGTGTTCATATGATAAAAAGCAGTACCTGTTTAGTTAGGAAATTATTGTCATCAGCAGGCCTGCTTGTTTGCTGCTCCAGACTAATATGCGCTGGTCTTGGTTGATTGCTTTGGCCATGATTTAAATTAGCTTGTGTGTATCTTGTATTCTTAGATCAGTGCCATGTTAGCAATTTATCTGCAGCGCTAGCTCCTATTTTCTGGATTGTGACATCATAGTAATTTGCTCAGCTTGGAAAATCTGGCCCAGGAAACAGAAAGTTGCTTCTACCTGTATATAAATCTTAGTTTATGATTTATAGCTCCAGATCATTCAGCTCATGACATTTATTTGACCCTCCCCTTTGTCCCAGTTATTTAACTTCTTTTGAGATTATTCGCACCTTGAAAGTCACTGAGGCTGCATGTCTGCTGTTGGCCCATCCAGCCGTGATGTAGGTTGGGTTGTTATGGTTCATTAGGTCACATGTGGGTCATTTTACCTCTGGGGCATCACACGAGTCATAGGGTCATATGAACCCAGGTGGTGAATAGGATGTCAAGGCTGCATTGCAGGTGGCTTGTAGGTGGTGCTTGTTTATCCTCCAAACACAACATCCAGGCAGAATTACGATTTAACAACATTTAAACAAAAACTTCTTCACCCTACACATAAAATATCCAAATGCATGCTGATCCATTGCTGTGAAAAGTGCACACACCCCTGGGTAGAGGACACTGAACAGCTTAAGCAGTTCATGGCACAACATGCAAGTGCCAGCTCCTCGGGTCAAAACCTGCCACTAAAGCGGTACTCCTTCAATGTCACTTCAGTATACATTCAGGGCAGAGACGAGATGTTTGAGAGCAATGAAGCAGTGAAACCATGTAATGGATGTTAAAGGGAAGTTAGCAACAAGCCACTAACAATCAGCTGTACATTATACAGCCCTTAATCCTCACCTGTATTAATGACTAGGTTATAAAACAACTATCATGTGATCTCAGCAACCCTAATGACCTACAACATGGTTTTATGATTTGTGAACACAGTTGTGACCTCAATAACTTTCAATGACCCTACAAGAGAAAGCACTCAGAGCTGAGGAGGCCTCATGGATGATCGGATAAACATCTTCAAGAACCCCCCCCCCCCCCCAAAAAAAAGTCTTCTTTGCAAAGCTTCAGTGAGCCATTGAGCTTTTTTTATTTTTATAGGTGATATTTTTTACACACGTGACGTTTTCAATTAAACCTAACAAAAGATATTTCTATGTTTTAATAGTATTCATAAAATATGCTATTTACATATGCAGCATGAACATTTTAAAGCCCTCATGCATCTGCAGAATGGTTTTAAATTGACTGTTTACATAATTACTTTACCATCTGCATCCACTGAAATTAAAATGAGATGTTATTTATGGACAGGTTATTGTTCCAGCATCGCTGCCAATGCGGCAACCTCCGCTCTGTGGGCGGTGTGGCTGGTGGTGTTTAGACCTACAACTGTTGTGCATCGTCACACAGATGTACTGTGGAAATGCAGTGAGCTTTTGAAAAGTCATAAGGCTGAGTTGACCGACCCGAAAAGTCCCAATTATGAGTGGGAGTTGCGGCAGAGGCAGAACTGATCAAATGGGATCAGCCCTCCAGGAATTCCACCAGCAAGGTTCAGAAATATGTCAGCGCCTGCCAGAGGTCTCGAGTTTGGTCATAAATGAGTGAAGCAAAGTTGTGGAAAAAATGAGGGGAGTTCACACATTTATAATCATCTTAATTCACCAGGGAAAGAAAAATGAGTAGTAAAGAAATTATTTGTTGTGTAAGCAGCAGATTTATTTATGGAGTCTTATTTTATTGAATGTGCCATGACTAATCTCTCCAGATGCTACACGATGCTGCTGGGTAGGCCATCAGGTTCATCAGGTGCACAAAGAATAATGGCTACTTTACGATGAATGTCATGACTGCAGCTACAAAAGAAGGAAAGGGGGATTTGTCTTTGAAGTCAAGAGTTTATTGTGTGTTCCCACAGGGTATCCCAGCCCACATCATTATGTTGCTGTATTTTAATGCTTCAAAGATTGTAACCAATGTGGCTACGAAGATTGCTGTTGTCCTCATCCTCAAACTGCTCCTACTCTTCACAGTTAAAGCTTCAATGGCACACAGACTTTTTTCAGTTGACATTAGTGGAGCCTCATGCTTGTGTTTTGGGATACTCTATAATCCATGTCACACACAGTAAGCATCTGAATCTGTGAAATAGGATTCCACTTCCTGTATTGTCCTTTGGCTTATATAATAGTTCTGCAGAGGTCACAGTGCGTTTTTGTTGCCATCTGTGCATTTAAGCGAGGTTGTTGCTTGTAAGCGGACAACACGCGGTTCACTCTTTGTGTAAGTGACTGTCTTGATTGACTTCCCGTTTTGAAATTGCCTGTTACACTCATTTCTCAATGGTCAGTTTCACCATCTGATTTCACTGCTTAATTAGTCACACTGAGGCAGTGTGAAGTGTGATATTGGCTTACGCTGCCTCTCAGCTCTGCTGTAAGTCCTCTGTGCAGTGTGGTGTGTCACCTCAGGCAGTGACTGGTTGCAGAGTGAGGTGGCAGATAACAGTGGGCTCGGGGTGACTTACAACCGATACAAAGCAAGACAAGGATTGCAGTCTCTTGCTGTGCATGTTGATGAACTCAAACTGAAAGATAAAAATAGAACAATAAAAACAGAAAGAATTTTGCACGAGCATTCTTTAAAAGTATATCTTTGCTTTAAAAACATGCTGTGCATTCATGAAATGATTGAAATGTTAATTTTCTATTTCATTGTTCGTGCAATTTTGAACCAATAGCAAGACATCCCCATGTGCATTTCCATGTGCATCCTGAGTGTGCTGGAAAAGATAGATGTTTGTTGCTGTATGTGCTGTGTGTGCTGAATATGTGTTGAACTTTTAATCCCATGAACTGTGGCCATGAATTAATTGGTTTAATCATTAAATTTGGTGTGGGTTAAACATTGATTGCAATTGAATGTGACTGCTTCATAGCTATGAGCACTGGGTGTCTGTAAGAGATGAATATGGCCACGACGCCTAAAGCGTGAAACACATACAGACGTGTTATGTCTGTCATGAAATAAATGGATGCATTCCATGAGTCCTATATGGTGTTATTATTTAAATTCACTCCCCTTCATCAGATGATGGCGGTTCTTCAGAAAATCTCGGGAGAAAAATATAGTGTATAGAACTCTATCACTGTGAAGGTGGAGTGCCTGGTCTCAGCCTACAGAAAAGGGGCAGAATAGGGTGTTTATTTATTTAACTGAAGAAGAAACACTTAATCCTTCATTTGTCATGCAGTTGTGTGTAGGAGTGATGGTGGCTACCCAAATGCAGACTCAAAACCTGGAGGCTGGCAGGCTGAGGAAATAAGTAAACTTTTATCTACAAAAATAAAACTGAAGGTGTTGAAATGGCAGGAAGTCCAAAACACAACAGGTCTAAAACATAAGGCAGAGCCTTATAAGGACATACTACCGAAGCATGAAATAAGGAGCCAAAAATAGTGTTTGGCACTGATGAAGAAAAATCTTTAAGGATCTTCCCTTGGTAGGGGGGGTAGTTGCAAGTCATGTCCTTCTTATTTGAAGGAAGTGTCCTATTTTTGCATTTGCAAAGCACATGATGGCATCAACCCAATAAGTGGGTATAGATCACAGCAATAGTCCTTACATTGGATACACTCATTAGTTACGCTCCACACACAACAGCTAAAAACAGAAATAACTGATATATAGCTTATAGCTGTTAGCTGGATACCTAACAGATATTTATATTCTCAAATTAGACTTTGCTGGGATTTAATGTGACAAATAGCAATGGTATCAAAACCTGATATGACGACAAATTTGGTGAAACCAGACAGATGGAAAATGGGTAGATCAAAAGCCAGCAATAAAAGTTCCTATGCTCATTGACTGGCTCCACTTGTTTCTCTCTGATTTGTTTAAGTTTTTCCATGACAGTGATTGATGTTGCATTTATTTACCCGCTCAGTATTTGTTGAAGTGCCAAGCTTTTTCCAACTGGTTTCTGCAAAGATTTATTTTCTAAATCTGTGGAAAAAATAAAAAATTTGACAAGCCAAGTTAGTAATACTTATTAATACTGCTTTAAAAAAAAAAAAACAAAACAAACAAAAAACGACTTTATTCAGTGCTGTAAAATAGTGAATAGTTCAAAAACATCCATTTTCCATATGCAGTCTCTTCTGGTAGAATGCTAATCTGTTTGTTTGTTTTTTTTTGCATCTTTTGTTGCTGTTTTGAATCAGTGTTTACCATATTTACCTTTGCAAATAATGAAATGCATATATGCACATGTAAAAGATAAAGGTCACCTCTGCCCTCACAAACTATACTGTATGTGCTTGGACTGGATCGTTTTGTTAGCCTCAGTATAAACACGTTATCTGACATTGTACATGCAATTTTTGGTTGGTTTTTTTTCCAGCCTAAATTTAAGATTTGTCTGTCCTAATCTTATTATATAATATATATGTAAATCTTTGCTTTTGCATCTTAATCTAAATATATTTCTCAGTTTTACTAGCAATTCCGATTGATGTGTTTTTGTTTCCTAATTGCACCAAAAGAATAATTTGTAGTAAATGGAAAAATGATGAACCTGAATCAAAATCTTACTGGGGTGAAAAATCATTTCTGATTTCACAAATAATCTTAAGCAGTCAGTGTACGAGTTAACGTACACAATACAGTGTGCTTGTGCAATATTATATGATGAATGCTGGCTTGTACAAGTCTGGCCTAAGCTTTCTGTTAGAAAAACTGCAGCCTCCCAGGAGTTCAGTCAACAAGATTTATTGATCCAGGTTGAGCATTGGAATCAGTATCAAGTATACATGTGTGTGTGGTTAACTGAAATGACAAACAAGAAATATCTACAATTAGTTTGAATGCAATTACTCTAAATAGTTACATATAAATACAGGAAAACCAATGTTTACAAACAGAATAATAGACTGAAAAATCCCCAAAATGTCCACGAGGGGGCTCCCTTCACCATGACATGTGTTACAATGCGCGGGTGGCAACAGATTCTATAAATAGAACAAAATAGAAACTAACGATTTATAAATGTAAACGAGTCACGGCAGCATGACACTTAAAGAAGTCTTTACAGTATTACTTATAACAAATATGAGCACTACTAAAACTAGACACAAAGATATGAACAAATATTAAACTTAGGTAAACCGTTCAAATATGAAGCTAAACATATTAGCACTAACATTAAACATGAATTAGTAGCTTTGAACGGGAAATATAACGTCACTTACATCGTCATTCACGCACACTAGCAGCAAATACTGACTTCGTGCAGCATCAGTCACATGCTTTTTCCTCAAAGACGCTGTCTGGGCTTGCGCAGTGAGCAGCAGTCCTCGGGTATGTTCCATTTGGCACAGGGACAGCCTACTCGGGCGGGGATATTTGTACAGCCGCCCCCAAATTCTGTAAGTAAATTTGTAAAGAACCAAATGTCCCCGCACATAATGGTTATGGCCTCCTACTCGTCTGGCATTCGGGGAAGCGTGATGAGCTTGGCCACTGGACGGATGTATGTTGTCCCCTTTATGTCCACTTCAGCTGAACGAACTTGACCATCATCACTGGGCATGACCCGTGTTATGCGTCCAACAGGCCAAAGTGCCCTTGGGAGCTGATGGTCAACAATCATGACCACCTGATCCTCCCTGAGCGGCAAAGAAGACGCGTGCCATTTCCGACGAAGCTGGAGGTTTGGAAGATAATTCCTGGTAAACTGAACCCAGAAATGGTCAGCCAGAACTTGGCTGTGTTTCCAGCGCCGCCGCCCTAGGAGGGTGCTTGGTCCGTACACTGCTTGAGGCAGAGAGGCATCACGCCGCCCCATGAGCAGAAGGTTGGGTGTGATAGGATCTGGATCAGCAATGTCAGACGTAGCATAGCCGAGTGGTTTTGAATTCAAGATCCCTTCAACTTCTACCAACACCGTCATGAGGACCTCTTCTGGCACAGTGTGGTCTTTCAGGACCACCTGCAGGGAAGCTTTAACTGATTTGATCTCCCTCTCCCATGTGCCACCAAAGTGAGGAGCGAGTGGGGGATTAAATCTGAATGCAATGCTTTGCTCGGCAAGCTGATCCTTCAAAGATGGCTCAAGTTCTGCAAAGGCCTCTTGCAACTCTCTGTCTCCACCCCGGAAATTAGTGCCTCGGTCACAAAGAACCTCATATGGTTTCCCTCGTCTTGCCACAAAACGCCGTAGAGCAAGCAAAAAGGAATCAGTATCCAGGCTGCACAATAAATCTAAATGAACACATCTAGTGGTCAAGCATTTGAAAATTATGCCCCACCTTTTCTCATGCCGACGCCCAATTTTGATGGTATATGGGCCGAAACAATCAACTCCAGTTGACCAATACGGTGGCTGGTTGATGCGTAGTCGTGCAGCTGGTAGATCAGCCATTTGAGGAATGACGGGTTTGCTTCGCCATTTGCAGCACTGGACACAGTTCCGCTGGTGTTTGCGAATGGCTTGACGTCCACGTAGTATCCAGTATGTCCTTCGTATCTCTGCAAAGACACGGTCAGGGCCTGTGTGTAGCAGTCGGTTGTCATAATCCTGTATTAGCAACTTGGTAACAGAGTGGTCAGGTGACAGAACTATAGGGTGAATAGTGTCTTCCGTCAGCTCTTTTGCTTTCCTCAATCGGCCTCCAACTCTGATTAATCCCACATTGGTGTCATACATGGGGGAAAGAGAAAGCAAACGGCTGTTTGAGCTGACAGGTTTACCTGACTGTAGTGCAGCCACTTCTGCAGGGAAACTCTCCTGTTGTGATCTCCTTAGGAGGGTAACTTCAGCCTCTAGCCGGCTAGAAGCAGTCATAGGTAGGGCCGCCGCCCCATGTAGGGACTGGTATGCAGCATGTACCAGTTCTGACCAGGATTTGAACTGGGTCAGGTCCAGGGCTGTTGGACTGGTGGCAGTAATGTTACCACAGAAAGCAGTATTGCGGTTCTCCTCGCTCTGTTCAGGTTTAGCTGTGGGACTGGCTGGCCAGCAGGCTGGAGGCTGATGAAGGAATGCTGGGCCAGATGCCCAGCGGCTTGGCTTTGCTAGATCTGACAGCGATTTTCCCCGAGTAATGTCGTCTGCGGGGTTTTCTCCAGAAGGGACATATCTCCAGTTATCTGCTCCAACGAGTTCCTGGATCTCTGCTATTCGTGTCCCTACAAACACTTTGTATTGCTGAGATTCAGATTGGATCCAGTGGAGGACAGTGGTGGAATCAGTCCACAGGATTATATGCCGGATAGGCAAAGTCAGCTCAGTTTGCAGGACATTAGCTAACTGCGCTCCTGCTAGGGCAGCACAGAGCTCGAGCCGAGGTATTGAGAGCTGCTTTTTTGGTGCTACCCGGGACCTTGCCATCACAAAGGACACTTGCACGCTGTTGTCATTGTCCTCAATCCTCAGGTATGCAACAGCACCGTATGCTCTCTCTGAGGCATCAGAGAATAGATGCAGGTCAACTGGGGTGCTGGGAGGAATGTTGGATGTGTAACAGCGTGGCAGTGAGATGTTCTGTAGTTGTGGTAGCTCACTTTCCCATGCTTGCCACTCATACAGGAGCTCATCTGTAATGGGTTCATCCCATTCCCTCTCCTTCCTCCACAATGCTTGAACCAACACCTTGGCTCGTGTTGTGTAGGGAATGATGTAGCCAAGCGGATCGTATTGACTTGCCAGTACACGGTACACGTACCTCAAGGTTGGCTCGGAAGGTGGGATGGCCCGATGTTTATATCCCAGTGTGTCAGTATTACAGTGCCACATAAGGCCGAGTGAGGATTCTTGTGGGTCTGTTTTGTTAGCTGTTAGCCACAACTGACATCCTGTAGATTTTGCTTCTTCAGGCAGATGAGAAATGACAGCAGGCATATTACTAGCCCACTGTCGTATCTCAAAACCTCCGCTGGCAAGGAGTTCTCTCATTTTGTTTAGGAGTTGTCTGGCTTGTTCCTGAGAAGGCAAAGACTGTAGGCAGTTATCCACATAGAATGCGTGCAGTACAGACTCGACTACCTCTTCATTGCCCTCACTGTGGTCTTTACATGGGCTGGAGGGCATATGTCGCAACATGGGCTACAGGTAGTCCCAAAGGGCAGTACACGCCACTCATAGACATCTGGGCTGCGTTCTCTCTCCCCGTTACGCCACAGGAAGCGGAGCAATGGTTGATCTTTGGGAATAAGGCGCACTTGATGGAACATGGCGCGAATATCTCCACTAATAGCCACCGCATGCTCTCTAAATCTCAATAACACGCCCAGCAGTGTGGATCCCAAAACAGGGCCAGGAAGCAGGTTGTTGTTCAGTGCAGTTTGTTGATAGGTGAATGAGCAGTTGAAGACAACTCTGGCTTTGTTGTTATGATACACCATGTGGTGAGGAATGAACCAGGATTCTTCAGAGTTATTCACCTCATCAGGGCTGATCTTCACTGCATATCCAGCTTTCTCCAATTTCTTGATTTCCTCATTGTACTCATTCAATTTCTCAGGCTTGTCGGACAGACGGCGCTCTGTAGCTCTGAGAAGTGACATCACCGCTGTCGGAGGTGCTTTTAGGCTTGGTGCATTACCTTTCCGGAGGAGTGGAGTGGCATACCGGGACACCCCCTCAACAGCAACTCGGACAGTGTTCTGCTCCAGGTGCTCTATGGCTGCTTTATCTTCTCTGGAGCGGACTGCTTCCTTGTGGGTTTGGAAGGGCAGTGAATCCAGCTGCCAAAGTTTCTGGACATGTTGCTGTAATTCCTCTGTGGGAGAAAGGGAGGATAAATGGAGACAGCTGCGCTCATCTGAAGACTGATGGAGAAATGTGGTTGGTCCCTGTATGGTCCATCCTAGCGCTGTGCACACAGCTACGGGGCCTCCGAGTGGGCCAGCACGGATTGGGCTCATCGGTACTATAAGATGTGGGTTATCAGAGCCAATGAGTACCGTAGGCTGGACTTTATTAAATGTTTGCAGTGGGATGTCCCTCAGGTGTTTGTATTTTTGTGCCAGGTATTCAGCTGCACATGACTGCTCGGCCAAAGTCAGTCCGGCTGCTGTGAAGGCATGCTGTATGTCATGTTTCACTCCTTTCTTAGTCATGGCTGACACCTGGAATGATACTGCAGCTCCACTGAGTTGTAGCCTTTCCTGTCGGATGGTCCTCAGAGATAAGACCTCTTCTTTCCCCACGAGTCCAAGATGGCGGACGGCATCAGGTAGTATTATTGTTCTTTCAGAGCCGTCATCCAGAACAGCATATGTGTCCAGTGTTTTCTTACCATTCTGAAGGCGAACTGGGACCACTTTGAGCATTACTTTCTCTGATTGGCAGGCTTGGCCCATGAGGACAACACTGGGGGAA
Organism: Atherinomorus stipes; assembly: GCA_023101725.1. Taxonomy (NCBI): domain Eukaryota; kingdom Metazoa; phylum Chordata; class Actinopteri; order Atheriniformes; family Atherinidae; genus Atherinomorus; species Atherinomorus stipes. The sequence continues at coordinate 707,728 of JALJCO010008972.1, forward strand.
GTGTTAATGCTCAAGACAGTCTCTGTTACAGCCACATCATGCAGTACGAGCAGATGTTGTTCTCCACAAGTGGCACAAGGCTTTTTTTAAGGTGCAGTTTTCATGGGAGTGCCCTCTCCCACACCTCCAGCATTTTTTCTTCTCCTTTATCCAGCAAGCTTTGGCGCTGTTAGTTAGCTTGGCAAAAGTATCACAAGCATTGAGGTAATGCTCCTGATTGTTGCAATAGGGACAGTAAGGTTTAAAGCGCTCACGTTTTTTGGGTTGTGATACAGTGCTGGAGCCAGGTAATGCGTTACTACCATGACTTCCCTGCTGATTGCCAAGCAGAACAGAAGCAGTCTTGGTTCTCTGTGGTCTAACTGACTTGCGTTCTACAGGGTCAGCTTGGCATGTTGCTGCAACTCGGCGCGATACCTGCAGGGTCTGGACTTTCTTTTCTAGCCAATCAGCTAGATCTGGGAGAGTGTATGTACTAGTACTGCCACTCTGGAGGATACCTCTATTGAAGCAGTGCTCAGCGAATGCGTCTCTGTAGTTAGCAGGTAGTTTGGCGAGTAATGTATCCACATGGGAACCGCACTGCAACTCCGAAGATGAGGGCCCCTCTACAGCTTGCAACATTCCAACTAGAGTTCCCACTGATGCTGCAAAGTCTTCAAATCCCTGATAGTCACCAGCTCTCACAGCTGGGGTACTCAGGATGGCTTTGAGTTCTCCCTGTACCAGCTGTCTGGGTTGACCAAATCTCAGTGTGAGGGCTTGCATGGCACTTGTGTAGGGAGTTGCATTATTGATGTATCTCTTTGCTATCTGAAGTGCAGAGGGAAACTTGAGGTGGTCAAGGAGGATTTGGTATTTGTAATCCTCAGTTAGATGCTGATGAGGTCCAAACACACTGTCAAGGCCTTTTTTTAGCATGAAAAAATCACTTTCTCTCCCTGAACTGAACACAGTTAGCTTTGGTTTGGGGATGCCGAATGAGGATGCAATAGCCATTTCAAGCATACTTGGTGTTGTAGGTATACCTGGTGGGCGGGCAGGTTGCAGTAGCTGCACTGGATATGAAGATTGCATAGGAGCTGGTGCAGGGAACTGCGGTGGTGGATATGGCTGTGGAGCAGGCTGCCAATATGAGGGGTACGTTGGGTGCAGCTGATCTGCTGGGTTACTTGCAGACTGTGCTGGTAACATAGTAGATCTTGAGACCACAGGCTGTGTCAAAGCAGCAGGAGGTGCAAGTTCTGCTGAAGAGACAGGAGGCACAGAAATTACAGGTTGTGGCAACAGAGGGGCTGCTGCTGCCGACACGGACTGAGTTATCCCTGTAATGGGCCCAGGCAGGGATGTAGGCGCAGCAGATCCTACAGACTGTAACGGGTTAGTCTGAGTTGTGACCACAGGCTGTTGCAGTGAAGTAACGGATGTAGTCTGTGCTCGTAGTGGAGGAGACTCCGAAGAAGAATGCTCAGGTGTTGCCAGGGAAGCGTGGGGGTGAAAGTCAGCTGGATCCCCACCTAGCATATTGGTGCTTGGGTATCTAGGAGGAGTAAACAGCTCCAAATGAGGAAGACTGCTGTACTGCTGAGGCTGATGTATCCCATATGGGTATAGATGGTAGGTGGGATGAGGCATTGCACTCTGTGAGCGTGATGCTAATCTGACTTTGCCCATTTCCCTTTCGAGGTCCTTCATCTGCAGGCTGATTAATTGCCAGGATGCCTCCAACTGCTGCATTCTATCACCTGGATTTTGTAGAGGTTGATACGTCGCTGCTGGATAGCTGGGGACTTGTCCTGAACGAAACGGCTCTGTATATGTCCTCAGTGGTGAGACTGGTCTTGCCACAGGATTATGATGTTGAAGTGGGTAGCCCAACTGAAAATCCTCCAGATGTCCGGGGAGACGACGCACCCTGCTGGGACGGGGACTCAGTGGCGACTGCTCATCATAAAACTCTCTGGGTGTGGCCATAGCGCAGCTTGTACAGATCCGGCTCGAAGGACCACTTGTGCAATATTATATGATGAATGCTGGCTTGTACAAGTCTGGCCTAAGCTTTCTGTTAGAAAAACTGCAGCCTCCCAGGAGTTCAGTCAACAAGATTTATTGATCCAGGTTGAGCATTGGAATCAGTATCAAGTATACATGTGTGTGTGGTTAACTGAAATGACAAACAAGAAATATCTACAATTAGTTTGAATGCAATTACTCTAAATAGTTACATATAAATACAGGAAAACCAATGTTTACAAACAGAATAATAGACTGAAAAATCCCCAAAATGTCCACGAGGGGGCTCCCTTCACCATGACATGTGTTACAATGCGCGGGTGGCAACAGATTCTATAAATAGAACAAAATAGAAACTAACGATTTATAAATGTAAACGAGTCACGGCAGCATGACACTTAAAGAAGTCTTTACAGTATTACTTATAACAAATATGAGCACTACTAAAACTAGACACAAAGATATGAACAAATATTAAACTTAGGTAAACCGTTCAAATATGAAGCTAAACATATTAGCACTAACATTAAACATGAATTAGTAGCTTTGAACGGGAAATATAACGTCACTTACATCGTCATTCACGCACACTAGCAGCAAATACTGACTTCGTGCAGCATCAGTCACATGCTTTTTCCTCAAAGACGCTGTCTGGGCTTGCGCAGTGAGCAGCAGTCCTCGGGTGTGTTCCATTTGGCACAGGGACAGCCTACTCGGGCGGGGATATTTGTACAGTGCTCATACATATTTTTTTCCCTCTGTATCTGCTTGGACACACAGCATGAGCCACAAATAACAGTGCTTGTATATCTGTTTAATGAACGATGTCAGTCCATTTGATACATCCTTTCTAAAGGCATCAATTATCACCAGGGTTATGTTTTTTTTAAATTACAACTGATATCAAGGATGACTCAGTATGCTGTATGCTGCTGTCATATTGATTCTCGTATTTATTGATGACTAATATTCAACCTTTCCTCTTAATTTATTCAACTTTCCAGCTGTCATCTCACCACAACATCTCTCTCATTTATTAGGTGGTCTACAAGAATAATGAGTTTAGACTGGAACTGTCACAGCTGGCTGAACAGCGGGACCCCAGGATCAGTATCCATGGTGACCTGGTATTCAGCTGCGAGAATGTGGAAGCCTTGGAACCTGTCACCTTTGACACCCCGTCGGCATACCTGACATTGCCCAGGTGGAACACAAAGAAGACAGGCGCCATTTCTTTTGACTTCCGCACTACAGAACCCAACGGTCTGCTGTTGTTTAGTCACGGCAGTCTGCAGGGTACTCTGCCCGACAGGAAGCCCCGAGCTGACTTCTTCGCCATAGAACTGCTGGAGGGAGTTCTCTATCTTGTGATGGACATGGGCTCTGGCAGTATTAAAATCAAAGCGAGTAACAAGAGGCTGGATGACGGCGAGTGGTGCCATGTGGACTTCCAGAGAAAGGGGCGCAATGGTAAGATCATTTTACGTGTCTGTGGAGGTGGGGAAGCCTTGTCCCCGTCTCTCTGCTTTGGTTTTTGCCGAGGAGTTTAAAAGGCTCCAAGCTGTGAAACGGCCATATGCCAGCATGGATGCAGGGACATCCGCACAATCTTGTCGCTTTTTATTCACTGCTGTGGAGCATGCATGCATATTAGGTTTTAATTATAGTGATATTTTTAGGTGCTATTATCTGCAAATGACATTTTAAATCTGTGTTAACCTATTTCGCAAGTGGGCAATTATGCAGTCACCCAGTCCAACAGAAACTTGAAAATGTCTGCTTTATTTGTAGAATGCAAATTGTCTGCCTGGCTCATACACAAATTTTCCTTCTACTGTATTTCTTCCCTCATATTATGACAATGTAAATCAATCATTTACACTTGTTTTTTTTTTTTTTTTTGGGGGGGGGGGGGGGGGGGTTATTTTTTGGTTTCTGCTTTTGCTAACCACCACAGCAGTGACAGTGCTGCTGCCTTATCTGGATTTTTTAAATGAAGCAGACTCTTGCCCACTTCCTTTCCTACTTCTTTTACTTTTATTCTTATGTCTCACTTAGCAAACCCACACACACCTGTCTTCTTTCTTCTCTGCAATAAAAGCATCGTGCTAGTTCAAGTTGACTCACTACTAATGCCTGTCCCACAGGCTTTATCTCTGTGAACAGCCAGAGCGTCCCCTTCACTGCTAATGAAGGCAGTGAGATCCTCGACCTGGATGGAGACATGTATCTTGGAGGTTTACCGGAAGATCGCCAAGCCCTGATTCTCCCACCTGAGGTGTGGTCAGCTTCCCTTGGCTTTGGCTTCGTGGGCTGTGTCAGGGACCTCTTTATTGACGGGCAGAGCCGGAACCTGTGGAGGTTGGCAGAGGTTCAAAGCGCCACAGGTGTCAGCAGTTTCTGCACCAGGGAGACTCACATGAGGTGTGCCAGAGACACTTGTGCCAATGGTGGACACTGCAGAGAAGGTTGGAACCGCCACATTTGTGACTGCAATGGCACCGGCTATCTAGGTCTCAACTGTGAGAAGGGTAAGAGTTTCTGAAAGGGGTGGAAACGGATGGGGAGGATGACTGCTTTTAAAATGCTGCTGCAAAGCTTTTAACACACTTTGGTTGGTATTTTATTTATAAGCTGAGGTGTAAAGAGTGACTGCACAGACAGAAATAATGGAAATACAGAAAAGAAATCATCCTCACACCTAATACTTGTGGCTGCCAAACAATAATAATTGCATTTGTAAGTGTAGTAGGATCATAATAACATAATCTCATATTTCAATAAGTGTCTTGCTCTCACCTCAAAATAATGCATTATGTCTACAAAGCAGTCTGGTGACAGTCACAGCACAATGGAAAATAATGTTTTTCATTAAAACCATTTGAAAGTGAATTGCAGCATCTTTCCTACAGTGCAGTGATTCATTAATGAATTGTCAGTATCGTGGGGTTGCCAGTGCTATGAGTGTTTCATTTGAAATGCAGTGGTGCTTCAGCACAGTAATTCGGCCTGAATCACTCTGCATTAACCATGCAGATGGTTTTCTCACAGAGAGGCCAAATTACGCAGATCCATTGGCAGCTAATAGTATGAGGGATGTATAAAAATCCCCCCTGTATTGCTCTGGGATGGGTATAAATCCTTCAGAAATTTAATTGCTGCTGCAATCTCACCACTGTCATTGTCTGCTCCAGGCTTTTTCTGCCATCTGGTGTGCCTGATGAAAACTGCAGTCTAAAATCATATCACGCAGTACCAAAGATAATCTCTAAGAGAGCTCAGATTTCCTCCAATAAAATCTATTTTGTATTTTTGATTTAATGCGATTCTGTCGAGGTTTTGTTTCTGCTAACATAGCTTGCTGAATCCACAGAGGCCACCACAGTGAGCTACGACGGCAGCATGTATCTGAAGGTGCTGCTGCCAAGGACGCTGCACACAGAGGCCGAGGATCTGTCCCTGCGCTTTATGTCCCAGAGGGCTTTTGGTTTGCTGATGGCCACTACATCCCAGCAGTCAGCAGACACCCTGCGTGTGGAGCTGGATGGAGGCAGAGTGAAGCTCACTGTGAACTTGGGTAAAGCTGCTACCGCAGATATGAGCAATATTGCCACTTGACCTTTTCAGATACGCCACCTAGACAGATAATAAACACCTGTTTTGTCTGAGGCTTTTCCATTCCCATCTTCATACACAGCACCCACAGTTGCCTAAGAAGATAAGCACATCTTATTTGTTCTGCTAATATTTTCTTTTTTATAACATCTAGATGGAAATCATTAAGTCAAACAATGACTGCTGAGTCTATTTCATATTGATTATAAAATATTGTTACCTAATATGTTTTCTAAGTAACTCATTGTGTTCCCATTAACTAAAGACAGGGAAATTTAAATGTGCTACACCATTTTTGTGTGAAACAGAAGTAAATATTTCCCAAGCTTTTGTTTTAAAGTTTTATGCAACACTTTCCCATTTTACTTAAAAAAACAGTGTTATGTTGTAATAAACTTAAATTATGCTAAATAACAATAATTTTATTCACTGCATCCCTTTTTTAACCATCTTTAACCATACTGCAACACAGTAACAACCAAGTCATTAATGTTATACTGTCAAATCATATTGTGACATTAAAACAGCATTCAACATGTTAATTTATTAATCTGAGTCAACAAGACAAGTAACATTAGCTACATTAGCTGGAAAAGTAGTCATATCCTTATACACTATACTAGAAATTTGCACTATGCTACTTCTGGCCGTTTAAATAAATTGAAAACTGAGATTTCCAGTAGCAGGCATAACATACTGTGCACAGTATGTTATGCCTGCTACTGGAAATCTCAGTTTTTAATTCATTCAAATGGCCAGAAGTAGCATTTAAACCCATGGGTTTAATTAATTTAGCGTACACATGAAAAAATGTTTGTTACTCCAAAAAATCTTCCTACGTTTCCTACATTTTGCCTTTATTCTACAGTGACAGTTAAATAAAAGCAACAAATGGCAAAGAACAGAGAGAGGGGGAAAAAAAGAAAAGGTTTGACATTTGACAAAAATCTCATTGTGTTTCCATGGTAACTGAGTCATATGAACCCTAGACATCACCAGAATTCCCAAACAGCACAGTTGTTGTTCAGACTATTTTGAGCTTGAATAGAAAAGCTTTAAGCAACAGAAAAATGATGTGTTTTAAGAAAAAAAATATGTGCATGCTTATATCTGTTGAATATCTTAATTCAAAGGTGAATATGGGCAAATAAACAAAACAAACCTCAGAGCTTGGACAGCAGCAGGCTAGGGAGACTCCACAAAATGTATATTTTTGCTCCTTAAATTACAGAATGAGTGTCACATTTTGTGCTGTTTACACATAAAAGCCAGAAAAAGAATAAAAAATTAGTCAAAAAATATTAGGCATGCTGCATCTAAATTTAAGATTAATTTCTAAAAAGTGTAAAAGAATAAAAAAGGTCTTTTTAGACACAAAAAGCTGAAGCAAGAACAAGAGGTTTAGTGCCTTTTTAAGCAACTGTGTGCGTGTATGTTTATTCTGCCCTCTCTCTCTCTCTCTCTCTCTCTCTCTCTCTCTCTCTCTTCTCTCTCTCTCTCTCCTCCCTCAGTTCATCCCTGGGTCGGGTCCCACCTGACCGTCTTGGCTCTTTCAGCCCTTCAATGGCTTGTCTGCAGTTCAAGGAGAGGGCAGTCAGAGACCTGATCCATCATTACTCTGAAATATCACCACTTAAACCATTCACACTGTAGATGGTCCCATTGTAGCTCCATCCCCTCCCATTTACTGGGCCGTCCAGTTTAGAGTCACTTCAGTGAGCAGCAGGTGCTGCTGATGGACGCACGCACGCACTCGCATACACCTGCAGCAGAAAGTCTCTGGTCTCTGGCTGTCCATTTCCACTGCTCTGTGATGGTTGACAGCTTGAGAGCACTCCTCCGCCACATGACTTACACCGGTGTATTCTTGTCAGCTAAGCTGGTTTAATTATTAAATACATGTAGACGATGAGTGGTTGAATCCATTTAAGGACCAGATATTTGAATATTTTACATAGATTTATTAGATATTAACTATTTTAGATATGAAACAATGTTGGCAAAGTATCACATATGAGCTTTGGCCATTTTTCAAGGTGTAAGTTTCATTGTGGCTGCAGGCTGTGCAAATCGCCACTTTCCCTCTGTATGTTACATAAAAAAATATTATGTATTTATTGCTGCAGAATAAGGAGGCTTAATAGCAATACATTTCTAAGGTTTTTAAGCAGAGGTGCATCACTCCAGAAGTTTGAAACTGAAAATAAATGAATGATAAAAAAAAAATTAACATCAAGAATAATAATGTTAACAAATCATCCATATTTTGTAGAATGTGGCTTTTCAAGACACTAAAATATGTTAATATGGACTTGTGATTGAGATTTTACAGGACGGAAGTCATTTTCTTCAAATTCAGCATTATTCCATTAGGGCTGGACTTTAAACTCTATTAAATTCAGAACTTTTCAGATGTTTTTTTTTTATCAGGCCCAATTTTCATTATCATCTATGCATGAGATGCTCAAATCCAGCACATGCTCCATTTTTCTATTTTTGTCATCTGCTCCAGACGACTTTCCTCTCAGCAGTGTATGTTTGCGGAATTACCCCAAAGCACATGTCAGGAAAACTATCAGTCACGGCATCTGAAACAATCCAATTTTGCCAAAACCAAATGTAAGCAGCCGTAGCAGGGCTAATATTGATGCGGAAAACACAGCAATACAGGTGCACCTTTACTTTTGGGATCAATAAAACTCTTATTGATCCCACCTTTGAACTGCCCTGCTGTGCCTCCAGCAGTGCCAGACACACACAATGACGTTGTCCTTTCATTCACTGGTCCTTTTTGTTTTTTGTCGAATGTTACGAAGACTGCAGGGAGGAAAGTGGCGGTTTAGACTCTCGAGGCTGTCCCCGGATGGTGGGCTCTGAAAAGCACTGAACTGTCTGCAGAATGTACCTTGAAGGATGTGAAATATTCTCCTCTTTTGTGCTGTTCTTTTTTCTTTTAATCTCACCATCTCACTCTCTCTCTCACCAGATTGTATCAGGATAGACTGTAATCTCAGTAAGTGTCTCCTATGATTATCTACTGTATCATCATATAGAGAACATGCACTGTGGTATACTTATGTGCCTCTTGCATCTATTCCCTTGTGAAACATAACATTATTCATTTATTCTGCACCACAGTTCTTGTTTGCTGTTTCGGTTATCTTTCTCACAAGGATCATTATTAAGATAAGAGCAAGAATGAGACCTCACTGTGGCAAACAGCTGCACAGTTGAATATAATTGGATCCTTTTGTACCCTCACCAAACCCAGCAATCCAAATTCCACATATTCTTATTTTATTGTCAAATGTAGCTAGATTTAATATACAGTGATCTACTGTTTTGTCATTAATTTGTCTTTTACAAATTAGCTCATCACGACTGATAAATGAGTTAAATACAAGTATAATCAGCAATGGCTTTTCATGAGGAAAACAACTCAAGAAAATGTTTTTCGGGGGAGTAATTACTCAAACAGAAGTGAAGACATTAACTTAAATGGTTGAAATGTGATCAGAAGATTAGTATGACACAAGAACATCGACTATCAAAAAGTTGTTGCATAAACATTGAAATGCGTTGGGGGGGAGATTAATTTGCTGCAAATAGCTGTTTCCTTTTTTGGAAGGGAAGTGTGGTGGGGCGAATTGTGTTTGTGCAAATCTAATTATCAGATGACTTGAATTGTACAAGTAATTCGGTGCCAGATGTCCAGATATGTAAATGGACTGTAGAGAAACATAAAATGTCTATACATCAATAATTATCAACAGAGTTATACTGTAATAAAAATTGGCTACAAAATCAAAACTTGGACTGAGGAACATTGCAATATACAGCAGAGAAACAAATTAAATAGACCTTCTTGAAGAATAGACTATTTGAGTCATTCATAGACAGATGAATAACAAAGCAAGAGCTTCCTCTGGGTTGAGAAAATAGATTTCCTGGTATTCTATAGTCTTGTGAAATGAAGCGATTCTTTAATTCACAGAACGACGACGCTGGAATTTGTGATGCAAATTGTGGTGTTCTCGTAATAGAGAAAGACAGGCAATTTAAGATTTGGTTGAAACTACAGCAGCGTGAGAAAGGGATAAAAGCTATCACCAGTGGAGAAGTGAGCAGCTTGCCTTTTAGAATGAGCCTATACAGAGGTTTATGAAAGCTTATAAGTTATCACTGATCAAATGTTGGCTGAGAGTTTGGGTTTAGCCCTTATAGTTCCCTTAATGCTTTCCAACCCTAAAACTGAAAAAGTCGTGCTGCTGTATATAATGTCAATAAAAACAGACTCCAGTGATTTACAAATGTCATAACTATTATTTTATGCAAAGAACATAAAAATCTTCAAATGTTGAAAATGAGGCATTTTATGATTTAATGACAAATAAAAGCTTGTCATACTGTGAAGCCATGTTGTTATGACAGGTGCTGCAGTAGATGCACGAGTGGTTTAGCACTGTCTTGCTGAACTAAGCAAGGTCTTCCCTGAAAAACGATTTAATCTGGATTGGGGCATTCTTAAGTTATCCGTTCAATACAGTAGGTGCCAATGTATCCCTGTGCCACCTGAGATGCAGAGTTTGAACTGAGAGCTGATAACATGTACTGTAGAAGATCTCTGTCCTGTTTTTTCCGGACACAATGCAGCCTTAAACCCAGAAGATCTCTGGAATCTAGTGTTGATTTTCACTCCTTTGCTCTTAAAAATGTCTCTCGATTCTTGTTATCTTTTTAAATTTCCAAACATGATGGAATATTCGTATTGGGGGTGACAGTGGTTTAGGTGGTAGACCAGGTTGGCCAATGATTGAAGGATTGGCGGTTCGAATCCCGATCCCCCAGCTATCTGTCGTTGTGTCCTTGGGCAAGACACTTAACCCTCCTTGCCTCCAGTGGGGGCACTACTGGTGCATGAATGTGTGTGAATGTTCCAGTGGTGGTCGAAGGGGGCCGTAGGCGCGAAATGGCTGCCATGTTTCCATCAGTCTGCTCCGGTCACCAAGTATGAATGAGGAGTGTCCAGAAAAGCGTGATATAAATCTGATCCATTATTTTTATATTCTTCTTTTTAAAATTGAATATTTTAATTTTAAATTTTTCCATGGTCAGTGGATTCAGATGCATTTTGTTTGTTATGATTTTTCCTCTTTTCTTTTGCCAATTTGACCTTTAAAGTGTTGATGACACGATTTGGACTTTTTTTTTCACCATTTTTTGTAGACCAAAACGTTCATCATGATGAGCTGTGTAACAGATACAGGGGCATCTGCATAAATGAGTTGTTAACAATCACCGCTGCATTTCAGCTCATTTGACCAGACTGTGGTGCTGCTCACCGAAACAGGACGTGATGTTCGTGGACGAACCTCTGCAGCTCTGTCCAGTGTCAGTTTTTAAGTTACTTTTCCAGTTTCACCAATGAACAGTTACGGCTATGCCTTTGTGTTGTATTGCCAGTTAATGTTTAAAAGCTGGTAAGGACAGCGTTAGTTTATTTAAGTTTCCTACAGATCCTGAGTTACATTGGAAGTAGATAAAGCCCCTACGAGTTAGAAGTGGAAGCCGTCCTGCATGCTGCTCCCAGTAAAGTTTCCCTGTCTGCAGCCATCCTGTTTACTGGAGCTTTAGCCTCCGATGTGTTGAGACTTCTAACACATGGAACTGCAGTCATACTGTATCTGCTGGAATATTCTTCTTCCACCGGCATTTGTTACACAAAGCAGCGGTGCAGAGAGGCAGCTGCTCCTCGGGTCTTCACAGGACTTCTCCATCTGCTTCCAAAGATGCATTCTTCCCTCCATCCTAATCTTCATAAATGGAAACTATTTCAAACTCAGCTGGAACCATGCAAGTTCTCATCTTCTCATTTATAAAGGCTAATTATTTACCGTGAGTTAGCCGCGGGCTAGCTGTCAGCCCCGGCTGGCTCTCCATCATCACCCCTGACTCTGCATCAGACCAGTGCAGGTCTTGGCATGCTCGGTGTCAGGTCTAAATTGCTCCTTAACAGTTGTGGGTCTGCTTGGTGCTGTTCTAGGTCCGCTCCATATAAATCTGAGTAGCCTACAGCCGGTGCAGGTCTTGCAGGCTGGAGCTAAACCAAGTGGACTAGGGACTGGGAGAATGACTTGGATCTGTAGGAAGACTGACTCCAGTTCTAAATCTGGTTCTAACCTGTAAGGTCTGATGCCACCATATTCCTCAACATCATCATACTCTTCTAAACTGGCTGATGATTCTGCACCAAACCAGTTCCAAACTAGCTGTTCTGGAGCCATCTTTCATGTTTTCCACTGCTTCTATTATGCATACAGCCAACAGCAACTGCCTCTACCAGTGATGTCATGTCATGGACAGGGCTACTGCTAGCTGCAGCTACAATCCACTCTTAAATATCGGATATTTACGTGAATACAAGTCTGATTGACTTTGAACTGCTCAGAACTACTTATTTTGTTTTGTTGCGTTATTGTATTTCAAAATTACTTGAAGTTAAAGTCGTGTCATCAGCATTTTAATCTTTAATTGATGGACTCTGCCCCTTTAAGGTTTTTTTTTTTTTTTTTTTTTACCCAGTCACATTACTAACATGTCGCCAGTTTACTTCATATGTTTTAACATGTTTCTTTAGTTTTCTTTAGTGCCTATGCCAGTCAAAACTTTTAAAGAGGTTTTCCCACCATCAAATTCAAGATTAGCGAAAATTATGCATGAAATAGTAAAATATCTCACTTTCAGCATCAGTTTTATACATTTTATTGTGTTTTATATCGGTTTAAAGGATTTACAAATCATTGCTTTTAGATTGATTTATAATCTAGACAGTGTCTTAAACTTTGTTTGGACCTGGAGTTGTTGAATAAATGATTTGATGTTCTTGTTCAGTTTGTCACTAATTTAGAGAAACAGCAACTATTATATTTTTCTGATCACATGAGATGAAAGGTTTGATTGCATAAACCAATAATGTACTCTGAAACTGATTTTAACATCAGATAGTCTATCATTTAAAACCCGATCAGCAACAATCTGTCTGGTGTTAATCTGGTGATCTGAGGTGCAGTTTTAAATTTCTATATCAAATAAGGGAACTTGCTTGTAAGACAGATTCACTACATATGTACACACTGAAATCAACTGTCCAATGTATTGAATTGACCATTTTTCCTGGTCAAGGTAAGTATTATGTTTGTGTGTGTGTGTGTGTGTTTGTGTGTGAGGAAAATCTCTTAAGTAAATGTAAATGTCCTTTTTTTAATAGAAAATGTAGATTATAAAAAAGAAAATACTGTAATTGGCAAAATGAAACTAGATTGGTTTATTTTTTACATCCAGTCAGATTTCTGCGTTAAAAGTCCCTTTTCTACCAGCAGATGGCATTGTACCTTCATGCATATATGTGCCAAATGTGAAAGCCTCTGTATGCAAAAACAATCAGATCTGTTGCAGTGGGTCAATGCTGCACAGGTGGGTTATGCAAAAGCATACTCATGATGATAGGTATCTTGTTAATGGATTTTTTACTCACAGTCATCACAAATACACAATTTGCCTCATCTTCTTGTGAATCACAAATATATTTGCTCAATTACTTTGATGGATTACACTGCAACTTGATTGCAGGATCGATAATCCAGGTTTCTGAGGCAAGCGTAGCTTTCTCCTGGGGAGAGGCAGCCTCTTTGCATCAGCTGCAAACTGTCATAACCAGATACACAGAGGGAGGGTAAAACTTGTTTGAATAAATGTTGCTGCAATGCTCCTGATCAACCCTTGTGCAACTGGGAAATAATGGTGCCCCATGCACTTTGGAAATAAGGAGCACCAAATTACAGAATTACCATAAAATGCTTTAATTAATATGCAGATCATGCATTCAGGGTGTCAGCTCACACACAAGCCTGACCTGTATCGCTGCACTACGCCTTTGAAGTTGTCTTTGTTTGAAAGTATTAATCGAAGTCAATTCTTAGTGAGGATCAAACTGGACAAACAGACCCTTAACATGTAAGGCTTGGTCTTTGGTTTCTAGAAGGTGAGCTTGTGAAATAAAGGCTTTTTGAAAGAAGGCAAAATTTCAAAGGGCTTACAATCAAATGTCTGTGAGAATACACATCAATACATAACTTTAATACCCCCTGCAGGATTAAAAATAGATACCTACTGTATCTCTAAAAGGAAATACAGTTTCCTGTTCCTTTTATGTGGGTGTATTCCTTTCAGGAATGCATACATATAACTGTTGGGAGACGCACAATTTACCATTTTCAGAAACTAATAAAGTGCAGTTTAGTTGTGGAAGATGTATATCTTGGCCACCAGCCTCAGGCAGAGATCAGGAGTAGGGTTCAGAGGAAAACCAACCTTCTGTGTGACTCCACCCCTCTGAATTTCATTTATTGTCCCATTTCACCCCCAGCTGAAGCTGAGTCAAGTTGCATTACCTCTGTATGGAGCCACAAAGGATTGTGTATGTTAAGCAGGCAGTGAAACAATTAGGTTTCAGTCCAAGCAGTAGCAGAGGCAGCATCACTGATGTCAATACCAATAAAGATGCTTTTAATTGTTAAAAGCAACTAATGTAATAAGATGTAAAGGAAATATGTTGAGAGTAATGTATTATTAATAACTATTCATTTGCCAAGGATAACAGATTTCTTATTCATGTCCTTTGTTAAATACTTAATTACAGGCAAGCTTAAACATTGATTTTCCTGTGATACTTTTGAACTAATGAGATCACTGCATCACTGTATGTATGCATGCAACAGTTAAAAGAAGAATACCAACAATATATTCTATATTAACAACTGAAGCAGCATTAACAGGTTTTAAAACCTGTGGAATTTCCCATTTTATTATCTTTTAATAACAAAACATCACCTCTCTTACTTTACTTTCCATTTTCCTGTTTTTGATTAGTATGCTTAGGCTTATATGCCTAGTTAGCAGGGTAGCTCTCTCTGAGAAGAGCTGATTAGATTAATAGTCCCCTCTATTCAGCATCCCACTACTTATTACAGTCATTACAGCAGATCTTGTCTGTTTATCTGGTTACATGTTAGGGCTTTACAGCATAACCATCTCTGTTTTTTGGCTGAATGCATCCCAAGCTTGGTTATTCATTTATTCATTCTTTAAATTAATCAGATGCAGAATGATCAGGGTTTGATGTTATTGATGAACCCGGTATGCAGAGCCAATAATCAGCAGGTGGATGGCGGCATCATGCGGTGTACTGGAGGGACATTTAATATGCAGCCATGGTCAAAGTCTCTTGGCACAGTTTCATTTCCCGAAGGATGAAACAGTGAAGTGTTCGGAAACCAGTTGATGTTTTTCATTTATTGTCCTCTGTGCGTCCCCTGTAATTCTCCTGCACCCTGAGCTCAATTAGACAGACAAACCCCTAAAGGCGCAGTCAGCTTAGGCATGGCCAATTAGTTTCCCAAGCGATGTCAGAACTCCTTTGAACTGCCGTGTCGGCCTGTTGCATAGGCACTGATTCGGGTTGACGGTGCTGCAGTGGCAAGCCTCTGCTCTGTGACCTATTTTGAGACCAGTGAAAAATGCATATGGATAGTGGATAGTGAAGGAATTCTAAAGCTTCAAGCTAAATGTTTGAGCCAGTTATAGATATTACCTAACAGGTTTTCCCCAACAGACATCACACAGTTGAATAGACTCTACAGTATGTCATGCTGCTTCAATACATTTTAAATTACTTATATTTATGTTCACTTTAAAAATAAGCCCTGTTGTTGTTGCAAAATTATAATTTGCAGGTTGAATGTCTGGCAGTCTGCGTGAGTGATGAGCAAATGAACGTATGCACCGTGAGTGCTTTTTAAGTGGGGATCTTTGTGTGGAAAAATACTGCTCTCATGTGGTTTGATTGTCACTTGATGCTTTCCACCTCTCAGGCAAGGGACCAGAGATTCTTCTTGTAGGCGAGAAGCTGAATGACAACGAGTGGCACACGGTGAAGGTGATGCGACGTGGGAAGAACTTGCAGCTATCTGTGGACAATGTGACAGTGGAAGGTATAGTAGTGACAAAGAAGCTATTCGAACAAAGATGCAGGTGCTCAAAAGTTTTAGCAGTTCTAGCACAATTCTGTGTTTTGTAGGCCACATGGTCGGCGGCCACACCCGCCTGGAGTTCAACAACATTGAGACAGGGATCATGACGGAGCGGCGCTTCATCTCAGTGGTGCCTTCCAACTTCATTGGCCATCTGCAAGCCCTTTCCTTTAACGGAATCCTCTATCTGGATCAGTGCAAGAATGGAGACATCTCTTACTGCGACCTGAATGCCCGATTCGGCATGAGGCATATTGTTGCCAATCCTGTAACTTTTCTAACTCAAGCCAGCTACTTGGCCTTTTCCACTTTGCAGGCCTACGCTTCCATGCATCTTTTTTTCCAGTTCAAGACCACCAGTCCCGATGGCCTGATACTTTACAACTCTGGAGATGGAAGTGACTTTATTGTGGTGGAGTTGGTCAAAGGGTAAGAACTGGAGTCTTACTAAGCTATAACCTACTTACTTTAAAAGAGAAAAACTATTAGGCGAGGAATTTAAATACTGTGTAGACTAAATTTGTACTGTAATGAGTATTTCTTCTTTTCTTAGTTGCAAATTTCCAAAAAAAGTCTTCTAGTTGAAACGCCCATATACATTAGTACGTCCCCATAATGATATCTTATAAAATGCTACCACTACAAGGGTCAGGAGAGAAATACAACGCATATGAGCATCTCTGCTGCAGATCAGATGCCATTCTCAATTCTTAAAGGCAGGGTAGGGGATCCTTGAAAAACGGTTCGAGCAAGCTAAATTTGAAGAAATATACACCCCCCGAAACCAAGCCTCCAGAGCACAGGAATGCATGCGCGATAGTTGTCGGCAAATATAACCAAGGACAGCCGAGTGGCTAGCTTGTTAGCTTCCCAGTAAACAGCAGAGGAATCACGTTTCCTAAAAGTAATAATTATCTCACCTCCAACTTCTTCTGCTGCGTAAAACATCCTCGCTGCAAACATCAACACCTCCATGACTTGATCCTTATCCGTTTTTTCTTTTTAAGAGCAAACAGCGGCATAGACAAGAGCAGCGAGCAGCCATGATTGTGTTGGTTAATCTGCACTGTAAGATGCTCACGGCGAGTTGCGAGCACGTGCGTGCGAGTAAGGTGGACGCAGCTAACGGCAGTCAAGTTTGATAGACATAATAATCATTCACTCAATCAGCACGGGCTGTTCGCAGCCCCATCCAATGAAATTCATTTCATTGAAAGGAGTTTTTCCAGTCCTGTACGTTCCACAGGTGATTTTATTTATTTTTTTTTTTTGTCAGAACATTTCATTAATGGTCTGCAATCGGGGTGTGAAGAAGACTTTAAGCAATATAGTAAAAAACGCTCCTGGAAAACATCATCCATCCTGCCTTTAAGTCACAAAATTCCTCATAATTGGTGGTTCTTTCTTTCTTTTTTTTTTTTGAACAAATCTTTATTTAAATTTGCACTTTATAAATTTCAATACATGTTTAAGAAAACTAAAAAACAAAAAACGAAAGCAAAACAAAATTAAGAGGTACACATATATAAAGTACATACAAATATATATACGCATATATGTGTACACCGACATATACCTACACGCATACATATGCACACACATGAAATTACAAGTACACCTTAAAAAAAATAATAAGAACAAATTGGCAGGCATTTCTAGGTCACTATATGGCATTGGTCTTATCCATACAAAGGTAGGCAGGGGACGACAAATGGATGTTTAGGGACATGAGTACTTAGGAAAAAGAAAAAAGAACAGGAAAAAATACAAACTGACCTGTAACAGAAACTGGATGGGATATATCAAAAAGTCAATGGTTGGCCTATGAGTAATTAATTATACGCATGAGCTTCCAGGCAGGCGCTTTCGTGCCTCTATTCCATCTTCCCTTCCTTTAGATCACCATCATACCGGTCTCTTATCGTTTAGACAGTTTAAGCTGTCCACAAGGTCAAAAACGCATCGAGTCTGCATTGAAGTTTAGCTGTAACTTTTTCCATCAAATAGACTGTTTATAATCTCTCTTTCCATTGGTTAAGAGTAGGAGGTGGTTCTTTCTTAAAACCCTTTTTTCACTTAGTTGGGTTCAGGCAATAATGTTACTCCATTAGGTTTTGTAAAGGTTTATGTTTACGACTAAAGTTCATCCCTTTTTGCAACAGAACTGTAACCATTATTAGAACAGTTTTACCATTTACATGCAGTTGCTATCACATCCACGAGAGGTCTCATGCTGTTCAGATGTTATAGATCATTTTGGTCTCAAATGACTTGCGAGGTCGTATTTAGAGAAGGACAGTCTTGGCTAACCTAATCGTCAGTTGTGAACCCACTGAATTTAAGCATTGTAATCGAAAAACCAAGTGTCTTTAAATCATTTGTTTATCTTAAACATTGAAGGAGAAAAACCAGAGGAAGCACAAGTTCAAAAATCTGAGTTGTTCCCACATGCAAGCACTCTTGGCATTTTGACAGCTTCACAAATATGTTCCTAATGTTTTATTCATCCTAGATCAGTTTCTCCTACAGACAGAGAAGCAGAGAGGTGGAAGACAAGCCAGCAAAGCAACAATTGTATCTTCGCAGTGTCAGACTATGCAGACTTTCTCCCAGTAAGCAATTAGTCAGCAGGAGGTCTTGTTCAGATCTGGAGTTAGGAGCAGAAGCTTACACAGACACAGACCAGAAATGGTTTCCAGCACTTCTGTCATTGTTTTCCGGCTGTTCAGTGTTTTGTTGAAATGTTGCTGCTTATTCATGTTTGCTGCTTGACTCAGTTTGTTTTGTTTTTTTAGTTTTTCACAAGATGTACTTTTACTCTGTCTTTTGGTTACATTTAAAACCAACACATTGATATGACTGCAGCCTGGATAAGTGTATTTACATACATTCACAGACTCTTAGATTCTTGATTCAGTGTTAACAAAAGATTTAATTACACTTCAGTATTTATGATGCATTGCAGAACAGACTGGTGGATGGAAGAGCTCCCAGCTGCAATGCTTTGTGTATCGCAGAAATATTCAAACTTTGCTGACAACCAGATGTTTGAATTCGAGTAAACAAAACTGAAGATCCTAGATTCTAACTTTTATGTGCAGATAAATAATTATATTTAGAATGAGTGATAGTAACCAAATACTATTGTTCCGTAGGTACATTCACTATGTTTTTGACTTGGGAAACGGACCATCACTGATGAAGGGAAACTCAGACAAGCCCCTCAATGACAACCAGTGGCACAATGTGGTGATTTCACGTGACAACAACAATGTTCATGTCCTGAAAATTGATTCCCGTACGGTCACCCAACACGCCAATGGTGCCCGCAACCTGGATTTAAAAGGTGAACTTTCAGTCATTAGCACATACAATATCCAAGAATTTGTGACTGGTATGTCCATTCGAACCCTGGAATGAATAGATAATTAACCCATGCATGCATGAAATGTCCCCTTCCTTGTTTTCTGTAAAGATAGGAATGTTTTGATACTTGTGACACGTTCTGTGAATTTACTAAAAGGATTTTCTCATAATCATTTCATAACCTGCAGGGGAGCTGTACATTGGAGGTGTTGGGAAGAGCATGTACAGCAGTCTGCCGAGGTTAATAGCATCCAGAGAGGGATATAAGGGCTGCCTGGCATCTGTGGACTTGAATGGAAGACTCCCTGACCTGCTGGTAGATGCCCTCCACAAGGTGGGAGATGTGGAGCGCGGCTGTGGAGGTGAGGACACTAAACACCAATAAGTCATTTTCATAATCTGATTTCCTCATAGTCCAACACTCCAGATTAAACCAGGGGAATTAGTGGCTGCTCACTGAGAGTTAATTACACCCTATGTCTTATGGTATTAAACAGCTTTGTCAAATGCACCATTGTAATTGGGTGAACAATAAATTCCTTGGATTTATTATCTCTGATTATGCTGTACATGCTCTCGTGCATATGGGATCATGTTGCACAGCAGTCGAAGTGTTCAGCATCTTTTGTAGAACCCTAACAAGAAAGTGCTCTGCAATGTAGCATTCTACAGAGGCTCAATAATGTCAAATAATCTCCCCAGGTAGCCATTACTTCAACCAAAATAAAAAACGTATTTTGTTGACAGCATAGTATGTTAATGTTAAGAGCAGCTTTAATTACATCTGTGGGGAAAATGTTTCTCAGTAGTTCAGTAGTTTAAAAGTTATACAATGGCGCAACCATACAGTACTATAAGCCCAACAGGAGTTGTAAGAAATCACAAGGTGCGGACTAAAGTCTAGTGGAATATGTCACAGTCAATCATAATGTGTGTCAAAAAAATTGATGGTTATGAAATCTCCTTGTATGTAATCTGGATATATCTAACAAATACTGAAATATTTTTCTCTTTGAAGTATATCTTCACGAAGCCAAATGATCTCCTATTATCAGATACTATTTTGGGCATGTAGCTAATGATTGTGATTGAGTGAACTGAGCTTCCCCCCCCCAAAAAACGATCAAGTTTCATCTTGAAAATGTGATTATGTGCAGGAAGTTGATCTAAAAATGACATCAAAGGCTTTAGTGTCAGTTAAAATAAGAGAGAAGATGGTCACAGTGACACAAAAGCAAGCATACTCAGAAAATGTTGATAACCTTACCTTACTTTTTTCAGCTTAGATAATGAGCATCCTTTTCTAGACAGTCTCAGAAGCTTGAAAAAGACAAAAATATATATCTGTGAAAATTGACCCATTATGCCTTCTCTGTAATCTTGGTCCATATGATGTTGCAGTGTCTGATTCCCATGATAAATACAGCTAAAATTTCAAATAATGATGCAAACACATGTTACAGAAACCTCTGTGAGACAGGAGGTCAGCCTTTGATTTGCTTTGAAAAGTCTTTATAAACAGCATTCAAAATGGGGGGCTGCATCTTATTTCTGACAGGGGATCTGTAAGAGGAGTCGGTTTAAAGGAACAGTGTGAAATGATTACTTTTATCAAATAAAGTTAGATAAAAACCATCTCAAATGCCTTCCACCCACTACCTAGCAGCAAACTGCATCTATAATAGTAAGTTTAATTACCTGTCAAATTGAAAACAAGCCCTTTCTGCGTCACCCCAAACAACTTTGGTTTTTATCACTTATTTCCTCATGTAATAAATATGATTCTCCATTTCTCACACAAGAGCATCCACAGCCACTCAGTCCTCTATTCCCTTCTTCCTCATCACTCTCTAAGTAGTTCTTCTTTTATGTACTTTTTATAGCAGTAACATGACCACTCTACTGTGTAGAGGTACCCTCTACATGAATGGATATAAATAGTGTAGCAAAGTGATTATACTAACTGAAACAAAGTTTTTATCATATTTGATATTTCAGTATTAATATAATATTTTTTATCAATATTGTTTTTTTTATTATTGACTTTAAGGTCGTTTTTAGATGTCTTAATGGTCTTTGACCATCTTATTTATCTGAATGGCTTTTATCAAATAAACCCTCGCAGACGCTAAGGTCTTCTGGCAGCAGCCTATTAATCAACCCAAGAGTTAGATCTACAACCCACGGGGAGACTGCATTCAGCCATTATGGCCCCCATCTATGGAACAGCCTGCCAGAGGACATCAGGACTGCAGAGACTGTTGATATTTTTAAAAAGAAACACAAGACTCACTTTTTTAATTTGGCTTTCAACTGATTTCCTTTACTTTTTTATTTCTGTTGTTTTACTGCAGTCTTTGTAATCTCTAATGCTTTTAGATTTTTATTTACTCTACTTTTATGCATATCCTTCTATTGAGTACCACGTCCTGGTATATTTTACTGTTATTTAATTCTTATATTTTTCGTTAAATACTAAATTCTTATGCATTTTAGAATTATTTATAATTGCTGTATCCATCGCCTGCTCTTATTTTTTCTTACTGTCTTTTAATCTTTTAGCTTGTAGTTTCAGTGCTTTCTCATGGGGGCTCCCCACACTGGGAGTTGTGTCTGGTTTAACTGTGGTGGTTCTGTCTTGGGGATCCCCTGGGCCTGGAGGACGGGGGGGGCTCTGCACCATGTGCAGAGTCTGCCCTGGTCTATCTGGGTCAGGGTGCTCTCTCTGGCGGTGCTCCATGTGGCTGCAGACTGTGGCACCTCTCAGGGTGGGTGGCCCCCTAGGTGGTTTTTCCTCACCTGGATCATCAGTGCCCTGTCATGTTACATGACTTTTTACCATAAACTGTGTGTGTGCATGCAAGTGTGTACACGTATATGTGTGGATTCTTATGTGGGGGTGGTAGCAGGCGCGGCTCCAGAATTCCCACTCTGGACGGGCCAAGAGAGATTTGGGTGGGCCGAATATTTATTTTCACCAATGACGCATATATTTGCCGTGCAATGCATATGTTTGCTTCTTTTTCAGTTTGTTCTCACATTTACCGACTATGGAACCCTAGTAAAAATTAAGGGAACCGCATGCACACTTGACTCATGGTGCCAGATGGAAAAGGGGAAGACACAAGGCATGATGAGAAATATTCAAACAAACCCGCCCCTTTACCTACAATAACGGCCAAACAGTATATGTGTTCCAGTGCTGTTGTTAACGATGTGGTGTTGATGTGATGCTTTTCAAATTCCGATTATCAATATTTTGTGCGAAATTAAACTGATCATTGGGGACGGGTATATGTGGCAGGGTGTATTGTTTGGCTGTGGAAGGTGGAGCAGCGTCTGATCACCTGCCCTTTACTGCGGTTTCAGAGCTGTTTCTGGACCATTCCCATGCCCATATGTATCAATTCTGCCTAATTCAGTCTAGAGAACGTTTCCTTGTCTGATTGTTCAGTTTTTCTCAGTAAGAAACAGCTCTTCCGTGTTTATTCCATCAATTTTTTTTTTTTATCTGAAGTTCTCTTGCAAGCATGACGGCTGGGATCATGTAAAATTGTTGTTTCCTGAGCTTTACAAATTCATAGCCCACTAATTATGAGCAGGTACAGAAACAATACCTGACCATCTCATTTGGAGGTTATTCTGTATTTAAAAGAAAACAATTGAACTGGAAGGATGCATTTACTGGCTTGTTATCACATTTGTTGATTTTTTCAGCTCCCAGTACAAAATGCGCATCTATCGGCAGTTTCATAGAGTGGGCCTATAGCGCAAGTGGGTGGGCCAGGCCCAGGTCCAGTAGGCCCACACATAATGCCACAGCTGGGTGGGAGGGACAGGGATTCATGTGATTTGATTTGATTTGATTTGATTTGATTTGATTTGATTTGATTTGATTTGATTTGATTTGATTCGATTCGATTCGATTCGATTCGATTCGATTCGATTCGATTCGATTCGATTCGATTCGATTCGATTCGATTCTAACCCCAACTGGTCAAGGCAGATGCCGTCTTTCCAGAGTCGGGTTCTGCTGGAGGTTTTTCCTTCCTGTTAAGTTTTTTTTCTTTCCACTGTAGCTCACTGCTTCATTTTTGCTCAGAATGTGTGTTAAATAGAAGATTCAGTTCAATCTGAACTAGACCAATGTGGATTAAATTACTGAACTGTAAAAATTCATTTAATTGCATCATGATTTGATTACATTGAACTGAAGTGAATCAGATTGGATTGTCTTTGGAGATGATTTTGTCATGAATTGGCAAAGTAAGCTGAATCAAAATAAATTGAACTATGATCTTATTTTTGCTTTAATGATCTTAGTGATTGTTAAATACTGTAGTTTTAAGGCAAGCATGACGTTTTCTGTCTCTGTATCCTTCTTAAAATCATGTATAGCTACATTTGAGCTAAAGGATAAAATAAAAGATCATATTTTGTCGCAGTGAATTCATGAATTAATTTTTCCTTTTTCACTTTCTTTCTCATGCATTAACTAAAAAGCCCCGGGTTAATTTGCTGCACCCTGCAGGTCCCAGCACAACCTGCACCGAGGACTCCTGCCACCATCAAGGTGTGTGTCTACAGCTATGGGAGGGCTTCTCCTGTGACTGCACGATGACCACCTACGGGGGACCTTTCTGCAGTGACCGTAAGTAAAGGTGTTTTACGCCCAACTGGGTAGAATTCATGGAAAAGCCTTTTGCAGGTCATCAGGGAGATGATACAGATCATATTGTACCATTAAGAAAGAGGTCAGAATATATTACTCAAAAACAAAAAATAGGGGAAAAAATTGAACCCTTTTAAAGCTACATTTTTTTTGTCATTTTAGATTATTCATGATTTCCATTGTCACGTTTTCTTTTCTGTGAATTGAATTCAGTTTCTTATAGTGTGTTTTTAGAGGGTATTTAAGAATCTGAGGGTTTATAGTATGTTTTGCAAAATGATAAATGGTGTTCAGCGTGCAGAGGATGCACACACCACAGGAACAGCTCTATAAAAGAAACAAAATGAAGCAGAGCATTATTGATTACTTCAGTTATTTGTTCTTATGAACAGTGTTATGTTTTATTTAAAAAAAACACTGATGCATAAAATGTTTGATAACAAAATGTGTATATTGATACAGCATTTATTGATTGCACTACTTTCTAAAATCATCCTCTTTAATTGTAACATCCATTTGAAAGAGCTCTATGAATTAAAGATAATAGATCCACCTTTTACCCGAAGCTTTTCATTCTTATAAGAGCCAAAGATTACATTTATTGGTCGAGTCATTACAAGCTAAGCTTCATTTGCTACAGTCATTTAAAATAACTGCAAGAATCACGTCTGTGTAGTAATCGTCAGAATATGCTGTTATGCAGCATTGTTTTAAGAGTGAAAACTGCATTATGCACTCAGAACTCTGTGGGGGGGCTTTTTGATGATGATTTGGTGATCACACCAATGGTAAGAAAGTCATCTTTTCAGAAAAGGAGATATTACAAAAAAAAAATAAAGCATCATCAATGATGATTTTAGGCACATTTATTCACACTGCACTTCTTGGGCTATGTGGAGAATTTGGCAAGTTTACCTAAACAATAAACTAAGTAACTCAGTTACTCAGGGTTTTCTCTTTTGATTTGACTTCATTAACTGACTCTCTGTCTTCATTTTCTCTCAACTTGCCTGATGATTTTATTTTATTATAGATTAACACACTCACAAATGTTTGTTAGCATTACGTATTTTTCAGCCTAAAGAGCTGTAGATCTTTGGGTACTGTATTACATCCTTTGCTGTCAAAGTACAGCTGAGTATAACATATGTTGTATTTTTTTTATTTTGTTCTTTGTTTTTTGTTTGCTTTTTTTGTTATTTTATTCTTTACTTATTTGTTATAATCATTATTCATCAGTGGAACTTGAAAATTACAGCATAATAGTATGTTCATCCATTTATCCATTTTATGCAACAAGATTTGTTTAAGTATGTTTCTTAAAATGACTTTTAAAGACTATTTTACATGTCTTTGCTTGCATGTATTGATTATCACATCACTTCATTATATCATAAATTGACCCCTTTTGTGTTCACTTTTAATCACTGAAAGTTGTAGACACTGAGATGTTTTTATTTGCGTCTGCAGCACACAAATGATATTTCTAGTCAGCGCTCTGTTTCTCAAAGCAAACTTGTCCTCTTATGTCAACAACAAAAACATGTTGTTGAACTTTAATAACCTCGAAGAGAAATTCAGCTGAGAGCCTGACATTGGTATTTTGTTGTGTAGCTCCAGATATAAGTACACATAAAAAAAAACATGAAACTCCTCCTGACAGACAGTACTGTTCCTATTAAATTTATATCTATTTATATATATATATATGTATATATATCTGCTGTAATGTCTCTTTCTATGATGTACATCAAATTATCTAAGCTGCATTTCAAACGTTAGCCTTTGGCTACACCATTGTTTCTAAGTGCTGCTGACTTAAGTTTATTTATTTACTATTCAGGAACATTTAGTTAAATGAGACAGAAGATTTGGCTGTGTGAACCATAATGAATACAGACCCCTGTCAATTTTGGTCATGCATCATGCTACAGTTTGTTTAGTGCTTTTTTTTTTTTTTGTCTTTTTTTTTTCTTTCTTTCTTTTTTTTGAAAGATGCTGGCTGAAATTCAAACCTTTATTTTTTTCCCTATCCACAACTTTTTTGTGTTCATTTAGCAGTTTCCCCAGATATGCATTTCTATTCATGCAAATGCCCTTGAAAGAGACACTTTTAGTCATGCAGCAGGAACAACATTTTCAACAAAAATCCAATTTCATCCCAGCATTTTTGGTTTTCACCCCTCCGCATTCTGGGAGGACTCTCAATCATGAAGGTGGTAAATGGCATGGCTTGCCAATATCAAAGGTCAAACCAATACATCAGTCCTTCTCTGAGGACATAACAAGACTCATGCTTCATGTTGAGCAATCGCTAAAGTCATTAAAACAAAAAGAAATGTGACTGTAATGAGAAAATACTAACAGATATGTAGGCAGGAGTGTTTTGTAACAATCAGCATGCGCTTGCAAAGGATTCATACAAGGCTTTTTTTTAAAAATCAGAATTAAGCCTGACAAGCAGTAGACAGAGAATTGTGTGCTTTAAAGCTAATATTTCATGATTTAACATATGATAAAATCATAAAAGTATCCATGTAAAACCATTGATATTGTCATTTGGGTTCCCCCTCATTTCATTGATATTCATGTACAGAAATCAATTTAACAAGTTTGCTATAAACATCTGTGCTTATCATCTTTGGGTCATTGTTTCATCACCAGAATCGTCTGGAATGATGTTCAGCGCTCAATTTTCAGCACTTCTTCCTGTAAGCATATGGAGTGTGTAATTATTGGTTAACCTCTGCAGTTACAGATAATTGTTTTGGCATATTCATTACCTGCTTCTGTATGCATAAATGTGTGTATGTGTGTGTGTATGTGGTGGGGGTGGAGGGGAGACAGAGGGAGAGAGACTGTGAGCCGTTTGCAACTGTGCAGTCTATGTGACCAAGAGCACATTTCAAATTCATGCCATTTTCAAGCAAGTACCACTAATGTACCTTTTATATATTGAAAAAAAGGTTTCAACTTTCATTTCGTCCAATAAGAAAAATAGCCATAGTGACCATGGTAACAGCTGTATGACTTCTTGTGATATGACATCAACAATAATGTTTTGAAAGGCGTAACGGGCAAACGCTGATTTTGACTAAGTGTAGCACAACTGCTTCTGCAACTCTCTCACCAACCGTCTGTTTATGTCCTCCCACTCAATCCCAGCCATGTCAGTCAACATACAAAAAGCACCCCACACAGTGAACAAACACATGAAATTCCACCTGACATGGCTTTACGTAACCGCCACAGTCAGCTATCTGCAGGATGGAAGCCACCTTCGCTGATAATTTGTAAGCCAACATATCCTCTGAATTGTTCAGTTCCCAGGGAGCTCATACTTCACCCTCCAGGCATGCAGGCAAGGTAACACCGCACAACAGAGCAGCGCTCCTCCTCTGCTTCTACATATGCCAATTAGCAAGCATTGTACTTAGCCTTCATTTCATTTCTGCCAAAAGAGCAGCTTTCGTTTTTTTCCAAGAACACTAAGTGTAGTCTGAATTATTTAGAAGAAGGTGTAATTGCATAGAATTCATGGAGGCCTAATTCAGACTGTATCCAGCTATATGATGGAGCAAGCTGTAGTTTCTATTTCCTTATTCAGTATGTTACCTTTAAAGATTAACTTGATTGTGTAGGATTATTGTCAAATAGTACAACTTCCTCCTGTACGGTTTCAAAGAAACTTGTGTATATATTGAATCTGAAAAAGGGATGGACTCTGCTGGAATGCTCAATAAAATCCTATTTTCCCTTTGACCTTCATTTCAGGTGGTGTCATTCACAATTATGAGTGTGTCCCAGAGGCGGCACAGATAATCCAGGATAGAGGTTCAGACTTAATCTTGCGCCCCAGGACAGAGGCTCAAGAAAACATATTGCTGTTCATAACATGGTGACCCACTAGGAAATAGACTTAGGAGACTCCCAGTCTTGACTTTTCAGAATAAGAAAAAATTAAAATGAGAAAAACAAGCGATGCTTGGGATCAAGCTGAAAAATCTTGAAAAAATGTGACCTCTGTGTCTTCTGTCCACATGATGAGAAGCATGCACATTTTTAGGCAGATGATTTGAAAAGCAAATGCTCTCATTTCCATGTTTGCAGTGTGAGTAGATTTAGTAATTACAGCATGCTTCATTCCATTCTCTCCAAAAGCCTTAAATCCTTGACATGACACTGAGTTTATTAACTCTTTAAAATGTTATGTGTAGATGTGTATATTTCACATCTGTTAAAGCATTCCTGATAAGCAATAGTTTCCATTAGAGAGATTACAATTTACAGATTAAATATGATTGAGAGCTATCCCTCACAGTAGCATTCCTTTTACAGTTTCAACCAAACATAAAATCCAGCACCCCTTGTGGAAATTGGTATCAGTTAAGTTTTTGAGAGGATGTATAGCAGTCTGCAAAAAAAGAACCCCCCCCTCCTTTCCCCCCAAAAAGCATGTAAATGATTCGGACAGATTCCACTGATTCTGTACCCCAATGGGTAAAGTTTATATTCTGACTGAGCAACTCCTCCTTGCATAATTCCATAATGATATCCTACCTATCCATTATGCAAGACACACTCACCGTCTGCATATAGAAACACAGTCTAGGTTGAAAGAATTATGTGAAAAGGTTTTACTTTCTTCAGGGCAATTGACTGCTTTACTTTTTCCCAGTAATGAGCAGATGCTTTAAGGTGGATCCAGTGATTGTACAACTGTGTTTCACTCTTGGATCACATTGATTGGCCTTAAGGCTGGTTTATTATAGTGCATAGCATCAAAAAGATTTTTGTTTAATCAGTCTTCCTCATTTCAGTCAAGATAATAATTTGTGTACCAGGATTTTAAAATCATCCATGACCTAAATTGCAATGCATTTAGATTTGCCATCAAATTATCCTTCAGATGCTTCTATTCTGTTTTTCATATTACTTATAGTTGATAATCAAATCTTAATTTATGATTTAGATAAGATTTTTTTTTATAATTAGCAAAGTATAGAAGGTCATAGTTCAACTTGTGTAGGGTGAACAGTACACTCTGCAGAGTGCATATGAATACAAAGCTTCATGCAGATAGATGAAACTGTAAGTGATCCATTCAAAGAAAATTTTACAATAATCCCCACTGATTCATCTGCATTGGGAATTTGCATCATGAAGCACCCTATTCCACGTATAAGATTTATCTGATTCCTTTTTTCCCCTCAGTGGTAACAAGGTGAC
Source organism: Atherinomorus stipes (assembly GCA_023101725.1). Lineage (NCBI taxonomy): Eukaryota > Metazoa > Chordata > Actinopteri > Atheriniformes > Atherinidae > Atherinomorus > Atherinomorus stipes. The sequence goes on from JALJCO010008972.1 coordinate 736,711, forward strand.
TTTGTCAGGTTTGTTCAACACTGAGACCCGTAGTGTTCCACAATTAATCATCTCTGCCAGATTTCCCGTCTCTGAGAGTAATGCAGAAACACTGAGCCCATGACTGCACCACTCAGTTGCTAGTGTTATGGTAGAAAAGCTTCAGAAATGTAAAGCTGTGTTCCCAGCAGAGCTTATGGGGCTGTGAAGAATGACCCCTGATTTCTTAAATCATGCAAAGCCATATTCCAGTGAAATACATCACAGATTGGTTCTTGACCACACAGTGTTTTACAGCTTTTAAACCTTCATTCATGAGTGGAATATATTTGACAATTGCACAGAAAAGTGGTAAAACTGAAGTCAGTAACTAGAGGAAATAATGTTCCTTTTAAAACCTATTTTGGCTTCTGTCCTTGCAATTTCTCACTATAAAACATTTAAAACAAAGAAGGCAGCTTTTTTTTTTCTTGTGTGATGCCCTTCACTGTGTTATTTTGTTTTTTGTTTGTTTATAATGCATTTTTTTCCCCATTGTATTAGTGAAAATTAAGACTGTAACAAAAATGATTAATTACTGATCTGATATTTTCCCATCTACGAAGCTGGAAGTTTTCAGTGATGTCAATAGTCTGAATCAGTTTTGCACTGTATTCAATAAGATTTGATAGGACACTATGCTGAGGCTCCCAGTGACACTTCCTCTGTGACTCATACTGTTTAATAAGCTGTCAAGGAACTAAAGCAGTTGCACATCTAAAAGGAAACTGATGATGCTCTTCTGCCAACTGCGTACATAAGATTATGAGTGGACACAATAAGAGATTTCAGTTCTTGTGACCCAATTATTTTTGATAAATAGCAATCCTAGGATACGTAAATAGAAGAAGGGATTACTGAAATAGCTTACTTCAATTTACTAAATTAAAAGTCGCATTCACTGCTGTTTGTGGTTGATATGGAATTGAGCATATATGCAATAACTGTACTTGCTTCAGATGGAGACAGTGTTGTAAATAAATTGGCTGTCAGCTGTTTGGGAATTCAGATCATTAAATAATCAGTGAGATTTAATGATATCAAATAATGAGTGAAGATTGGAAATCTGTGATTTCAGTTGTTAGTTTGGTGTCTTTCTTTACAAAGCCTTCTCTGTAAACCGAGCATATGTAGGAGATGTGAAACACAACACCACAAACTGGCTCAATAAACACTGAGTTTCATTCTGTTCTTTTACCTCCATTAACATAAATGTTTGATCCAACAAGGAACTTCAGAACAAAGGAAATAAGTCAGTTTTTACTATAAAATTTGAATATTGAGTTAGAAGCAGTCACTCCCCAACAAGTAGAAAGTCAATTGAAGCACTTTCCCTCTGAGCACCATGGTCAGACTGCTGTCACCTCTCAGCTCTGTGTTTGTTTTTCAGCAGGCAGTGTTCTCAACCACTCCTTCCCCTCCAATAACCTAAACAAAAAACTGTGGTGGTGTGCATTCCTGGCCAACTGGGACTACTAAACGTGCCTACATATTGCCCACTTCTTGGTAGTTTTATGTTCCTCTTGGTTAATACAATATTTAGGAAAATGCTGCATGTTGCATGAACATACTTGAGTATGTACCACCATTCTAAGCTTTTTCAAGAAAGTGTTATTTTGCACTTTTGACCCCACTGAAAAGTGGCAGAAATGTCAAGTCACATTTGAGGTTTCCTACTTCTGTGGCCACAAATTTGATCTGAATGTTTTGTTTTTTTTTCTTTTGGAGAGGTGAGGGGAGGGTGGCATCTTTGGTGACTATATGGCATTTTGCAAACTGCTTAGCTGCTAAAAGCAAGCAATAGCTGCATGAACATGCAAAGGTCATGCTGATTCACAGTGAATTAGTTCATGCAACTCGACCAGAAAAAAGGAAGTTATTTTACAGAATGGTCCTTTCAAGGAGTTTTGAAGTTTAGTTGGTTTTAAGGTATATTTTCATATGAATCTCAATTTGTTTTCTGCATTTGTGATGGCAGTGTACAATTTTTTTAGATGTGATCAAATTAAATATATCGCTTTTTATTTTTGGATTTAAGGAGTACAGCGCCAGTTCCAGCTTTTTTCCAGAAGTTCGCCCCCTCTAGCGACAAGTGGAAGTGACGCTAATGTCGTGCACACGCATAAACCACTTGGACTGCGTTGGTTTTTAGTTTAACCGGCGCTGCAGAGCCCAGAGTTAGAATCACGATGTCTCCTGAAGTGATAGTTATAAATCTGCAAGTTGTTTACGGTTTGATCGTTGAGTAAACTGATGAACTATATGCTAATGGCAACAACAGGCTAACGCTGGCTTGTAGATCAAATATCCATATTCAGAGGCTGAGACCATAAAATTACTACATCAACTATGTTTCTCCTTCTGGGGAACAGTCATATACCTGTCATATTGCCGCATTTACATGCTAAAAACTTCGCAAACTTAGCTTAGCAAAAAACTTAGCAAAACATACCATTTTTAGCATCCTTGTTTCTGTCATTCAACACATTTAAGAAGAAAGCCAACTGTGGGTCCCGTTTTATTCCCAGAGTGGATCGGAGCTCCATCCAATGAAAAAAAAGAAAGAAAAAAAGCTGCTCGGTTGTTTACTCCCGTTTTACTCCGGCACCAGTCAGACTCCAGTTTGGTTCTCTTTGTCTCTCAAAACAAAACTTTTCTTCTTTGTCTTACTGGAGTCTGAGTTGGGGTTTGATGACACCTGTTTTTGCATCTTTTAGCAGCAGTTGTCAATGTTGTCTCGATATGCACGGACCTGCGGTGGCAGATACCGGCACAGCCAGACGAACAACAACGTGCAGCTCGTCTCCCCCACATGCGCCCCCTTGAGGATTTGGCCTGAAGCTCTTTATTGAGCATGCTGAAACAGTATAGAGACAACCGCAGTGAAGAGAGATCAGCTCATTCTACACATCAGGCAATTGTAAGAGCATGTGGAGGAAAGAAAAGAATAGTATTTAATGTTTAAACTTGGGCAATGCACCTTTAACTGAATTCGTTTATTACATAAAAAGTAATTCATTTATACTACTAGTCAAAAGAGTGGACACACTTTCCAATTAAATCTAATGGAGAAGTAACCAAACATTTTTTACTGGTAGTTTACTTTATGTAATATTTTTTTCAGGATATGTAAGAATTGTTTGCATGCACTGGTCAGAAACGCATTTACTTAACATACATACATATTGTACACATATCCAAGCATAAAACACCCACATTTTTTGAGTGAAAGTGCATTGGTTATTTCAGGGATGAATAAAAATAGCCTTAGGCCTTTAGTGTTTTTGGCTTATTTTTAATAAATCAAAAAACTCTACTCTGAAAAGTCTTCTGCTGTCAGCAGTGAACCTAAAAAAAATAAAATAAAATAAAATGAAAAATAAAATAGAAAAACAATGAAGCTAAAATATATTTTCCCAAACAATCTGGCCCAAATAGTTAGATTGGGGGGAAAAAAAAGAAAACTTTATTGTAAGCAAACTGCACATAATAATGTTTCCATTTCTCATTTATGAGCAAACCTGTAAGAAAAACTAAATTTAATTGGTAATAAGTGATTGAATCAAGTTTATGGTGCCAATTTTTCAACATGTGGTACTGGCAGACTTCATATCATTGAAGGAAAAATAAATGGATTTTTACATTCATGGGAACCAGAATCCCAGATTTAAAATAGATAGAGGGTAAAGAAAAAAAAAATTTTTAGGGGAAAAAAAAAAAATAGATGCATTTCCCATGAATCTGTTCTTTGCATAATTGGTGCTAAGTGATTTGAACAGGTCGGACTGTGTAGTTAATGTAACTTAATATATTAACTTGAATAAACATATTTCAATCAATTGTAACTGGGACCAATTCTTTTGAGTTTGTGCTACAATTTTCTTGATTTTAAGGTAATTGCATGAACAAAGTTAGTTGCCATCATTAACCAAAAGAAAGGCAGGATTTATCTGAAAAGTTCTTTAAATCAACTATGCTATTACAAATACTCTGTTTAGAGTCGAGAGAAATTATCAAGAGCTATTTCTGCCTCTGTAGATTTTAAAGTGGTAGTTAAGAGCACACTTATGCAGAGCTTGGGAATGTGATGTCAGGGCATTGTGGGATTTTATGGCACAAAAGTACTGGCAGTTTTTCATTTAACAAACAGATTATGAAAATGGTGAATATTTACTCTGTATTGCCCAAACCGTTTGCATTATTGGAGGCAAAACACTGGAAGTAAGGCCAGTGATGCTCTGCATGGCATGGATATCAATAACAAACGATTCAGTGTCATCCTTAACAAGCTTACAGGAATAATACTAAAAGGCATGTGTCTGCTGAATGGCAATAACATTCCTTTGTGAGCACGATGGTTTTCTGGCTGTTAGTTGGGGAAAATCTCCAGGTATCATATCTAGCCATTTGTGTACTGAATATTTTTGGTACTATTTCTTTTATTTCTATATAGGATAGAAAATCATATCCGGAAAGGTTATAAGTGGTACCTCATTGAGAATCTCTTTTTGTCTTTGTAAGACCTCTGGAATCTGGTTTTCTTGAGGTTGTGCTGTTCTAATCACTCTGTGCAGATTCTTTAGTCTTCACCTGTTCATCTCATATCACAATATGGTAACTGCTATCCAGATTCACCTAAAATTCACAAAGGACTCTTTATCACTTAAAATGAATGTGTTCAGCCATATTTGCTTGGGAACACTGAAATAATTTGACATTTTTTGTTTTCCATGAAATTTAGTCACTGTGAACTTTTATTTTGCATTCACAAGTTCATCAAAAGTAATTATTTGTGTCCAGTGATTTGCTCCAGTTTTTAATTTCATACTTTGATTTCTTTTAAAACAAGCTCTGGAGTATTACAGAGCAGGTAGACTAGCTGCGGACCACAAACAGCATAAGTAGCCAGTGCCTTAAAGCTCTCATTAGCCTCAAAAACTTACATCATCAGCAATCAGTAGATTTTCTTCAAAAAATAAACCTGCTCATTATTTAAAGCAACTAGAGGATGCCTCTCTGACCTCTTGCAACTTTTGGGTAAAGTGTCACGTATCAGGATAATTTAATGCAGGCTGATAGCTCATTAGAATGCAAACAGACACAGGCTGTGCTAAGCTATGTTTAACAGATTGGAAAATACAAGCCACACTGCCAGTTTCACTCAGATATGCGACAGGTTATTTCATGATTAGTCATGGTCTCTTATGACTCACCCTGCAAACATTGAATGCTGGAGAGGGAGTTCAATCTTTTGCCAATGTCACAGTGACTAACAGAGTTAGAAGTAATATCCAAATCGTTTTAGGACACACTTCACTCACTCTGTCCACGGAGGGGTTCAAAGCACAGTTAGAGAAGGAAATCAAGCATCTCCGTGCCGCCATTGTTTGAGTTCCATACCACCAGGGTGGCATTTCTTGTTTACTAAGTGAGTTGTATTTCCATATCTTTTATAATAGATTTTGTAATATGTCTGTGATATTAACTCCTTGGGAATTTGCTCTATGTCATATTTCTCTTATACTCAGAAGATTAAATACAGAGGACAGTCTGTATTGTCTATAGAATTTTTGTCCTTTGTTAACAGTGATGTGTTTGAATTGAATGTGCCCCTTCACTGCTTGTATTATTATTATTGTTATTGCTTATTATTATCTTGTTATATGCCAAAGGTAGCATTATCAAAGCACGCTTTAAAAGCTTGTGTTATGGCAGTGATTTAAGTATCTGCGGTATTAAATGCCTGCTTTGTTGAAAGTAAATGACTACATTATGTTGTGGATATTGACTCATTGTCAACATCCTCGAATCCTTCACTGCTCCTTCAAGCAGAAAGGACTTATCAATGATAGAGCATTGCCAATTACCTGGAACCACTTTCCCCACCCATCCCCCACCCCTGGATGTAACCTCACTAGCAATGTTCTACAAACGGTTGCAGGGAGTAGCGTTCTGTAATTGTGGAAGTGAAAACAATGATCATTTTTGATGATACAGACCTGTATCTCCAACTTCTCTAGGTTTTTGTGCTGCTTCTGAAACTTTGGAAGCAATTCTGAGCATGCATTGACCCAGAGTGTGAGCAAATACTCCCATCTAGTAGTGAGCTAAATGAATGGAAACAAGTCGTGCTCTCTGGTGCCTCACCGTTTAATCAAATCAAATCAAATAAAGCTTTATTTATAATGCACTTTTCGTACCATTAAAAGGCAACACAAAGTGCTTGACATAATAAAAACAAATGCAAATTCAAATAAAAACAGGCTTTTACACATCTAAGTTTATAACACAAAACACACACATGCACACACCCAACCCCCTCCCAATTAAACACCTGACTACAAACCCCCACCTTCTGTCTCTTAAGTGAACAGGTATAAAAGCACTAACAGCAAAAAACATCTGGCATGACACTGCTGTGAGGAAAAAACAATATCTTGGGGATCCATTCACATCAGGAGCCAGCCCACCCTAGCCACATAAGGCCCAGCTGCAAGGGCCCCCCCAGATTAGGACAGGCCAGGGTCCACACCACAGCCACAGGGCTGCGGTGCAGGACCCCAGACACCAAGAAAAGGGCATCCACCACAGCCGTTACCCCCCAGACCGAGCAGGCAAAGCTCCCGGAGTGAAGGATCCCCATGAGGAAACACTGGGGGAAATTAAAAGTTTTTAGGGTTAAACCTAAATAAATAAAAATAAAAGCTAGATAATAAAATACACATAAAAGGAATTAATACAGATAAAATCCATATAAAATAAATTTAAATTTTGCTAAACCAAATTTTATAAAAGGAATCTATAAAGATTTGATCAAATTCAGTTAAAAGCTGAAAAGGTAGGTTTTGAGCCTCTTCTTAAAAACATCAACAGTCTCTGCAGCCCTGAGGTTCTTTGGCAGGCTGTTCCACAGACGAGGCCCATAATGGTGGAATGAGGCCTCGCCGCGAGTTTTAGTTCTCACTTTGGGAACAACTAAAAGGCAGGTACCAGAAGACCTCAGGGAACGTGAGGGTTCTTAGTTTAAAAGCAAGTCTGATAAATGAGAAGACCATCAAGACATTTATAAACCATTAAAAGAACCTTAAAATCAACCCCAGTTTAAGCACATTAGTACCATGACAGAAGCCGTGGAGAGTCATGTGTCAACATCTTGCACAAGTTTGAGTGTCCTGTCATGGGATGAGGTACAGAACAATACATAATTCAGGTTCCTTAGTGATGCAGATAAGTTAAATCACAACAAGAAACTAGTAATACTTCAGTCTTTTCTTTCTGACAAGAGGGAGGACTACAAAATACTTTTCATTTAGAGATAAAAACATCTTCTTTCATTCATAAAGGAGCTGGTCTAGATTGACCGAAAGAGATCTAGAGGAGACCTGAAATGACGCATTGGATCTTTTTCTCTTAGCATTTGTATAATTCAAATAACTTTTATTAGCTGCTAAAAAGAAATTCTTTAGAAGGCTCCTACAATAGGATTTCTGGTCTGCAATGGGCCAAGGGCGTTTTTGTGTAGAATTGTTCTGTGATCCCATGTTCTCCATGCATGTTCTTCCTGTGCAAGCGTGAGCTCTCTCCATAGACTGCTAATAAAGAGGGACGAACCCTCCACTAGGTCACCCGTTGGTTTCTGAAGAGCTAAAAATGAAGCCAGTTGGGCGTGTCCCATGTTGCCATCTTGCCGTGTTAGGTGTGTCGTCACTCCTGGAAAATACTAAAATGGGCAAAGACAAGGCTGCGCCGAGCCGCGGGCAAATGATTGACAGCTGACGTACTCTGGGCTAAACGCTAACCGAGCTAACTCAAAACTAACAGGAGCTAACGAAGATTAGTAGCGGGGTAAAAGTAAAACACACTTAGACTTGCTATTATCTGACTAAAAACTGCCGTCGTGCTACTCTGCTACAAACTGAGACCTTACTGAGCGCAAACAAGGAGCTAACTTGGAGCCACTGGACGGCAGGCTGGGCTTCCAGTCTGCCATATGTCAATCAAAAGGACACGCCCTTAATTATGTGTGATTTCAAGATTAAATAACATCTAAACAGATTAGTTATAAAAAAAAATTATCCCCCTCACAGTTGACATGAAGGTAAACTTGACCTATTAAACCTAAAATGATTTTTTGAACCAGGCTGTAAACATGTTTATTTCTGCTGTGAAGTTGGCCTTTTTAACATGTGAGTGGGATTTGCTCTGTTTTGCAGCCAGCCCCTAGCAGATCAAGGGAGAACTACAAAAAATGTAGTAGACTCATAGTTGGCCACCAGAGGTTGCCGCTTGGTTCTCTCCCATAACTCCCACAGTCCAAAAGCATATATTTCTACAGTATATATTGTATATAACAGGGAAAAAAAGGATTGAACACATCAACATTTTTCTCAGAAAATATGCTTCTAGTAGAGCTATTGACATGAAATTTTCACCAGATGTCAGCAACAACCCAGGTAATGCACACATATGAAGAAATCTGAACATTCATGTGCATAAATAAAGTTGTGTGTAGTATAGTGAAATGACAAGGGGAATAAGTATTGGATATACTTACTGAAATTTATTTAATACTTGGTGCAAAAACCTTTTTTGGTGATTACAGTCTGCAGATGTCTCCTGTCTGGAGAAACCAGGGGAATACATTGCTCAGGTGTGAATGGCACAACAAACTGCCTTCAAATCTTCAAGGTTTCGGGGGTCTCTTCTGTAAACTCGGGTCTTCAGTTCTTTCCAAAGATTTTCAAGTGTGGTGATTGACTGGGCCATTCTAGCAGCTTTATTTTCTTTTTCTTAAGCTAGTTGAGTGTTTCCTTGGCTGTGTGCTTAGGATGGTTGTCTTGCCGAAAGATCCAGCCTCTTTTAATCTTCAGCAGCTGGTAGATGGCAGCAGATTCTGATCCAGAATGTCTCTCTACTTTTCTCCATTCATTTTTCCTTCAATGATATGGAGTCTGCCAGTACCACATGTTGAAAAACAGCCCCACACCATGATGTTACCATCTCCAAACTTCACTGCTGTTATGGTGTTTTCAGGGTCAAATACGGTGCCATTTCTCTTCCATACATGTCTTATAATATTCCAAGAGTTAAGTTCTGGTCTCTGACCAGACTATGTTTTCCCAGAATGTCATGGGTTTGTCCAGATGTTGTGTTGCAAACTTCGAACGAGCATCAACATGGATTGATGCTCTCAAACAGAAAGGGCTGATGGAGAACCTTTCTGATTATTGTTCTGACTCCTCTGTCTGAAATCTTGCGAGGAGCACCTGGCCGTGGCCGGTTTATGATGATGCCATGTTCTTTACACTTCCGGATGATGGCCCCAATAGTGCTAATTGGAACTTTCAGAACTTTAGAAATGCACCATGGAACCAATGCCTTCACTGTGTTTTGCAATGATAAGGTTGCGTAGGTCTTTAGACAGCTCTTTGCTTTTACTCATCATGGAATGCTTCTTATCTGACACCTTGGTGATGAGAAACCTTTTTAAAAGTATCAATCAGGGTTAAAACAGCTGATATTACTTTGCACTGATAGGGGACATAATTACTTTCTAAATACTGACAGACTCCAGCTGCTTTTTGGGCTTTCCAGATCTTTTTTCCCCTCCATTTCTCCATGTGTTCAATACTTATTCTCTGTGTCATTTCACTACATTACACACAATTTATGGACATAAATGTTCAGATTTCTTTGTGTGCATTACTTGGGTTGCTGTTGACATCTGGTGAAAATCTCATGTCAATAGCTCAACTAGAAATATATTTTCTGAGATAAAAAGTTGACATGTTTAATACTTTTTTCCCTGCTGTATATACCACTATATGTAGTGGTATGTGTTTATATATGTATATATACTGTATATATATATATTCTTCTGTCAGAAGTAGAGTAAGGGAGGAAATCCTCTATTGCAGCATTTTACGCAAGCAATAAACCTCAAAGATTCTCTAAAAAGACGCATCAGGAAGGCTGTATTTCAGCCTGAAACAGCCTCTGTGTGGTGACCGATTTCAACAGCCACAGGCAGTTTCAGACCCAATGGTAACATGTGAAGAGCTGAGCACAGGAGTGCCTCTGGAGCTAGAGCAGAGTTAGATCCACAAAGGGTTCATTTGTACTAGGGGGAGAATTTGTTGTCATAATGACAGCCAATTTGTTAAAGAGGATATTTTAGAATAATTGTCAAATTAAAGCTATTTATTGAAATCATGTTTTTTTCACATTTGCTTTGTCACTAACCAAAGACAGGAGCAATCATAATATGCCTGCAGGTGAAGTAACTTAGAGCATGTGCAATTATGGTAATAAATGGTGTAAAGTGGGGTCAGAGGCTCACCAAGAGGCTGAATGAGTGTGGTGGGTGTGTGGAGACACTAAATAAACTGCCTCTCATTGACAATTATTCAGCTCAGCATCTCTCTGACACTATCAGATTTTGGGAGTAACAATATGCAAGACTTGATTACCAAGTGGTCTGTACCCACCCTGCACTGACTGTCCCTCTGTGCCCTGTGCTCCATAGGAACATGGTGGGTTTTAGTTGATACTTAAGACCGCGCAGCAGCTGACTCTCAGATGAATGCAAGTCTATGCCTGCTCCAGGGGGAAGTCTGGGGCTTCCTAGTCCATACTGCAAGGGCCATGTGAGAGGAGAAAGGTTACATTCAGTTTACATCATAAAGACTACCACACACACACACACACACACACACACGTACAGAAGCCTTCAGATACAGAGCCTGCCTCTATCTGGCTTCATTTCTTTTTCTTTTTTTTTTATCGCTCTCCCTAACGCTCACAGACAAAGTGACACTCTCACTTATACATCATTTACTTGCTGTTCCTCTCAAAAAGTCACGCTGTCACTCCGTCTGATGCTCAGTAGAATTCTACCCCTCTGCGGATTAAGAATTTAGGAAGACGTTTATATGCAACGCTTCAGTGTCATTGAATTTTGCACAACATAGACATATGTTTTATACTTTAGTTTGAAGATCTGCAACATCATGTTACACATTTCAAACAGCAAAGTGCATGTTACTGTAGATAAGGTTACATTTTCAGTATATTTAACAAGCTGTGATCAGTGATGGATCACATCACATGAAATGTGTTTTAGAATGATAAGGGATCCATAATGCAGGTCTGGCTTTGAGCTTTGTTTAGTTTTTAAAGCAACACAGTTAATATTTATATGCTGGCACTCATTTCTCAGTTCCCCTGTTCATTGGAAGTTGCACTGTGTGCAACAACTGTTTAGCTATATTAACTGAATTAAATTTATTTGAAAAAAATGCTTGGACATGCACAACAAAAGATTAATAAAGATGCCAAATAGGAGAAATCACCCTTTCACAACTACTGTATCTGTGATTTTTTGAAGACTGGTTGAGTTGGGGGATTTTTTGTGTGGGCCATTAATCTCCCGGCATGAAGTTTCAAAGGATTTTTATTCAATTTTATCATTTACAATCCTGTACCATTAAAATATTCAGAGAATCTGGAAAAAACCTCTGTGCATAAAGTGAAAACGAAAACTGAGTAGACATAATCTTCAGGCCCTCAGGGGGCAGTGCATTAAAAGAAATAATTCTGTGGTGCAATCAGCTCTGAAGCACTTATGCAAGCTATTGTCAGTGAACACAGTTGGTTCCTGTAAACTTAAGCTTAACCTTGCATAGAAAAAGACTGAAAACTGTATTTTAAAAAGATCTAGAAACTGCCTATTTTTCTGTGTCTGATGTCAGATTTATATCTGAACCAGATCTAATATCTGATTTGGACTTTGGCAATCTGTTAAATTTAAATTTTGAAATTCTTCTTGGAGACTATGGCTGCCTATTATTTCAGGCTGTAGAGGAGAAAAACCATCTTGCTGTAATCAATATATATTTCAAAAGCAAGCATAAGTGATGGCTGTTAGATGCATCTGGGCCCATCAGAGCACTAATTTGTTTGTGCGGCAAATAAGTTTTGTGCACTGTTTGCGATCAATCTACTAATGTTGCCTACACAATCTATAACGGGAGAAAATGGCAGTATTTAAATTAGAATTTAGCGTGTGCCATGTTTTGCCATGGAAAGTTAGAGAGCATGTGGTAAACACAAAATGAAATTCGACCCGATGGTGATAGAGATATTAGTGGAAGAAGTAAACAAAATATATAACATGAAATAAGTATAATAATTTTTTTTTAAATTCAACAGTAATCCCTGAAGAGCCTGAGAAGAGGCCAGCGGTTGGGACAACTGAGTACGTCAGAAGAACATGAGTTCGGCTTTACTAAGTTCCACTTAAATCAGTTCCGTTGCTTGTGTTTGTTTTCATAGAAACAGTATAATTTGAGACAGATGCACATATGAGCATAAACAAAAATAAAATAATAACACTGTCAGCTACAGAAACATTGAAGACAGTTTGACATCTATTCGCGGAAACCTCCAGTGACCAACTGTGAAGCCACTCGGAAGTCTGAAAATATTGTTCACTCTTCATCTGCTAGCAGCTGGCTGCAAAACAGAGCAAAACCCCTAGATGCTAAAAAGGCGCCTGGTTCAGACAGTTATTTTAGGTTTAATAGGTCAAGTTTACCTTCATGTCAAGTGTGACAATTTTTTTTTTATAACTCTTCTATTTAGATGTTATTTAATCTTGAAATGACACATAATTAGAGACGTGTCCTTTTGATTGACATGCAGCATACTGAATACCAGCCTGCCGGCTAGTGGCTACTGGTTAACTCCTTGTTTACTCTCAGGAAGGACTCAGCCGGGTAAACAGAGTAGCATAACAGGTGTTTTTAGCCAAATAACTCCAAGGCCAAGGGTGCCTTGCCTTTAGCCCTTTATGGGGCTAAACTTCGTAAACTTCTGTCAGTTTCGAGTTAGCTCGGTGAGTATTTAGCCCAGAGTCCATTGGCTGTCAATCATTTGCCCCGAGATTGCACTTGGCCCAATTTTGAATTTTCCAGGAGTGACAACACATGCAACACAGCAAAGATGCAACAGTAGGCACACCCAACTGGCTTCACTTTTAGGTCTTCATAAACCAATGGGTGATGTAGCAGAAGGTTTGTCCCTCTTTTTAAAGGTCTGTGTCTATTACGCAAGACAATCACGCATGTAGCACAGTGTCAGCAGCTCCAGCACAGCAGCAGGGTCCAGACAGGACTGTGGATCCAAGTTAAAAATGTGAGATTTCCAAAAAAAAGGGAAATAAAAATATATACAGTAATTATTACCAGCTTTAAGTACTATTAAACTGCAGTGGCTGCAAATCTTCTGATTGGTTTGTCCAGAATAAGCCATGTTAAATGATGATGTTTGCTGTGCTGATTGTGATTGAAATAATGAAAACTTGATGTGTAACCTGCACACCTCATGAGATTTGATTTTGCTCCAAAGCTGCATGCCTGTAGTCCTGCAGGCAACACTCTTTCAGCCAATGAAAATAGTGCCCACGATCTTTAACCTTGAAACCTTGAAACAGGCTAACCCTCATTTATATAAGGCCATTTCCAACATGTTTGCGTGCGCAGTAATTTGCACCTTCACTTTTCGTAAATCACCTGCAAACTGTGGTTCAGCCCTTCACACAAAATCGTAGATTGCACAGGCAAATTACTACGCACAAATTTGGATCTTAGTAGAAACAGACTATCACCTCAGTCAAACTGAATGAGAAGTAAGCGAGAAGTGCGACTCTTACTGCCAAGCCTTACAGAAAATTAAGAATAAGTTGCATTGGTGACATGTCTTGTCCTAATCTGAAACCTGTGGTTTGCATGGATAAAAAATTAGGTCTAAAACTTTTGACCTTAGACTGCACAGGTAAATATGGTCACATATCAGCTGGAGGATGAAAGAATCATTCAGACAAATAATTGTCTTGATTTCAGACTTCCTGATGGAACCAGGTCCTATATGCAGGAATCATAAAATTCCACACATACACACATGCATACTGTACATATATCAACTAATACCTTTCCAGGTGAACTAAATTTGACTTTTTTTTTTTAATGTCTGAATGCACAAATGCAACCGTTCAGTGTTGAAGTATTTATTGCATAAAATGTTGTTCTCTTACAAGATGCTTACCCACAAAAAGTACAAAAAAAAACTCGCCTTGGGGCTATACTGTATGTTCTGGTTCAGTGACAACTTGTACAATCCTCTTTATCATACTGTTTACATTTAGACATCATTAGACCAAGATGACACTTGTGTGACTTGTTTTTGAGACATAAACATTTTTGTGTGTTTGTTTTGTTATACCCTCCACTTCTGCTGGCTTTTCTTTCAGTACATTGTTTAAGATGAAGGAGTAGAGCATGGTCCTACTTAGATACTGATAGATAGATAGATAGATAGATAGATAGATAGATAGATAGATAGATAGATAGATAGATAGATAGATAGATAGATAGATAGATAGATAGATAGATAGATAGATAGATAGATAGATAGATAGATAGATAGATAGATAGATAGATAGATAGATAGATAGATAGATAGATAGATAGATAGATAGATAAAGTTGCTATTAGTTGTATCCTGTTAAGAAGTGAAGCCCTTCAGTAATTAGAACGCTTTCTCTATGATCACAAAATTCTTCTAATATCAGCCACCCTGCCTTTTTACACTATTTCCCTCTTAATGGCCAGTCCAACAACTATTGTATTATCTGCAGCTTTCAGTTCAATTCCCTTTACTTACTTAGCCATAATTTACTACAAATGTCATCTCAAGTCACTTCAAAGAGAAAGTAAACAAGTTCAGCGCAGTCCAATTAGAATCAGTCCCAATTAATCCAATTATATGGCATGAGAGATTTTCAGCTCATTTAAGCTGGATTGTTTTTGCTCAGTTTATACATCAGCTGAAACTGCAAAATAATTTCATCTTGTCAGGAAGAAATTAACATACATAAAACACCTCATAAGATACACACAGGCTTCATGTTTACTTGGCTAACCTGTGAAGCTGTTTTTTATACTTAAAATAGCCATGTTATAATATCAAAGACTTTTTCTCACTGCCACAAAATGAAATTAAAGCATCCAAGTTGTTTATTAAAAGAAAAATGTCACTATGATTTCACACTTTATTATGATGTTACATTTCAGACCTCAGAGATTTTTTTTCCTGGTGTGTCACCTTGGATTATCATTGTTCACACTGAGTCACATGGTCATACAAGCAAGAACAGCCTCACATGCAGTCAGTATGGAACAATTGTGCTTGAACTGCAGACTATACATCATTCTTGATATTTTCAGTGTAAGATGGATTTCTATACCTGAGGTCATGACTGTCTTTTCCCTTCAGCTAGAGAAACTAGCTGCCTTCGTCAACAGCTGGAGATGTCTCTGTGGCCTATTAAAAGCTCATGTACAAATCCCTGACTTTCTTCAGCCCACTTCTGTGGCCTATTAAAACTTACGATCCATATAAAATTGGCATTTAGCAGATTAGTTTAAGGAAATTTGATACAACAAGGCACAGAGACAGCTGCAATGTTCTACATGGAAGCAAAAGACTCTACTAACTAGTTATGTTTTGTCATCTTGAACAAAAAGTGTGAGCATTCAGCACTTCCCAATGTTTGGTAAGCTATTTTCCTTACGTATAAGGTAATCTGCAAATTTATTTGAATTGTTGTTTTGTTTTTTTACTTACTTAAACGGCTTTAAAATTATTGTAAATCTACATTTCAGTAAATATTAGAAACACTTGGTTTTTCACATCAAAGACCTGCCCACAGGCAGTTTATGAGTCAATTTGGTGTAATATTTGTAAATGTTTAATCTATATTATTATCTTTAAATTACCTTCCTATAGCAAGGTGGAAAAAAAAAAACAAAAAACACTTTCATCCTCCAAAGATTTACATGGGTATTGTGGATGAGTGAGGGTGAATTTGAATGTAAGCTGCATGATTTAGTCGAGAAAAGTGGGTAAATACGTATATGTTGAAACACACATGCATCTAGGTTATGTTTGCTTGACATGTTTATTTCTTATCTGCCAGAACTCATAAAAGTGGGATGGATGCTGGGAAAAGAAAAGCCTTGAACAAAGTTAATTTTCTCTTCATTTGTTGGTCTAAAAGATGCCACTTTGATCTCAGGATATTGAGAGTATGCAGGGCTCGAACTCAAATCTAAGTCTCATCCAAATGGATTTGAAGTTGCTGCAGACCAGGCGTGTCAGTCACATCAGTCTCTTCCTGGAAAAACGAATGTTGATGTTAATTTCATCTACATACATAAAATTTAATGTAATTATTGTATCATTTACAAGAAAACTGAACTGAACTGAATTTAGTTCATGAAATCAAATCGCCTCAAACTGACAGGAATTGGTGTAACTTCAAGCCCATTTTTTTCTCTCTTTTTTTCTTCTGATCCAGCACCTGATAGCCTGATTGTTTCTTAAACTACTTTGACATTTTGCAGTCTGCATGCACTGCAGCATGGAATTATTTTCTTTCTCTAGCAAACCAACAAACTGTGTACTGAAGCTAGAGTTAATTTCCATCATAGTAATTATTCGTTTGAGCTGAATTAAGCTGTGTCTCAGAAACCAGGCTGCACATTTCACACACTGTATACATCTTGCAGATGCACTAGGAATTTCTGTTCCTGTATCTATTTCTCTTGCACACGCAAACCATTTCTTGCCTTTTGATTTCTCTCTCCCTCCCTCTCTCTCCCTATCTCTTCTCTTTGTCACCTCCTCTCTATTCCTGGCTCATACTCTGGTCATCGTACAACAAAGCTGTCCTCTCTGCATGCTCAGCAAAAGAAAACCTTTACATTTTTTTTTCTTTTGCTCCCATTTCATTTGATAGATTGTTCACTCACTTTCTTCTGTGTTCAATGAATAATAACACAATCTACTAAGCCTGTGAGGTAAGCTATCGTCCCTCATGCATTTTTCCTTCAGTGCAGTTGAAATGCAGATGCTGATATATTTGTGACACATGTATGTATTCATGTGTCATCTGATCTGATTCTTTTCACGGTCTGTGATCAGTGCACAATTAGTGCCACTGTTGTTTGGGAAAGGATGCAGTGCTTCATGAATTGGCTTTGAACAAGCCACTTACAGGCTAGATTATTAAACAGCTTTCGTTTAGTCATACCTTCACCTTTATCGAACAAAAACTTAACATTGACATGTAATTTTTGTTGCCATTTACATCAGTTCCTGCATCCATAAGGGAAATGTTTCAACATAGATATTTGGAGCCAACTTGATCAGCAGCCTTCCTAGAGAAGGAGCTGTGAGGATGATATTGTTCAACGTTTATGCAACCAACTAGAAAAATCAACTTCTTTTATCACTGGAATAAAGCTGAACCTGAAAAATTGTCATTGTAACTGCCCGTTGGAATAAGATTTAATCCACACCAGAATACTTCCTCTTTTAGCTTACAAAAGACACACATATGTGATTTTACTTTGCTGTGGGCTATCACATTCTAAATTTAATTTATAACCATATCAGATTCCAGACATGCTTGGTTTGCATCAAAGCTACATCAAAGGTTTTTTGTGTATGGTATAGCAACATGGCCGACAACCAGCTGTTAATGATTGGGAATGTTGTAAGGGCAAATTGTTGGAGAGATTTAAAGCTTTTCCTCTCTTATAAAAGGCATAGTATGACCCTTATATTTGGTAAATTCTCCATGCAAAATATCATAGATTTATGTAAATTTTTTGTGTTCAATGTTACAGTAGAATCGATATATTCACCATGTTGTTTTTTTTATTTAATTTTAGTTTCGGAAGCCATGCAGCAGCAGAAGCTTCCAGCCAGGAGTAAATGTTTTTTTGTCCTTGCAGCAGAAGGAAAATTTAGTGGTAATTTATGTGGTTCAGGTTTGATGGTTAATTATATGGTTTCTCTCAATGTCATCGTCATCCTGTTTGTTTGGTAATTATTCCATAAATCATCATCAAAATTACAAACTGCATTATTAGAACCAGGTAATGTCTCTTTGCCACACACTACAGTACTAGAATTAATGTTCATAACATACTATGTTTCAGCAACATGGTAGAAACACAGAGCTAAAATGAGCGGAGCAGTTTAACCAGCCTTTTGTTCAGTTCTGCATGCTGAGTTCCTACCAACCCTCATCATGTTGTATTAGTCAGTGTTTTATCCTTTGGTTTGTTTTTAAGTTAGCACTGAAAATGAAAAAGAAAGTGCAGACTATCCCAATATCTGCCTCTTGGTTAAAAAGAACCATCAAAACATGAAATCTTTTTACCCCAGTAGCTGTCACTGTATTTCTGCTATAGAATGCATACATATATGATATGCCAATATTTGATAAACTTGCAGAAGACATAAAGAAATAGGTAAATACAAAATCTTGAATTAACAATAAATGAAGAAATGTCCTCACATGTCGACACTTATACTTCAGGTCTTCATGAAATGTCATTGTGTACCCTGGTCAAAATGGCTCAGAGAGAAAAAAAAAAAGACCTTTTTAAAGTACAATTTTACAGCCCTTTTAATTTTATATCATTTTGTGATATGCAGTGAGGAACTGGACTATTGGCACCTCCCTTAACTTCTGTGATTTATGTCCATTTCAACTTCCGATGCTGCTCTCAACAGTCTACTGAAATATTACACAGTAAAACATACACATACTTTCACTCTCCAAACTGAAACATGTTCAACTGACAGGTTGTCAGAAACTCAACTTTTACATATCTGCAGTTCAGCTACAGTCAGCAGGTGCTGATTCATCCTCTTGAAATCTTGTTGCAAGTCATGTGCCATTTCAAAATCATGTCCAAATTCCTCCATCACATATTGACTTTATAAACACTGATGCTTTCAGTTGAATCTTCTGTATTGTTTTTTGTTTAAGTGTCTAGTTGCTGATAATAAACATTGCTTGTGACAATTTTAACCAAAGTTTGTATTTTTAAAGGCATGCAGACATTTATATTTATTCTGGATGTAAAACACTGAACAGAGTACTGACAGAGCACTAATTGCTTATTTATTTCCTCTGTGAATTTGATCATCATTTAAGGGAATTTGCTATCAATAGCAAAGCAAAGAGCTCCCAAGTTCCCATTTTTGTTGTACAAGGAATGCAGCATGAATTGGGAGGAGATGAAGATGAGAAAGAGGGGTATCTGTATTTCCATGCAAATCAGAACACCACTGCATGAAATAGTTTTAGACCTATGGACAAAACAAAATACCAAGAGTGTGTTTTCTCAAATGGTAGTGACTTTTAATACCCTCTCCAGCTCAGAGATGGTCGTTTTGAAAAAATAAAGATATATTCTCTTTAACTACTAAAACCATTTAAAGGATAGAGTGCGAGAAGAACACATAAAGTGAAAAGTGAGTGCGAGCTAGTAGTGTAATAGGTGGGAGAAAAGGCGTTTTGGAATAGAATAGATTCAATAGATTTTTGGAAGTAGAGAGGGTAGAAAATGCTCTGACAGCTTTTCTTAGCTTTCTTCACCATCTTTTGTTTTTTCCATAAATTATTCTTTCACTTGTTCTAGATAGATGACTTGTAAACTTTAATCTGAAGTCAAAGGGAAGAATCATAATCCTTTCACCAGTATATTAAGCCTGCCATCTTAAAAGAAGACTTAAAATAGAGTCCGAAGTCCCTCCAGTGTGTCTGTTTGCAAACAACAGTATTCAAACTTAGCGCTCCTCCCTCTCAGGCTAACGGACGCCTCGTTCTAGCTAGCCTATTCAACTTCAAGCTTCTCCTTCAGAGCTCAGAAGCAGGTACAAGCCAAACTATTATTAACCCTGGTTTTCCAAAGCGCATTATCTGAAGCTCTTACCTTTTCTTCGGTGCATATACGGTGTTTCCTTCCTTTCTTTTTTTTTTCCTTCGAGAGTTCGAGTGACTGGTGTCTGCTCCAATCATGAGCTTATTTCCATACAGCGTCATGCTCTTAGCTCTGTCATTGGCTGCCGATATAAACAGAAATCTCCACCCAGAAACGTCCCGACCAGACCAAAACATTACAAAAGAGCGAATTACAGGCAGGGGGAGAGAGATGCGTTCAAGCGCACCACGGCACGGGAGTAGAGACCCAAAGGCGGGTTTTGAGACGGATTTCACTTGCTCAAGTCTAACGTTTATTTTTTGCGGGGGGAACTTCGGACTATACCTTTAAAGGCAAAAAGGTTGTGGCAATGCAACTGATATGGAATATTTTATGGAATAAACATGCCACAAAATGTTGTGAAACAGAAAGTTCGTATCCAGAAATGGAATAATAATGAAGTAGCGTCTCACTATAACAATTTAGATTATTTCTTCAGTTATTTTAGAGTATTTATTCATTTTAATCACACACACATTATTGATAATTCATTTCACAGTGTTTTCTTTAAATAGTTAAATAGTCAACTCTTTGGTTTTCCATGCACCACCAGCACTTTAACCAAATGCTTAACTAATAGAGTATTTTGGCTCAAGAGCAGCCCCAGATTGCTACAAATCTGTCAACTCAACAAAGATTTTCTACTTTTGATTGTTTGTCCAGTCTGACCACATGGTTGTACGAATACAGAATAAAGGTGCATTCCCTTTGAAACTCGTCTTGGATCCTGTCCCTTTGCTCATTTAGCAGCCACTTGCTTGAATTATGGTGTTAATTAATGTTAAGTGCTTAGCTGGAGTGTAGGAAGGCATGACAAATTAATTCTGACACACATCACAGGGCATTGTCCAAAATCACTACCTCTTTACCACCTGTCTAGTGTAGCCCATGACCTTACTGTGTTTTGTTTTGTGGGTTTTTTTTTTGTTTTGTTTTTTTGTTTTAATAAATGATATTACATGGTTCCAAAAATAAAAGCACACCACACCACAGTGGTCAGTAATGATAAAAATAATAAACACAGAAGGGACTTTAGATGCAAGGTTTAGACATGCAACAAACTTTATGACAAGATCTGAGCCTGTGGAAATATCTTTACCACATATCCTTTAAAGCAATAATACTGAAGTTTCCAACCTTAAAACTTAGTGCTTCGAAATCATTTTGATGGCTCACTGACATTTATTGTACACATTCCCGGGACCATCATTGCCCTGCAACACTTAACAAATTTGTGTTCCAACTCAGACCATCGTGTGACAGCTGTGTTAGATTTCTGCATCACAGGCCAGCAACTGGGTATCAACCAAGGGGCAAACTCCGCCTCAGAACAGTGAAGCTCTCTTCCGCATTGTATTTAGTGTAATCCTCCCTTCATCCGCTAGGGGCTGGCTCCAAGAGCGAGCAAATCCCCATAGACTCCCATGTTAAAAACGCCGACTTCACAGCAGAAATAAACAGGTTTACAGCCTGGTTCAAAAATCATTTTAGGTTTATTAGGTCACGTTTACCTTCATGTCAACTGTGAGGGGGGTGAATTTTTTTATAACTCATTCGTTTAGATGTTATTTATTCTTCAAATTACACATAACTAAGGGCGTGTCCTTATGACAGACCGGAAGCTCCGCCTGCCGACCGGAGGCTCCTAGTTAGCTCCTTCTTTGCTCTTAATAAGGTCTCAGTTTGTTACAGAGTCGCACAACGGCGGTGTTTAGTCAGCGAATTGCAAGTCTAAGCATGTCTTACCTTAACCATGCCGCTTAGGGGGCTTATCTTTGTTAGCTCCTCTTAGTTTCGTGTTAGCTCAGTTAGCGTTTAGCCCACAGTACGTCAGCTGTCAATCATTTGTCCCGCGGCCGCGCTGTGCCCATTTTAGGATTTTCCTGGAGTGACGACGTACGTGACACGGCAAGATGGCGACGGTAAGACACGCCCAACTGGCTTCACATTTCTCTATTCAGAAGAGACCGGAAGCTACGTCCAGTAATTATATACAGTCTATGGTATCAACACACAAACATTCCTTACATCCCATTCTCATGATTGAGGCTTTAAGTAAAATGAACACTTTACTGTACAAGTGGGGGGGTGTAAAGCTTCTTTTACATGTATTACATTTCTGCCTTTTTGTCTTTCATTTACTCTTAGCAGTAAGGGAAAAGAAGACATCTTCGTAAAACATGCATATCCGAGGAAACAAAGAGTACATTCCTCTTCTCATTGTGGCATCATTTATATCATCGGTGAATTACTTGATAAGTTACTTTGATGAGATGGCAGCACAGATTGTTACAATGATAGCCGTCAAATGTAACTGAATGAAACATAATTTTGATCATATGGCAGAAAGTATTAGAAAATACTTAATGTCTCCAACTGAATCTGCTTTTTTGTTGGTAAGGACAATAGTGTATCAGTGATGGGAACTGAACTGAACAGAGGCAGTTGATTAGGATTGTAATGTCAGATAAAGCCCTTATTTTAGATATAACTCTGACAAAAACCTCAGACACAAATACACCATCTCCAACACTTTCAGGCTGGATACCAACACCTGGACTTATTTGCTACTTCATTTCTTTTCTTAAGAATTTTTTCAAGAAATATCTCATTTCTAGGAAGGATGACATTGTATTTTGTTAATAAATCAATTAAAAAGGTCCAAAACTAAAATGAAAAAAACAACAAGCTTAAATAAAACACAACATAAGAAGTGAAATTGAGTGAACTTGATAATGTGATTATGTAATTAGAGGACATTTTATGATGGTCGTAATATCCGTCTGGATTCTATTCGGATCTGCAGCCTTGTGTGTTTCAGGGAAAGAATGAGATGGAGCATGGTATAGAAACATCATATTCATAAAATTGTAATTATCTATGACACAAGGTTTTTTTTTTTATTCATTTACATTTTTATTTTAATGTACTATAACAGTCAAAAGTTTGGACACACTTTTCTGTTAAATTCAGGAAAAAATGTCCAAACATTTGAGTGGGAGTATAGTTATAATGCAGGGTGGGTAGCTTCAGTGCTAAGATAGCAAAAAAATGATCTAATTAAATAAAATAAAGGCTGAAGCCTGGTATCTTATGGATATACATTACACCGAGACTCAAAACTCATTGCAATTGTCTAAAATGTGTCAGTCCTTGGAGAAGCTTCATCTGACCATTATTGCTACTGTATAAGTACAGTAATGGTCGTACTTAAAGACAGAATGGTTTGCAAACCTGATAACAACAGACTGTAATGCTTCGTGTTTTAGCCGTTTTCTTTGTTACACACTGCACCATGCATAGTCATGGCAACCACTGGATGCTTTATACATTCCTGCTGCTGTTGTCTTTAATGTTTATATAATAAGCAGGACCAGTAGATTAAGATAAACCCCAAAAGCAGTTAAATAATTAGCTGCCTGCTAGTTTCTTTTTTTTTTTTTTTCTTTTTTAAGCTCATCAACAAAATTAGGTGATCAGATTATTGGGAATGAAAAAGATCCCAACCAAATCAGTATTCATTATCAAGGGATGGTGAAGAAGGGTAGTTTCACTATTCCCCTTTTACTCTTTTGATAGTTTTTTTTCTCCTGTTTTTGATAAATCTGAGCACAAGATTTAGGAATTGTGGTTGTTCAGATTCATGGGCTGCTTCTCTGCTCTTTTTGTTTGTGGGATTTCTTCATTGTACATGTCTCAGCTGCCTTCTTTTCCAGGAGCCATGCTGAGGCTAGTAAGCTTAGCTAAACAAGCAAATGGAATCTATTTTTGCCAGCACCATGTGCAGCCGGCAATATGCAGCCGCAAGTACAGTCTTTTCACAGGAGAGTATGTCGTCTGCCAAGACACCAAAGTTGATTTTGAAAAAGAGAAAAGAATGATGTGTTCTCAAGGTGTGAATATTGAGGAAGAAATGCTCTGCAGGTAAAGCCGTGCATCCAGACCTCCACCTTAGACTGATGTTTTTAAATAGAGATGTAACCTACTTCCCTAAGCACTGGAGCCTCTCTTTTGTTAACAAGCACACAACTGCAGTCTCCATGAGATTCAGCTCTATGGATGGCGAAACAAAACACTGAAAAAGTGAGCAGTTTTGGTTTGGTTTCTACTCTACCTGGTTGAGATTATTATCTGTTACTTCTGTTGATGGAGCCATTGTACATCACTGCCTGCTTTCCCCTTTCCTTGCACTGTCTTAGCCAGGTTTATTTTAGGTGTTGTCGCTTTGAGCTTAATGAAATCAACCAAACATCACAACTACAGGCCATGCCTTTCAGGGGATGCTCGCATTATGAGTAATTAATCTGAAAGTGCTATGATTAATCCTGCTACTTTACCCCCTGGGGTGAGACTGGATGTCTGTGAAAAATCATCTCTCACCAATCCTCCTGAGAACAAACATGCACATTTAGGTTTCTTAATTCCTTAAAACGCCGTACATGTCCTTTCATATCACGTCATTTGCAAGTTTATGGTAAACCTCCTGGCTTGTGTTTGTTTTTTTTTTCCCTCCAGGGAAATTTAAAGCCTATCTCTTCATTGTATTTATCATTACATGTTTGCAAAAACTGTGATTATGTCGGCGTAAAGTTCTCCTAAAGCTCTATATGTGGCGAAATTATTAAAAATAGGCTGTAGGAAAATAGAAAATATATACAAATAAAAGATTAATTAATTTAGAATTGCAGAAATGACAGATATAGGGCAGTCACTCTATTTTAGAATCTAAGAAAAGTCCATCGCAATACATTTAAAAATAAATCTAATCAAATATGCATTCCATGTATATCCTAGGAGGGGTGTCGAGTTGTGCATTAATATGAAGAGCTGCGTAGGATGCCCAACTTATTAAATAACCAAGGACAACGCAAGGTTACAGTTACCAAGGCTTCTTCAGCTCCATCTTTATGTTGAGCAACCCTCAAGCCTCTAAATTGATTAATGCCAGTCTTTCATTGCTGACAGCACTCACCAAGATATCATCACTGCCTAGAAAGATGATCGCACGCTGGACAGCCTGACAGTCCAAGTCACCCGTGATAAATCATCCCACTCTGTCCTCTTGTGCAAAGACCTCAGTGTTGCTTGAAATGAAAAGACGGTTTTTATTTATACTCACTGTGTGTTTGTTAGAGGGAATTACAGCCTAACAAGGTTTATTTTTCTTTTCTTTTCTTTATGTGGTTCACAACAGGACACAGATAAAAACAAGAACCTAGATAGAAACACGACAAAAAAGAAAACATGGCAGTGTTCTGCAAAACACAATAAAAAATCAGGTCATCTCAGTTTAATCTTGTTACCAAGCACAGTAAAAAAAAAAAAAAAAGAAAGAAACATGAGAGAATACTTGAAAATTTACTTAACAATTCATAATAAGACAAATTATAATACACAACAGTGTTAGGGAAAAAATATATTGTTTTTTTTGTTTGTTGTGTGATTGTTGTTTTTACAAAATTAATTCACAAAATAAAATAACAGAAAACGCACCCTTTCTAAAAGTGTTACTTTTTCCTAGAACAGCAAATAAACAACAATCAAAAACAACACACAATGACATTTTGGAAACATAACAAACCAACAAACATATTGGAAGAAAATTTTTTTTTTCTCAAAACAAAATATTTATATTGCTACACACTGCAACTTTGTAGACATTAGACAAGGAAAGAGGAACACGACAAACACTTATCACATTTATACTTTTAATAAAAAAACACATGTCAAGTAAAAAGATGAAATGTTTTCTGACATACACCAGACAATTAAAACAATACATTTCATTAATCTTTTATTAGTATTAACTTTCTGTATTTTCTGTACTGATATTTGATGTGTGTTTTTGATGTACTTGTACTTTTGAAGATCTTTTTTGTTTGTTTTGAGAGAATCTTTTCTATTTATTTATTTTGTTGTTTTGTTTTTTGTGGGTTAGATTGTTCTGGAGGTTTTTGTGTCAAGTATCTTTTCCTTTTGTGTTTTTGGTGTCATGTTTCCACTCCCAGTTTAGACGTAAAACAGAAAGTAAGTGATGAATTAGGGAATAAAATGCCCTTTGTCTTGTGGAACGATCAGAGCCAGCCGCTGTGTTCGTCAGTGTGCCTCTTCACCACATAGTCATTACTGTAAATCGATCTGCATGTAAAAGTCAGCCAGTGTTCTGCATCATCACAGTACGTTTGTTTATGACGTTCATTTAGATTTACTGAGGGACATACAGATGATGATACATATAAAGAATTTCAGCCTCCACATGACTCAGATGGGAACATTTTGGACGGATGGTGAAAAAAAAAAAAAAATTGTCCATAATGCCAGGAGATGAACCTCTACATACTGTTTGGACACTTTCAATCCTAGAGTATTGTGCACGTATCCCTCCTCTGTTCTTTTTTGTTCAATCAGCCTCGCTCCCCCACAAGCACCACCCCCTCCCTTGCTTGAGTAATGGCCTGCGTCGACTTCTTGTCACTATGAGAGGTGGTGCTGCATGGCTTGCCTCTGTCCTCCTGTTTCCATGCGTGTCCTTTCAACCGACTAGGCAATCCCAGCTGATATCTCTATCGACCGTGATTTAGCTGATACAGCTGCAGTCTCCCTTTACTTCTTCCCTCTGCAATCTCTCCCTTTCTCCTACTCTTGTTTGGGCTCCATCCTTGTCACCCCTCATCCCTGCCCACTCTGCCCCTACATTTCTTATAATGTGTTCATCCTGTCAGATGTCACTTCATCTTACCATCACATTTCCCCATCCCAAAAACCTGAGCAGCTCAAACAATGTCAGAATACCTCTGAACTGATCAGTTGTGGCTATGAATAAGTTCTGCATGGTTAAGCAGCATGAGAGCAGAGAGCGACTGAGCTCTTAGACAGAAGGGGGGCCTTGTATACAGATGTGAGGTGAACACATAAGGCAAAGGGATTAGACTAAATGGATTTGGAGAGTAAAAGGCAGCAAAGGTATGGAGATGCACTGCTGTGAAAAGAGAGGTTTTAGATTGAATTTTGATGCAAGCTTTTGATTTATTCCAAATGGATTACATACCACAGCCTATAACTTCCCTGGGCTGAGATAGCGAGCTATATTATATCATTCTGACAGGTATTTGTGTTCCCGTATCATTCATGCCTATTGTAGCTCAGGGGTCTTTATGTTAGAAACACGTTCATACCAATACCCCTGTGTTCATTCTGTAACAGCACTGACAGCTCACCTAAATCAGGCTCCTCCTCTGCAGTATGATTCCTACGTGTTACTGCCAGGACCTGCAAGCCAGTGCGCTGTGAATTCTGTAGCATGTATTTATTCACACAACCCATTTACTTGCCTCACTATTTTCCCTGTGTGTTTGCGCCACCGCTGCCTGTTCTCTCTTTCGCTGTCTCTTCCTGTGTCTCCCTCCCTCCTGCTATCGCTCACCCACCCACCCCCACCTCACCCTCCTCACTCATTTGCTCACAGACTCTTTCTCAGACGCGCACACACACACACAAACACACACAGAAGCACATGCTGTGCCTCACTGGATCAGAGCCCCTGACTACAGTCTGCTTTCAGAAGAGCTCCTTTATCTTGCATTTATCCGACCACAGCTCCAAGGTTGGGTTGTTTTTCACAAGGCTCCAGGCTGTCCTGGAATTTCACTCATCCCGGATTCATTATGATATGATGGCGTTTTTGTTGTCTTTTTATTTTTTTTCCCTTTTAATTAGCATAATTCTTGCTGCAGCTGTCCAAGGCTACATTTCAGTCTTCGCTATCCAAGCCATCTGATTTGAGGAGAATCACCTCCTCAAATCACCTCCTCCAGAGAGACACTCATGCCGTCACATTAAGCGTCCTCCGTCAGAGGCAGCAGATCTGGTAACGGGAGAGGATACAGGAAAAAGGAGCAGCAGCAGCAGTGAGGGGAATGCAGCAGTAGTCGTTACTGCATGAGACTGAGCAGGTGGAGCGTGAGAGACGGAGCCTACGTTTGCTTGAAACAGAGGCTGCTGCGGCTGCATTCTGATGGATCTCTGCCACGCCAGAGGCTGCGGTTTGCTGGATTTGCGGCGCCTGTGAGACTGAATGAGGAGCTGCTGAGAAATTATTTATTTATTTTCCGGATTTTCTTCTTTACTGCTGCAGATACTGCTCAATCTCTCCCCTTCTCTATCTGCCCCCCCTCCCTGTGTCTACTCTCTTCCCATTCCCTGGCTAAAAGGGAACAAAAGGGTTGGCTCTGGCATCACCCTTCATCGCTGCACCTTCTTTTGGACATATTTTTTGACAGCTTGTGATTTTTTTTTTTTTTTTCTATTAATGAAATGATCTATTTTCCAACAGATGTGAGCTACATCTTTTACTGCGGTGGAGGGGTTCTCTTCTTAGTGGGCAGGCTCAGCTGCCCTCCAGCTCTACCTGTGGGCGATGGAGACTCTTATCAGGATTCTAATCACATGAATCTCTGTCCTGCCACTTTTCATGCCTAAATATAATGCTGGAGCAGCATGGCTGTTTGAAATTACAGTTGGATCCATCCCCAGTCTTTATTTGGATGTGTTTCTCTCCATGTTGGATACATCTGGTCCACTTTTGTAAGAATGTCAAGATGCTTTTTAAATAGATTTTAATATATTTTTTTTTTTTTGTCCAGCAGACATCTCTGCATGGCAATATGTTAATCAAGAACAGATAAGGTGGTATCATTTCAGCTTCTTCCACAAAAAACAGTTGGATTTGCTTTTTTTTTTCTTTGAATTTATTCAAGCAGTTTTTCTCTCACAAATTTAGAGAATATTTTCTAATCTGTTAACACCCGCATCAAACCGAGGGATAACAAAAAGAAATGGGCGCAGATTGTCGGTGAGATGCCCTGCTGTCTTCAAGTTGAACGATCAGAGGCCAAAGCTTGGCCAAGTTGTCTGTCCTGGGCCACTGTGGATCTAACACACATGGGTAGACTCTTTGCAGCCACCTCTGTGCTTGGACAGCGGAGCAGCTTGTTTCAGTTTACTGTAGGCATGGGCCTAAGTTACTGTTCAAGACTGGCATTCTGGTTCGCACTGCTCACTGTACTCCCCATCCAGACCGGAACAGCACGTGTGTCTTCAAGTCTCAGTACCACACACCATGTCCACCACTTCCACAATAAGCATGGTACTGTTCCTATTGCTATCAACAGGATGCCTTTTCTTACCAGAGGGGGCCATGGTAAGACATTTTCCCTCCAAGATTCTCAACTTTTTCTTTGCTGAAGTCCTTCGTTTCACTTTTACAGATGGTCAGAAATAATTAGAAAGGATGAGGTGCAGTTAGCAGGTTAACATATTCAGAGCTCTGGAGGTAAAAGGCTGGTGTTGTGTCTTCTGGTGGTAAAAGAGGTGGCTTTCGTGTGGGATACAGTGGGTGGATGGACCTTCAAACTATGTGTGTTGCGGCCTCTGTGCATCATTAAATCCCTTTATGTCTCCATTACTATCGGCAGTGGCTGCCCTTCCCCATACTAAAGCATCTCTGGAGCTGTTTTTTGTTTGTTTGGGTTTTTTTTGGGGGGAGGGGGGTCATGGGGTGTTCATAGTGCAGATACAGCAGTGTAATGAATCATCACTGCGAGTTTTATCTTCTCCTGAGTAGTTTGTTTGAGCAAAAAAAATCCACTAAGGTGTTATAAAAAGCTGTTGTTGTAAATGCATTGGACAATACTGTCATAGGTCTTGCATCACATTAGCAAGAGCATAAAGAGTAAGAGTTGCATGTAATGTAAGATAATCATCAGGTTTTAAATGAACATGCTTCACCAGCTTCCCTTGCCAGTATGATTAAGCCTTCAGCAATGTTTAATTTAAAAAAGTATTGACCTATCTTGATCAATCCACATCGAATTTGCTAAGCTACTCTAAGAGTCTCCAGACACAAGTCATTGCTCCCTTTAATATCTCACTTTGAAATTTCTGTCCTAAGACTCACTTTTATGCCTTGTAAAAAAAAAAAAGAGACCCAATGGATTTGTAGTGTCTTTTTTTTTTTTTACAGCAGCCGTTATGTCACTCACAAAAGGACTAAAAATGTGATGAATTGCATCTGTACTATCATAGCCATATAATATCATATCATTATGGACCAGGCTTTTACAAGCATGGCACAGCTTCGGATCAAACAAGTCCATTTAAAAAAGGATAAAAGAAAACACTTCAAAGAATTCACAGATAAATTTTCAATTACCTGTATTGTAGATTTTCTACTGTGGATTATTATGAAGTATGTGCTTCAGAGCAAGAAATTCAATTTACTGTGACATAAGTGATGCAGACAGCACTCATGACGTGCAAGTCATCTCCACAATACAGTAATGCACATGATGTATGCATGCTCAGATTTTGGTAATCACAACACTTATTTTCAAAGGTGCATAATTCAGCTAAAAAGTAAACATAACTTTAGAATTTTTATTCATAGATATTATATGAGTAATGGTGGATGTTCTTACTAGCAAAAAAGCAAGACCTCAACCTGGTGTACAACTTCCCAGAAACATAACAGGGCAGCAACATGTGCACAAGGTATATTGATTTTCTCAAAGAGGACTTGTGCAACACAAAGTTAACCTTCACATGAGTCGTATTCGAAACGGTTGCCTTTAAGGATTATGCAAATAATTCTCCACGAAGTAAAACTTGGTTGGGTTTTGGGCCCATTAAAAAGTTAAAAATAATGTAAGATATCATTTTTTTCCCAACTTTCTATGTGAGGTCTTACAAGGTGAAAAAGAGAGTAACTGTGTCAGGCTTGTTAATAAGGATTCATTCATACTTAGTTGCAGATGCATACAGACACATGCAAGCACTGTGGACATGTGTCCCTTCCTGTTGGATTAGAGGCACTTTAAAGGATGGCCATGGGGTTTAAGACACAATTTATAAATATACAATTATATGTCAAAATGTCCTGCTCATTAATCATGAAACATGATAATGCCTAGTTTACCATACCTTGAAGTGCATGGGAAGATCACAGGTTTGCAATTGGATCATTTAATGTTGTTTGCATGTTTTTATTTGATTATATCATCAGTCTTTTTAGAGCTTGTAAATATTTGTCATACTTACTGTATATATACTTGCTACCAATGCTATCAATTCCTATAGAGCAAATATAGACAGTCTCACCTTTTCATTTCATAAAGATGTGAAATCCTGAACTGCTATTAGAATTTCTTGTGAAACATATTAAATATTCTAAAGTTATCTTAAGAGACATGTAGCTAAAAATGATGTTTTCCACAGCTGATGAGCTGTTGCAAGAGTTACAGTATTGCTTTGTGATATCTGACTTTCAGTATCTTCGCCATGTCAGCTTTAAAGTTGCTATTGTCTGGTAGGTGGATTGTGTCCCACACCACCCTTCAGGGAGTCAAGTCAGGGAAATAAGACCATGCAGTCACAACTAATTGCCAATCTTCCACAGAGAGCCACATAGACACACAGATAAGAAAATTTACAGACCTCACAAACTCATACCAGGAGGTATTAATTTGAACACAGCAGCTAGAATTTTAACAATTTAGCCTTGTTTCACAGCTTTGCCAGCCTGTGTGACGACTTAGCTGATTAAACCATTTCCTTCAACATTTCTCTTTTCTGCACTGCAGTAGTTTCCTTTCAGTTTCTAACACAGCCCACTAAGTTTTAGTCTTAATTGTTTGAAGTGTATAAAGAACTTGGACACAGTAGCATAGAAACTCTGTCGCCAGCTTATGTTTTACTGGTGAGTCGTGCAATGCAGACATGGACTGTAAGTGTACAAGTATAAATGCCAAAAACTCTGTAGGCTAGTTGCATCAGTTATTTTCACAGCTATATACATACATTTGTTTGTTGCCAAAGAATCAAGTTTAAAACTCCAGGAAATTAATGGAAGTCATTGTAACGTCCTCTGTCATGGACTGTGTAAGTGTGCATGTGTGTATGTGTATCCGTTTTTGTATCCGTTTTTCCAAGGCTAGCCAAAGACTTCTGGATGCCCCTGGGCTATTTGCTATTTATAGGCTACCTCCCCCACTACATTGCCTCCCATCTCTTATCCAAAACAGAGGTTATTGAACGTATTGTTACATTACCAGTTAGATGTTACACACATACACACTGACAGGGGAACAATCATCCAGGTGTTAGCTTAACATTAAATGTAAGGCAAGACAAGGGCATCTTCAAGCTAGTGATATATTGGAAGAATGTTAGTTTACCTTTAAAATTTCTGCCGTAATCCCTTTGTTCTGGCCCATGACACGGCTCTGTTCAGTGAATGGAAATTAACTGAAAAACATTTTTCTTTTCCTTCACTATTTAAAGGATTTGAAAAGATTTAAACTTCTTTTATTTTATCTTCCGTAGCAGTAATGGGCTCACCATGATCATAGAAACCTGGAGCAAGTTTTCAATCAATAAAGGTTTAGATATGGGTTCCTATGAATTAGAAGTTCATGTTTATATATAATCTGTGCTACAGCTATTAAAAATAGCTTCATTAATAATGGTAACACCATGTTAATGTACATATCATTTATACCAGGGGAAGCCTCGAGCCAGTCTTGCTTCTCGCTGATAGTTTTAGCTGCAGTGTATGTTTTCCACTGAGTTTATCTTGAACGTCTGACCACTACACAGTGAGAAAGTCAGCCAATACCGTGACCCCCAGAGCCAAAGGCCTCCTACTCTCTCAACTGGAATTCAAGAAGGCTTGCACTGTTGCTGACCCCTCATCACACTCCCAACACACCCGCATGTTCAACACACTCAGTAAAAATCTGCCGCACTTCATTCTCCAGGGCATCAGTGTTAGTGTTAGAACTGTCTGGCTATCGCAAGGCAAAGAGCAGCTAACGCCTCCAGAGAGATGTCTGAAGTGGAGCAAATAATTTAGCATGATATTTCAAGGAGGTTGTCTTTCAGCATGATTCAAAAATTGAATAAAACAGAAGACAGGTAATGCTTAGATCAATGCGTTTGTGTTTAGAAAATGCTTGTCTAGAGGCTTTTTGCAATGAGATGTGGTGCAATGTTTATTTTAGCTGCAGAAATGGAAAACAAAGGGACAGGGGCATCAGAGGGTCAGCTGGAGAGGGCTCAATTTCCCCTGGGTCACATATTACATTACCTCAAGAGTGATGGTGAGGCAGGCCTGCAAGCGCATGCACATAGAGCAATCACACACAAACACACCACCAAAAACCTACCAAAGCTACAGAGGTACTCTCACACAATCTTTTGGTCATGTTAATTTTTTTTGAATCTGATGATTATAGTTGTCCATTGCAGTTCTGTAACAGAATACAATGTTTTGACTGCATTCTTTTTTGCTGAGACTGAAGAGAACTGAGTAGAGAAGGAAGAACAGCATGTAATAGAAGAGCTGAGAGAACAAGGTACCGACTGCTCTGCATTACATCTGCAGCAAAGCAGAACAAACAGGAGAATGAAAACATGAAGTGGAGTGAAAAATATAGACACAAAAGAAAAAAAAAACTTCTTTTCGCAAAAGAACAACAGTAAACTAAGGTTACATCATTTTACGTGATCTGGCAACTTATTGGCGTACTGCTACACACTGCATTGTTTCTAATATGATCGTTAAAGGCACTCCAGCAAAGATGAGATATTGAAACAATCATTCTGGAGACTGCCGCTGAAAACCTAACAAGGTCATAGCAAACATAAAACGTAGCATCAACAATTACACGCTGGCAATGTGTTCTACAGCTGGTTAATATCTCATTGTTGCTGGCCTTTTAAAAAAAAAAAAAAAAAAAGAATCCATTAAACAGCATTGCCTTCAGCATGTTTTCAGGTGTATGGAAGCTGCTAAGGTGCCACAATCATTTTGTAACCCTGCCAACAGAATATTTATATGCAACGTTTTTAAAACAATCACGGTGAACATCACCACCATGCTGATATCATCCATGCTGATCTATATACAGTAGAGCAACATGGGCCAACTCCGCTACAGCAGTGTAAATATCTGCCTCCATCGCTGTAATCTTGCTATGAAGACTTTTGAAAGAAAATGGTTATTTTATTGAACCCCATTTTTTATAAAGGAATCAAATGTAGAATCGGAGGAACCTGAATGAGAAAATTGCACACATCTATCTGATAGAATCATAAAGTGAGAACACAGACAAAAGCAGCTCCTGATATTTTTGAAGGAAGTTAGTTCTTGATTGTATGCAGATTTGGTTATACTGAATTCTCCAAAAGTTTTTAAATAAATAAGCTTTTTTATAATTTGATTTATCCAGGCAGCAAAGGAGTGTCATGTGGCATCCTTTTTTTCCAGAGGTGTATTAGATGTGTCTGTTATAGCATTTCACAGCATGTCCTCTCACCCCAGATTGCTTCAGGCAGATGGGTGTATTTCCTAAGTCTTGTTCTGCTGGAAATTTTTTTCCTGTTAAATGTGAATTTTTCCACCATCTATTGCCCCTGTACATGCTCAGGACATAGGATTAGATCAGATCCCCATGAAGATTCAATGTGCTCTCTTGGCCTCCTTAGCTTGACTCCCATTATGAATTGACATAATATTAATATAGTTATAATGAAATGGTGGCACAGTGATGGAGATGCAACCTGTTCTGAGCCTAACCAACCTTGAGCCCAGTAAAAACTGGAAAAGGGTCGAGCCCCTTATTTGCACATGTAAGATATATGTACAGAAAACGCATGAGTGGATGGATACTTTGGATTGTAATGAATTGGATAGAAATGGACTGTCTAATTAGATTTCAGTTTAACTTTTGTTGTGGATCGGTGCAATTTAATTGCACCTTGAATTGAATTGAGGCTGCAAACTTTTATTTTGTGACACTTGAAGCTTACATTAAAAACAACATGAGGTGTCTGAGATGACAGCAAACACCCGTTCGGCAGCTACTTTGGCAAAAATACAGCTGAGAACCAACTGGTGTATCTGTTTGGAACAAGCTCAGAGTCTTTTTTAAGGGGACACATTTTGGATTAATCATTAAAAGCCCCCTGTGCTTTGCCAGTTGTTTGCTCTCAGTTTGATGCAGCAACAATAGGAAATGCTCAGTTTGCACGAGGATCTAAATGTGTGTGCATCCATTTTAGCAAAACGCAACAAAATATTGCAGATTTACAAATCACTGAGACACAAATATTTGTAATCTTTTTACTCTGCAGTCTTCTATGCCCAAACCTGCCACCCATACAGTATACCACAATGTAAACATGCAGTTCAGACAGACATGATGGTGCATTGAGGTTAGAACCATTAATATGGTTTCAGACTGCTAGCTCTAACCAAAAAAGAGAAACTGGTTTCTGCTGGCTTCTTTCTAGCTTCACACTTCAAACTTGTTGTGTTTAGCTCCAGTGGACATTCATCAGATTTCAGGCAGCTCCCTGCGGTGCCACTGAAGTCTTTACACAACTCCCCAAACCCATAAACAAACTTTGAAATGTAAAAGTAATGAAGTCTCCTTTAATACAGCTTTGATATGACCACAAGAGAGGAATATACTATTAGGGAGCTATCAGGGAAAAAAAGATGAATAAACTGCATTAGATGCATTATATAATTCACGTCGGAAATCACCATTCACAATTATATTCATGGTCAGTCAAAGAGCAGAAATGTATTTATTCATTATTGCAAAAAGATCACAGGTAGTATAAAAAATGCTATAGATCAAATGCTATAGATGTTTGATAATTTTCTACATATTGATCATGCAAGGTAACTGTATTGTGGTCCTGAGGTGCAAGACACGACAGCAAAAAACACAGGAACATTTAAAGGAACACAATATGACTGAAAAAACACAGTAAAACTAAAATATTCAGTAACATTTCAGGAAAAGTTATCTTCTCCAGAGAATCATTTATCCACATAAATGAGGAGAATCGAGTCACATGACCCAGTTTGAAGGACAGTATGTGAAAAAAAAAACATAATCGCGGGAATTGTAGCTTTTCCTGGATAGTTAGAGCACAGATAAACCTGTCAATGCAAGAGCGCAGTGCACACATTCAAGGACGGAGCACAGAAGAATCACAGACTCATTACAAATATTGTACCATTTTCTGAAATTTTGTTCCAGTTTAATTTCTGCACTTGCTGTGTTTTGTGCCTGGAGGCTACTGTGCTGTAGATGAGATTAGAGATGCAAAGCACTGCCAAATTTTCATTAAAGAGCATTGATGCAAACCAGTTCACTTCAGCAATGTTAGAAAACCTGACTATTTTTATTTCGTACATAAATGTAAGAACTGTTCAT
Source organism: Atherinomorus stipes (assembly GCA_023101725.1). Classification (NCBI taxonomy): domain Eukaryota; kingdom Metazoa; phylum Chordata; class Actinopteri; order Atheriniformes; family Atherinidae; genus Atherinomorus; species Atherinomorus stipes. The sequence goes on from JALJCO010008972.1 coordinate 772,916, forward strand.
TTGTAAGAGAAATTTATTTTTCCAGAAACCATAATAATAATAATGAAAATAGTAATAATTATTATTAGTAGTAGTAGTAATAGTATCATTATTATTAGTAGTAGTGTTAGTATTACTAGTATTATCATTATCATTTTATTATTATTATTATTATTATTATTATTATTATTATTATTATTATTATTATTATTATTATTGAATTCCCTTTCAGGGATTAATTAAGTATTATTCATTCATTTCATGAATCATCCCACCTCATTACATCATGTAAGGAGTGTAAAAGGTCTCAAAAGGCTGTTTTTAATACCAAAATGTGACTCTTTCTTTAACCTAACCACATCAATGGGTACTGTACCTAAAAATGTTATAAATTAGCTTAAAGAAACAAAAACAAGGGGGGGGGGGGAGAAAATGGTTTCACATGCAAGATACTTCACTGGACTTGATTAGAAGCCTTCTGGGTAGATGTGTTGATTTGTACTGTCATCATTCTGCCAACTTTCAACTAAATATGTGTTTGCTTGTTGATAATAAATTTAGATTACCTTCATATTTAGAGCTTTAGAAATGCAAAATACGACTTTTGAAATAGGAGACAGTTTTAATGCAATATTTCACAACAGCAGCTGAATCACCAGTTTCAGTTCAACCTAATTATCACCTGAAGTTTGCGTTGGGAAAGGTTTTAACAATAACATAAAAGAAAAGGTTGTCTGAGGTACTGTGAGCTGCAAACAGTCAATTTAAGAACTAGCAGTCCGGATACATCTTGCTGAAAAGGAGCAGAAACAGCAGTTCAACCATAATAAAGCTAAAGTCAGCATGTGCCAGCTGCATGTGTGCTTATTTAAGATGCATAAGACTTTCAGATCAGCTTTTGCTCGGTCAGATTTAATTGATTTGATTGATTTTTATTCGTTAAGTCTGTGAACACTGTACTAAGCATATGATGCCACTTTCTAACTCGAACGCCATATATTAGCTTGAGAACCATATGTTCTCTTTGACAGGCTTTGGCTGCACTATTCATTTTAATCATTTCACTGAGCTGTATTTAATAGACCGTGGGAGAAGTATGCTTCAAATACTGTAAGTCAGACGACAAATACGAACTGATATTCCTCCATAACTCCCGATTTCTACAAAACTGCACACAGTTGAGAAATTACAGCCTTAATCGACCAGCTTTGTTGAAAGTGCCCTCATTGCCCTTCACAAACTGGCTTCCTGAAGCCTCCACAGGGTGCAATACACACTTGGACTCTTTTTGCCTTTCTGGAGGCTGGAAGCTGTTCAGAAATATTTACTGACTGTGAAACAACCTCATCCATAAACAACCACAGTATAGGTCCACACCAATGTAAAAGCCCTGGCCATCATCAGCAAAAAGCATCTAACTGGCTATAAGAGTCTGCTTAGGGTTTATGATGTTACAGCTGTCACAACTGCTGCTGCCATTTGTGTGGCTCATTATTGTTTTAACCTCCTATAAGTCATGATTAGAGCTATTATAAAAGGTACTACTTCTGTGATTGAAAGCATAGGAGGCATGTTTTTAAACCATTTCACATTTAAACTGATACATGTGACGCAAATCCTCACCAGCATTTTGGTATATTTTGCAAGTCCTATGAGCACGTTGCATATTCTTTTGCACATTCAGCTGGCTGTGAACACAAATGAAAAGGACAGGATGTTTGAGTGGGTAGCACGTCTTGGCACAAAGAAAAAATTCCATACTGCTACATTTACAGTATCATACATGCAGTAAGGCTCAGCAGGCACTCACGAGCTTCAGTGAAATCACAACATTTCATCAAATTAAGCAAATCAAATTAAGCACTATTGTAAGTTGACTGTAAACCACAAAAGGGTTTTAAATTTTTTCAGTCAGTGAAGAAGCTGCATTTTTATGTTACATGATTTTCTTATAATGTGCCAGGCATCAAAAGTGTTACAAAGCCTGTATACAGTATGATTACTTTTTTGTTGGTTTTCAAGGTTTCCAGCTAATAATGATGTGATACATAGCGCATCTTGCAATTGAGAATCTCCAAGGGTGCCTTGTTATTCGAGCACAGATGCCTCGTATGGCCATGAGAGGAGAGCAGAGCGTTCCCATGAGACAGTCGGCAGAGCTAGAGCGCCGAGCCGTTTCAAGGTAGCAAACTGTGTTGTTTATAGTAATCATCTCAACAAGCCTAATTTACCGCCACTTTTATTTGATGCAAGTCTACCTCAGAAGCGAAGAGTTAAGCAGAGCTGGAACAGTGAGGCAAAAAGGTGTAATGAAATGCTTTAATGTCATTACTAATGCAAGAGGTGCTGCTGTCTATAGATAGATGCTTCCATGTTTTCCTCCAGGTGCATTAATATTCCATATTTCATGATGCACATAACAGGGGTCCATGTTACCCTCATTTGCCCTACTTCTCTCTCTCTCTTTGTATTTCCATAAGAGCACATTAAATCAGCTCAGCAGCTTCTAGGAAGGTCTGCACTTGACTGGAGAAATTTTCTTTATTAACGGATACGTTACATGTTTTTAATGTTTAGTCATGTGAAAAAGAGAGCGCCATTCACTTTTACCAGGGTTTTACATGCCTTTTGTTCAGATGTAACTTTGCAAGCCTAAATCGTGCAGCCAGGAAGGTTTCTCCTGACAACCGTTCCAAACAAGCCATAATTGTTCTGTTCTTTTTCTACTTGTGCTGTCATAAACTTTAACATTTAACACGCTGACTGAAGCCTACAGCTTGAGATGTAACTTCATGGCTCCCTAGCTATTTCTCTGAGCAATACAGCGTGTGACCTTGAGGTGAACTTATTTGGATGTCAGCTTTTGTAAAAGTTAGCAACTGTCTTGAATGTGTTTTAGTTACTTTTGAAGTACAGTACATCCTTAGACTCCTTGTTAACTTGCAACCACTTAAAGCGTTTCCAGACTGTGACTCTGCTGTAATGAAATCCTAATTTTATTGCCACTGCACCATCTGACAGAACCACCATTCAGGAGTTTAGAGACAACGTCTGTGCAGTGAATTTCAATACTTACATGCATAATGATCTCCCAAGAAGAAAGTCAGAAGCAGCATATTGTTTCAGTCTACATCAGGGATCTTCAGTCCTGGTCCTCGAGGGTTGGTGTTCTGCATGTTTTAGAAGTTTCCCTACTGCAGCTCACTTGACTTAAATCAGTGGGTAATTAGTTTACAGTACTTGAGCAGAACTTGAAATCAAACTCTGCTCAAGTCTGAATCTGACTCAGGTGTGTTGCAGCAGGGAAATGTCTAAAATCTGCAGGGTACTGGCTCTTGAGGACCAGAATTGAGGACCCCCAGTCTACATTATCATGGTATCATACATATGTCTATTTCCCTGACATGAATGTCTACTGAGACAAGGACAGAGGTCCAAAAGACTCCAGAGACTGTCTGGACAAGTTAAAAAGAGAAATTGCAATGCATATTATTTGTGTCCAAACTCATGTGGTGCAGGGTGTTGTAAGTTCAGTGTGATGGAAATGCACTCTAAATCTGAATTTTTTAAAATACAATAACTTTGAATGCTTGTCAAAAATGTTACATTTGCAGTGCATGGCATAGTGATACCCACCTATGCCTGATATCTCCGCTTAGTGGCTGACATGTACCAGAGTGGATGTTGGAAACCATGATTTATTTTTCCAACGTTATGCTATAGGAAAATAGAGGTTTCATCAATCTGAGCCAAGCAGTCAAGATGGTAACCTACAATTCTTTGTACCAAATTGTGCATCTGTCTGTCTGCAGGTCAGACAGACAGTGCTTTCAGAGCACAGAGATTTTTTTTACTAAAGAGCACTGTAACATTTTGGTTGTTCTCACACCGACTGCCAGAGTTTCATAGTGCTGTTTGTAACTACACTTGAATGTAAGAACTTAAGATTTCTTATATTTTGTGGATTTTTTTTTTTCCATATAATTTAAATAGAGGAAACCTCTGGAACCAGTAGTGTTGCATAAGAGGAATAAATGGATGATGTACAGGGCCATTTAGTAATATTTTAACAGAAATAAAATCAAATGTTTAAATTTTTTAGGTTTATGTATATATATATATATATATATATATATAGTGGAAATATATATGTTAGGTGTAGCCACTGGGGCTTTTTAAAATTGTATACAAGAAGATAATGATGAATGGATGAGTCTCTGAACATGTAAAATGGCTTAATGGCTCTCTGCTTTTCTGTCTGGTTTCACAAGAGTAAACTAGAATTGCACTCAGAGATCACATCTTCTGCCAGACCCGTGCTGAAATTTAATGTTCTTCCTTTCCCATGCTCCCCCTCAAAACCAAGTTTTGCCTTGGCAGTTTCTGCATTTTCTAACTGATATACAGACAAACAAGCACACAGCCTCTGCCTTGACTCTTGCCTTGGCAGAGGAACAAAGCTAACAAATCATGAAGTGTTGTACGATACAATCAAATGCAGCATTTCAAAAAGCAACGTGAAGCCTGTGATGCTGTGTTCTTTTGTAAATCTGTACGTCATCAACACATGTTTTAATGCAGGGCTGCTAGACTTTATTAGATTGTGCATGGGTTTGTGATGTTGTATCCATCTCTTACATTTTGTTAAAGGCATGAAACATTTCCCAAATTTTACCAGGGTAAAAAGCAGAGGTCTACTTTCATTTTTCTGCATAGAAAAATATTTAAGATTATTAAGTGGCCAGTTGTAGATAACATGCACTTAAGAAATAAATCAAAGGAATGAGACTTTTAATACAACTAATGTCACCAACTTCTGCAAATCCCAAGCATTCATTTGTAAGAAAATGATTAACTTTGAAACAATAACTTAGAGTGAGTTGACCCTTTTAATTAGATTCTGTTAGTATAGGGTCTTTTTGAAGCCCATGATAGCATTTAATGTTAAGATTCAGCACTCAGACAGCAGTTGGTTTTAGTCAAAAGAAAACCTGTATTACACTGATCAGAAGAGCCTTTGCTGACAGTTGGAATTGAGGCAACAATTTTGTCATCTTTGCTTTCTCTGCTTTAAACTACCAGAAAAAAATTTCCAACCATATAAACAACAGTTTGCAGCTGTGACAGACATCCCATAATAACAGAAATTTGTGGTGTGCTCCCAGAGACAATTGCTGTTTCTGCTGCTATGTATCATGACAATTCACATCTGTCGTGGGATGCTGTTTATTCTGCAGTCAGCACATGCAGTCCTAACTTAGATTTGACATAATTTAAATTTGCACGGGTTACATAAAATGGATTACAGCTCTGCTTGTTAGATCCCCTCACAAATGACAGAATTTCTAAAATATATGTTTAAATAGCAATCTGCTGGATATATCACCTCATATCATGCAGAGGAGTCTGATTTACAAGCTGATAGATTTCAAGACGTGCCTGGATGAATTTTTGGAGGTGTTTCTGCAATTCGAGCACAACTAGTAAATGAAAAATTAACATCAATATGCCTCATTTATCTCAAGTAGACAGGGATCGTTCTGAGTGCAGACGAAGAACTTATGTGATCAAAGTTCAGGCAGACATGACTGCTTTGCAATGCAACTGCTAGATCCTGAATAAGCAGGTGGATGAATTTCAATCAGGTTTCAATTAATTCCTTTTTTAAAACAGGAGAATAAATCACTTTTATATTTTAGAAACTTCATTTCCAGAAAACCCTGTAAAATACAAATACAATTGTTCATTTATGTCAACTTTATCTAACATACATGAGTACAAAGGAAATTATATTCAGTGTCTTCACTGTATTAAGAAAATGTAAACGAATCTAAAATTTGATGCCACAAAGAAGTTGGAGGGTCTTTGAGAGCGTACCACCTTTCCTTTTCATTACACTTGAAAACTGCTCAGCAGTCCATCTTTTCTTTAGGATTCAATTAATTCTTTCAACAGGAAACAGATCTGGTCCACAATTAAACACACATACTTTGTTTATGCAGCCATGACATTGGAAGTTGTGCAGATAAGGTTTAATGTTGTCTTGCTTAAATAATCACTTACCTCAATTGATAGGACGTCATCTTCATCAAACAATATGTCTCAAAACTCTCATTTGTGATTTTGCATCATGTTCATACATATGCAAGTTAAACATGCCTTGGACAGTGATTCACGCACTCAAAACCTGAGGTACCAATTTGTACTTAAAAGGGTACAAAGCTTGTCACTGGGGTGTTCCTTTTTTAAAAGACATTTCTGTACCCTTCGGTCCTGGTCCATTTTTGTACCTTATCAAGTTGTATGAGTTATTAAAGTACAATTAAACCAATTAAAAATTATGAATAAAAGTCAATAAAATAGAGATTATGACAACAATCAAAGATGCTAATAATAAATGAATAAGTATTATATAAATATTAGGCCAAACACATATATAATTATACATATAATTATTACTATGATTACTATGATTATTATGAAAATCATAATATAATAACTATAATTATACTACTGTTTAGAAGGACTGCTATTTATAGTTATTGTACAAGCTACGCACATTTTTCTATGTTGCAGGTATACCTTAGGGTTGAAATGGTACAAATTTGTACTTTATATTCTTTTGGACCCTTTTTCATACAGTAGTATATAGGTACACTTCTTGCCTTGTAAAGACCAATATTGTACTTTTGAGAGAACATTTGTAAAAAAAATACAGGTACAGAAATGTTCCTCTCTCGTACCTCTATTTTTAAGTGTGCAGTCCACACAACCAAAGACGCTCACAGTTTTTTACAGGCAAATAGTTTTCCAAGGTACCTCTCAGTATATACGGCAATACTGATGTTGGTGCTGCTATGAGAGTTTCTCGTGCAGTGCTGCCCAATGACTCCAAGATCACCACTTCCAACAGCAGTTTTGCCCTGAGTCGTTATCCACTGAGATTTCCAGAGACTCCTGAAATTGTTTGTGATATTATGCACTGTAAATACTTAAAGAACAAAGTTTGTCTCAGAGTGGTAAATATACATAGCTTATCCTCTTTCCTGGCATCTCCACCTGTCACCAATTAATGTTATTGTTAGGCACATATTTCCCTTTTTATAGCACAATCAAATTATTGTGTTTCTTTTCAGTAGCTTTGAAAATACAGTTTACATAAAAAAAACAACCTAAAAGAAATGTGACATCACACAATGGGTCTCATTCATGAAGCTGCATTTTTCAACTGAATCTGTCCATAATCGTAAATTTAAACAAGCGCTACACACAGTCAAGAGCATGTGTAGATTTTGTTAGTCGCTACGAGCAGATCGGAGCTACTAAAATGTTGATGAATACGAGATTTACGTAAATTTACGTCTACAAACAGTTTACACACAAGTTCTCTCTGTTCACGTTTCATGAATGAGACCCAATGTCTGAATCTCATGCCGTAAAAATTCACCACAGTCCCTTTAAGATGCCTCCTGCTGTTTTTGTCACACCCACTCCACTTGTCACAACACTCATGCTCTGGTGGGGTGGAGCTTGGCAAGGGAGGGGGAGGAGCTTTATGGTATTGGAGGTGCTCTGTGGTAGCAGCCATGTTGGTTTCCACAGGAGATTCAGGGATTTCTCAAATATGCATGAATGAGTCAAAGTAACCCCCAGGGCATGTTTTATGGGGAGGGAATGACATGATAACATAATAATAATAAAAAAAAAAAGATCAAGAAAGTCAGTTTTGCATGTTAACCCCCTACACATTCAAATTTAGATGTACTCTATTTCAAATAATTAAGGTCTCATGATTGCATTAGATAGTAAATGGGGTGTCTAGTATATTTATTTTGGCTAAACAAGGTAATGCAACCAGTGAGTCAGCCATGTAAATTAATTTATGAATTGCACATGGAATAATCATACAGAGAAATGTATTTATTTGAAGGTTGAAAGTTAAGAGATGAAAACAGTTCTAACTGTATATCTAGGCAATTGCTAAGATGATTTAAGATATTCTATTTAACAAAAAAGGAGAGAGATTCAAAAGTACTGCTGCCATTCAGAATGAAGTTATATTCATTTTATACATTTATTTTAGATGTTCCTTCCTTTATTAAGTGCTGTTTATTTTTATTTTGTCATATTAGGTAAATCCTGTTTAGGAGAAAGCTGTTGCATCTTTATCTGGATTTCCAGTGTTGTACTTGGTATTTGCAATTCTGTGATGTGAAAGTCCTATGTATAATCTACTATACAAGTTATTCTTAAGCAGAGTCATATAATTTAACCATGGTACTAAACAGGTGCTTTTTCTTTACTTCTGCAAATGTAAAACTTTAGCTGGCATACTAACCTTTTACTAACATTTACTCTGCGCGTTGGGGGGGGTGCGTCCCTGAAGTGTGTAGAAAGGGAATACAGGTAAAAATCATCCCGGATCGGCTATAGAAGTCAATGGCAGTGAATGAGTTAAAAAAAAAGAGATATTTTAAATGATTTTATTATAATCTCCTGCCCTTCATTTACTGAAGATTTTCTTCTGAATGATCAAACATAAAGTCAAATTTGTTACGGTAAGAGAACTATGTGAGGTGGAGAAAATCTTTATCTTTAACTTCCATACCAGAAAAGGAGCTTAAAAAAAGGGGACCAGAAAAAATGCAATTTATGATCTAGACATGAGCTGAACAGCCAAATTAAATGCTAAGCAAGATGATAACGCAAAACAACAACAAACATGGTTTGCAGCTTCGAAAGGTTATTTTCTTAATTACTGTCTATCTTCTCATCATTGTCTCTCTCTGTCTATTCCCAGCTGGAACCACGTATATCTTTGGAAAAGGAGGGGCTCTCATCACATTCACCTGGGCCCCCAACGAACGACCGAGCACCCGAGCTGACCGGTTAGCTGTGGGCTTCAGCTCTCAGCAGAAGGACGCCATCTTGGTGCGAGTGGAGAGCACCCATGGGCTTGGAGACTATCTTCAGCTGCACATTGTAAGGCCACTGCAGGCAAAATAACTTCTCATGAACTGGTCGGCCATCTTTAGCTCCTCTGAGCAGAAAGAAAACATACATCTGAGTGTTGCTTTGGACAAATCACGTCTGAGGAGATTATGCAAATCAAAGCATGTTTAATAGGATAATGCCTCCTCTGCATATTCAGACATAGCTATTAGTTGAAAACATTTCACACGATTCACCTGTAGTGTTTTGTATAAATGTCATAACAGATGAAAGACTGATGAAGCAAAACACTAGTGTGTCTGAGGAACTCCAAGCACTGAATTAGATATGTGGAAAACTGAAGCTGGGTCACACAGATTCACTCACAATTAAGTAGCTGTCATTAGTGTCATGCAGAAAGACACAGATAAGGTGATATATATGCATTTTCTTTGGTGCAAAAGAAGGAAGTATTACCATTCCTCAACAGATGTATTGAAAGAGGTGTCAGAACATCTTATTTTCACAAATAAAAAGCTTGCTCATAGAGCACCAGTTACATACTAAATTAGATTGAATTCAGCCTCTTATGGTTTATTTCTAAATTAAGTTTAAACTAGATTGTGCTTTTTTCTCCACTTTTTGGCTCTGAAACATCACAGCTTGTATGATTCACTGGTTTTCGGTATCTAAGTCCAAAAGCTGAGGTAAAATTGGAGTGAAAAAAATGTAGCCACAAAAAGATGGACAGGTCAGTTCAGTAAGAGGCATTCTCTGCTGGTAGAAATGGTTTGTTGATTGACACCCAATGACTCAACAGCTGCCTGCTTCTTCTCTGAGGCCTGTTTGGTGTATGGTCACAGGACAGATTTGTAATGATGACAACCAGACGGAAGATGTCTGTGTCGAATATCTGTGAGTGGTGTAATACTTAAAAATGCGCCTGTTATGAAAGCACCAGACAGTACTTAAAATTAGAGTATACACGCTGTTTTGTTAAAAGCTAAAACATGCTACCTAAAATAACAGCCTTTATATCTATGATTCATCGCATCTTAAGATTTTGAGCTGTTTTGTGGGGAAAAACATTGACTGAAATATTGTAAATATTAAAGACCAAAAGAAAACAATGGTTTCTTTTTATTACTTTCTATTCCTAAATCTTAAAGGCAAGACATAAAATATCAATTTCAAGATTACCCGTTTAGGATAAAATGCTGCTTGTTTGCTTCCTTGGCAGGACAAATTTTCATACTGAAATTTTATGAATAGTATTGCACTAAACTGGACTTAATAGGACTGAATTTGATTAAGATACACAGGACTAAATTGGATTAGATATTTTTATTAGTTGGCAGTACATGAATAAATTAACTGAATTGAATTATCTTTATAATTATATAAATAGAAGTCTTGCAGTCAAATCAAATTGCATGGCAACCACGTTATTATTATTGGACAGTAACAAAAAGCCATAATACCCCCCCCCCCCCCCAAAAAAAAAAAAAAAAAATTAAAAAAGAGCACACTCCACACAGAAAGGCACAAGCCATCCAGCTTCCTGGTCTCACAGAATAAGCTACAGCACCATCATGCTGCTCTGAGTTTAAGCCATCAGATGTGAAAAATATGCAAGTTGCACAGACTTGCAAGAAACTAAAAGATGTTCTTGTGCCACATAATGCTGAAATTTTATATCCCAAACATCCTTTACAACATTCAGAAAGCTCAGTTGTTAACAGTTAACAGTAAAATCCTGTAAATTATGTCTTTCAGGGACACTTTACTACATCTAGCAAGGATAGGCAACTCCAGTACAAAAGGGCCACTACCTGCAGGTTTAAGATGTTTCCCTTTTTCAACACACCTTGTTCAGATAATGAATTGTGGCATATGAATTATCAAGCAGTTGGGTACATTTAATTTAAATCAGGTGTCTTGAAACATGGAAAACCTGCAGGACAGTGGCCCACCAGGACCAGAGTTGCCCATCCTTGACCCTCACTCTGTTTTTCTTTCTATTGTAATGGTGATACAGCAGAACTTTGTTCAGGTTTGAAAGTAAGTACACGTCGGCAGTGTAGTCACATGGTTTGGAAATAATATTCAAAATGTTTTAAAACTGAAAGCTGAAATGGACTTGTACTGTATAACATTATATAACAGGAACTGTTTCTTGGAATTATTAGTGATTTATTTCCAAAGATCCTCCCCAGTGTGAATGTTTTCAAACTTTCTTATTTAATTTAAATATTAGTTTTTAAAAAATTAGGTTTTTTTTTTTTCTTTTTTTTTTTTTCTAAGGGCCGGACCTAATCGGGTTTGTTGGTAAATGTATGTATCACTATGAGAGTGGAGTCTAAGGCTGAAATTATTATTATTATTATTGTTATTATTATTATTTCTAATTCTTTTTTTTTTCTTTTCTTTTTTTTTTGCATCTGTCAAATCATTTACATACAAACAGATTGCTTAGTTTGACAACTTGTTACCACTCAGCACAAAAGAATCCAAAACAGCTCCGAGGGTGTTGAGTTTCCTTTCTTAGTTCTTCAGCTTAGTCTTATGTCACTTCCTGGGATTTTTTGTGTTTATTATTAACATTAATTTAACATTTTATCACATCCTGTTTATTCCCTCTAGTTACCCTCTGAAGAAGGCTGTGAAAACTAGGTGAAGACAGAAAGAAGCAGTGGCAACACCATTAGCCAAAATAACACTGGCCACAAGGGAGAGTTGAAAATAGTAAAAGAAACAAATGATGTATGACTTTTATGCTGCAAGGATTTAAGTGATTCAGATAAAGTCCCTTAGAACAGAAATCCCTCCTTACAATCCTCAGATATCGACTGTATGTTCAAAATTGTGACATGAGTAATTGCAAGGCTCTTCAGACCAACAGACTTAAAACAGTCACACGTTTCACTGCCATGGTAACTTTGAACATGGCACAAGCTCTGGTTCCAAAGACTAATTATTCTGCACAAATGAAAGAAACCATCACCATAATCAGCAGAGAACACATTAGAGGGGCTAATGCTGGTCTCAGGTGGCCATGTTTTTTAACGAGAAACTCAAAGATAAAACAAAAAGGGACATTTGTTGCACAAAATGATGACAATTAGAATTGCTGAAGTAGCAGTGTCATACAGTCATGCTTCAAACTACAAAGGAGCAGAGGATGGACTTATTCAGTAACCAGATGGGGTTTGGGAGCTGATACATTTTGATAATGCATCAGTCAAGTAATGGGAAAAGCAAGCTAGGTTCCAAGATTAAATCTGAAATGAATTTCAATAAATATTCTGCTTAACTTTGTGTGTGAATTCAGTTTGCACAATATGTGAAGTTCACTTCAAATGTCTAAATAGATAAGTCAGGTACAGATTTGGTCGTGTGCATGTCTTTCATCATTATTAAATATTAAAATCTAAAATAGAACGTCCATTTTAAATGCAATCTCTTCTTCTCACAGTTGTGCTACTGAAGATGTGAAGTTTACAGAAATAATTTATTTGCACATGGAGCTCATTCTAGACAAAATGCTTGCCTTTGATCATTTGGGAAAAGTGTAACAGATCAAAAGATGAGCACTTAGAAAGTCTCTGTTTTTTATGTGTCATTTCCATCAAATTATATCATGAAATAAAAAGGGATTGAATCTCTACTCTAACCCTCAATTGTTTACATTACCATGTGCCATACATACTTATTACTGCATTCTGATGAAAAATCTTTTTTTATTCCTGTGGGGGGAAAGTGGAAAAAAAAGCGCCTTTGAATTCCAAACAGAACTGAGGCAGAGGAGTAAAGCCAGGCAGACAACTGGCTGGTGACTAACAGATACACACAGATATGCTGGTCTTCTTGAAAGACTCTTGATCTGTCCAATCTATGCCCTGGTGAAAAATGTATCAGGTTGCAATGACTACTCATCCCAGAAGATTTGTCAGTGTGAAAATCCTCTCTTTTTTTAATCTGATCAAAGATAAATCCTTATAAACACAGCGCATCCTCATAATAATTAATCCTCTTCTCCTAAAGTACATTACAGTTGAGTGGAGTTCAGATAAAAATTGACACTGAAAACTCTGGAGTATTTCATCAGAATAGTAAGGTGTGAAACTGCTTTTTTCATGAGGATTATACTCAAGCATTAGCTGTTTTTTATCATGGGAAATACACTAGAAAGGCCAAGATTTCTGCAAGCTGTAGCAAATCTTTTAGCAGAATATTCTGACCCCTGGACATTTCAGTTGTCCACAGGACAAGACTGTGTTTGACCCGAGGTCGCTTTCCCCATAGCTGCTTAATGACCGCTTCATTTGAACAGTAATTAAACCATGGGTAACTGACTAGCCCACCATGAAGGCTACATGATACAAATAAAGATGTAAAAGATACAATTCAACAGATAATGTATGGATGAGTAATTATGGATGTGAAAAAGTGGTAATAGGGGTTTTTAAGATGCTTTTGCAGAACATGCAACTTACTATTACTTAACAGCCAGATCTAAGACTCTACTCATTTCTTCAAAAGTAGAAACATTGACTTTTATTAAGTATGAGGGGAAAAAAGAAGAATGAAAATTCATTTTTCATGCATCATAAATCATTTCAAGCAGCTGTGGTTGCCTTGCTCAGAAGTGCTCAGAAGGTTCATCCAAAAAAATGTGGTGAAGGTGCACTTTGGTAGGGGAAACCAAGGTCATCGGAAAAAGCAAAGGTCCAAGGCACTCTTCTTAGAATATAAAAAGCCTTTTTTGCGGGATGGCTAAAACATTAAAACAAGTAGGCTACAGCCTACGCGTATCGGCCTAAGCCTTCATCAGGGTGTAACACTCAGCACAAAGATTCCACTTAAATAAGATGATTAGATTCACCTGGATAGGTAGAACAAAAACAACATGATATAGCATGTTTTTTGTTGTTTATTTTCATGGCAGCTTTGAGGTGATTCAGAAATCAGACTGATAAACTAGCAGGTCTTTTTTAGTTTGGTCATCTTTCTCTTAATATTTATATTACTGATGGATCATTTAAGTTTTCATGTGGGACCGTGCAGTTCAGCACTCAATGCCAGCTGTGCCAGCATGAACAACTGTTTAAATTCAAATGGGATTTTTTTTTAATGGTTTAATATATAATTAGGGAGCAAAGGCAAAGCACAGAGGCAGATCTTATGTTGAATAATAGTAGTCATCATCAGAAAACCAATACTGGAGATAAGGTAGAGTGGGGACAAGTGGTAAAATGTAATGGTGCATGTCAAGGAGCCCAGTTCTACCAATAAGGTCAAGCCCAGCGTTGAAGATATTCTCTTTATGGCTGTAAGGCCAGTCAATTCTGTGCACAATGTGTGCCATGGAGGACCAGCAGTTTGCAGTCATTTTTAGTAAAACACAGCACCAACCAATTTCACTGTTTATTTACCCTCCAATCTCGGGTTTGAGCTGTGTTACAATACAGCCAGCTGTTGAACTGGAGCATGTTTAAATAAGAACCTGCAGACTCTTTGTTCCTGAAAGCACACAGCTGAGACACAAATGGTAGGGAGTTGAGATTGCACAGCCAACTGGTGTTCAACACGTTGTTGTACATGTGAGAATTTGCGTACAACACTTACTTTATGCATAATCTGTCTCTTAAATGACACAAAAAGTGAATCTGTTAAATGGGATCGAAAATGTGTCCTACTTTGTTCTGTTGTTACAGACTTTTAATGTTGTCTGTAATTTCATTATATTTGGAGCATTATTGCATCCCAGCTGCTGAGATAAAATGCTCCTGTCAGAGTACGTGCTGTTTTCTACAATGTCTTTTAAAACTGGCACTTTAACCGCATGTTGCATTTAGAGAGAATGCAAGGCAGTGAGTGTGCAAAAGCCAGACAGCCACAGAGACCACACACAGTTTATTTCCAATGTTTCTTATTAGTGCCACCCAAAGGCTAGCTTGAGAAGCAGCTTTGACCTTTTGGGGAGCTGGTTGGTTGCAGTAGAAGGAGAAAAAGAGAGAAGTTGGTCAACCAAAAGAAACAGCAGGATACTGTCAGCAGTTATCAAAATCAGGAAACCTGAGCTGACTGTGAAAGGGAACTTGCACTGAACCTTAAAGAAGGATTTTAACATATTCTCCATGTCAAAAAGGAATTTCGCAGAGGTTCTCTTATTCCTTGCTTGTTTCTCACCTGCAGGATCAAGGAAAGATTGGTGTAATCTTCAATGTTGGAACAGATGACATCACCATTGATGAGCCTGCTGTCATTGTAAATGATGGCAAGTACCATGTTGTGCGCTTCACACGCAGTGGTGGCAATGCCACACTCCAGGTGGACAACCATCCTGTCATAGAGCGTTACCCACCAGGTAAGGCTAATGAGACAATCTAGCTGCTTATCTGATACACAGAGATAGCATGGACCATCTTGGCTAGCATTAGAGGACTGCAAGTGTTTGTCCATTGACAGTCAATTTCTTACACACAGTGGTGTATTTTAATTCATTTCATCAGTCCATGATTTATTCAGTTATCACAGTACAACTGAACATGGTGTACTGTATGAAAATTTAATGATCTGAAATTAGTACAATTTTCTAAAGTACTTCTTCTCCAAGTATGTCTGACAATGAAATGGATTTGCAGCCCACTTGGAATTTCTTGAAATTTCACGTGTAATTTATTTATTCTTAATCTAAGAACCCATGGGCCCAAGTCTAAAATGAATTCCGTCTGATAAATTCTTGTTGACTTTCAGTTTTTGATCATGCTTCATCTGTTCATGCTTGGCATCTAGGTAGCTGCTATAATTACCTACATTAACTTTAGTATAGGTCTTAGTTTTCAGGAAAATTCCTTTAGTTTGGTAGCACTGAATATTAAGAATTGATAAACCTTCATTACCTCTGGTAACTTTCATTTCTCCCTTGTCAAGCCCAGCAGTATGGTATGGAATGCTGTTATAGACAAATGTTTCATTAAAGAAATAAAATGAATAAACAGGATATCAAGGAGAGCCTTGTGTTCATAAAGCTCCCCTTGGTAAAGCAAAACTGTTCAACACAATAAAGCAATCGGATTTCCATTCTGCTTGCTATGATGCTGGACAGGACAAGTAGAGAGAAAAAGAAAAAAAAAATGATTGACAAACCTGCGCGAGCAGAAAGGCCCTTTCATAAAATAACATTTGGAAAACTCACTAACCTACACTTATTTAAAATACACACCAACCTTAAAAACAGGAAATAAAAAAGATATACAAAATAGGATCAGAACCAGCTGTGCTTTTACCTGCTCTGAACCAATTAACCCCCATTCAGAACAGGTGCACCAGCTGGCGTTGTGAGAGGAACCATAGTCCCCTCTCTGCCTCCAGCTGGTGCTCCATGCACAAACACACACCCCACAGTTGTACTCAAATCAAACTTGTATAATATAAACAGCCATGTGTAGTATTTTTTTGTCAGCTTCCACTTAGTAATCAGTGATTTTGAAACATACCAAATGGTAAATGATTGAAGTGTAAAGGAGCAATCATATAAAGGGCTCCATTTCTTGACAGGGCGTAGACATCGTTAAACTGCAAGTGACATTTACAGGTATAATAGCAATCACCACTTTTGGCTTGAAATTGACACCAGAATGAAGTAACTAAGGTATACAGTGTAAATCATGCAGGCACACACACTGCAGCTCTGTAAAGGCTGGATGCATGTTCAGCTTCGTGTATTGTAAAACCTGCTTTATCCTAAATCTCAGTATAAAACCACAGTCACACTGTCAGGTGCTCTGCCCATTTTTATATGTGGCTCTGAAGTGTAATCCTTTATATTCTTTCATGCATATCCGGTGGCATGGTTGGTGTTTTCCCGGGCTATACATGGCATGTGTCATCAATTCTGAATAATATTATAAATATATAATTATTATAAATAATGTCAACAAGAATTTACCAGATGTAAAATCAAAGGTTTGTTAAAACTACGTGGCTGATGATTGAAAGTGATCAGTAGCAGGACTGAATGTTCAGAAACTATTCATTCTACTATTGTACAATTCTTGTTGTAGATTTTATTTGATTTTATTCTCTGCTTTTTTGTGTTTGCATGTGTCAAAATAGAAAGCTGAAGTCTTGTCTCATTTCTGTTATGTTACCTCTGATTCTGACGGATTCCACAACGGTGGGTTTGGTGTTAGACCCAGTTCTTCACTGCTGGAAAGTGTAAATATACACATAGCAGAAATATACCATTACCGTGTATTTACTCGTTCGGTTGTTTTGTTCAGATTTTAACTGTACCTCTCATGAGAGTTACACGTTGACTTGATAACATCTCACGGGAGTTACAGTGAAAACACTGCTTGTACAGTAGACACATGCTGTGTGCACAGTCACTGATCAAGTGAAAATACTGGCTATATCATTGCTTCAGTTCAAAACAAATAGAGTTTAATGCTCACTAAATTTAGTCATTATCTGGGATGATGTGGACTGAAGTGATTTACACCTGATATTAATGTGTCCATAGTTATTAGGCAGCTTAATTACCACAGGGATAATGGTCCAAAAAAGGAGATTTAAAAGAGACTAGAAACATCAAAAATTGTAAAGTGCCCTTCAGACAGATGGCAATGCTCAAAAGAGTCATTTAGAAAAAAAAAATACTTGAGGGTGGTACTTAACTTCAAGAGATTTGATTAAAATAAAACATGAAGCCGCCAAACTCCAGAAACACAGCTTACCAGGAGTGTTAAGAGTAGTACAAGCTGTCAAGTGCTCAGATAAATGGTAAAAGCTAAGAGGTGCTGAAATCCAACCACCACTCAATAAGATTCACAGATCGACGTCTTAACATCAGACCAAGAGATAGCCTAAAACAGATTTTTTTTAAGGATTTTACAGACAGATGAAATTAGAGGGACTCTTGATGGAGCAGATGGATATAAACACATCTGCATCTCTTTCAGCGAGAGACCAGGGTGGAGAGGGGGAGCATGTATGGGCTGCTTTTGTTACTGAGGAGCCACTTGGACCTTCTCAGGTTGAAGATTTACTGAAAATCAAGTATTAAACCTGCTGCTGGTTACTGGAAGATGCTCTTCCTGTAGTGATACTAGTACAAGGCTGCAGCGTTAAGGAGAGCTGTGGTCTTTATGCAAGACAATGCTGCAAAAAGAAAAAAAAAAAAAAAAAACAGGTTTTCCATGTCTCCCTAATCCAACACGTTAAGTGAGTCATTGTTCAGTTGAATCAGGTGTGTTGGAGCAGGGAGACATGGAAAACCTGCTGGATTACGGACAGTGTAGGACCGAATTGAGTAACCGTGATCTCCATACTCTATAGTTTAGCTTGTGAATAATGAAGAGGGCCTTGCTCCCTTCCTAATCCGATGTGCATCCTGTTGCATCCTGTTAAAGAGAGCTGGCACAGCTTAAACATGGCACCTCCGCATGATGTTTGCTGCTATGCTGCGTCTTAAATGAAAGTTTAGCAGAAATTAGCCCCATGGATAGAGGCTTTACGCCAGGTATTCAAAAGAAAGGTGGTTTTATTAGCCACAGGTAAGTAACATAAAATGGAAATTAACCAATTGGATGATGTTGAGAACAGATGACCAAACTGTGCCAAAGTAGCAATTTTGGAGACCTTGCCTGAACTGTCTGTATTCGAACCTCACTAATTATATTCTGCTTCATTAAATAGAATTGACCTTTGCAGAAATCATGTCCAATGATGCAACAGAAGTTTAGAGCTACAGCTGCATTGTTCATGTTAATCATGTTCATCCTAAAAATATTTGCTCTATTTTAAGCAAGCCTGAAACTTTTTAAATACACTGATGTTCACACATCTTCACAAATCTCAAGTGTCTCTTTATGTTGACTCCAAACTTCTTCAAATCAACCTTGTGCTTTCAAAGATACTCATTTCATTATGGCTATGCAATTTTCAAGCTGAGGCTAAATAACCATTTTTGCCTTTTAAAAGAGCTCTGTTTAATAACCAGTTTGTGTTGCCTCCCTTATAAACTTCATTGGCAACAAATGTGCAAATAAACAAGGCAGCTAGTCTGTCAGTAATTTCATTGCTTAGTCTTAATAATTGCCTAATAACTTTGTGTACTTACACATTCCTCTGAGAAAAACTCTCATTTGTTGAACATTCATGTTTGAGATTAATAACATTTTTGAATTGACTGAGAGCATTGTATTTGTTCAACAGTAAGATTAATCCTGAGGATTACAATTTGCATAATAATTGTTCACGCAGTGTTAATATGTTGTGGAACTAAAATGAGAGAGACTTCAGCTTTCTATTATCATTTAAGTCAGATCTGTTTCTGCAGTCTGCTGCCTACAGTAGTTACAAGGTTTTCCTGATTATCTCTGTTGACGTGACCGTGTTTTCCTGCTTACCTGAATTAACCTCCTTTTTTTTTACACAGTACATAAAATAATTTTGCTATCATTGATATTTACTGAAGATTATGATTTGATTAACTAAATAGCTAAATAACACTAACTAGAGTAGCACATTATAAATAGCCTAAACATCACTCTAACTAGTTTTAACACTGTCACTCATAATAACTAGATAACACTAAGTAAAGCACAAGTTTCTTTTAACTCACAGCTTGGTGAAAACTGCTAACTTGTTAACCCTGTTAGCCCTTATAACGTTGTTTCTAACCATGTGATCTTTCAGCCTGCAGACTTTAACCTTTAATCTGTCTCTCCAAATTCTTTGAAGGACACTATGATAATGAACGACTGGCTATTGCTAGGCAAAGAATCCCATACAGACTTGGTCGGGTAGTTGACGAGTGGCTACTCGATAAAGGTAAAAAATGAATTGATTAATTAATTAATCCTTGAAAGAACCACTAAATAACCTTTCCCCCCCATGAGAGGTGCAGTGCCAGAAGGCAAGGGTGACAAGGGTCAAGCTACCCTGATATTCATTTCCATTTGAATTGGAACTTCTACTGGCTGTGAATTTTGATGGCCACCGTATAGCTTCAAGTGAAAAGTGAGTGTGAAAGCAGACTTGCATTTTTATTTTGTCATCCTTACACCTTGTGGAGATGCTGCACCTTAAAGATTTTAAACTAAATAACTAAAAGCACATAACCCTTGTCTAACCTCCTTTATCCCCCTTAACCTCTGTGTGTAATTAGATTCTCTGTAATTATTTAACGCAAGAATAAAAATGTTGTACAACTTTTTTAATAACACTACTGAAACTAACTTGTGACATAACTTGACCCAGTCTCATTCCAAATAACTGAGCTTTTTAACCCCTAACTCCTTGATGTGACCTGAAATTGTGAAATTTGCCTCTTCTTTTTCCCCTGCAACCTCCTATTTCCTTATGTAGCACTGCAGATGTGTTAACCTTTGTGCTGCAGTGAGATTACAGCATTTAGAAACCAGTGTTTTACCGTCTGCAACCTTTAGCTTTGTTAATAAGCATTCTCCTGAGTTGGACCCATTATTTCAGTCTCTGTCCTGTGATGTATTATAACACTGCCTATCAGTGTAGCCACTGGCAATTTGTGCTATTGGGTATCATCACCGCTTTCAGGTGGTGAAACAGTTGGACATATGGGACAGAAAAAAGCTTTTTTTATGGCTTAATGACAGACAAAGTAAGTAGGAGGAGTGTCACTTAGCTTTACACAGCATAGCAGAGGGATCATTTTAATAAGGCTCTGTAAAACCTATGAGAGGCAAATCATCATACTGTCTTTTCTATAACCAAGAGATAAATAAATATCCTGGAAAACCATCTGTCCCTTTCCCAACAATTTTTTTAGTTTATTCAGTGATATTTCAAAATTACTTATAAAACAACTAAATAGAAAGCTAAATAGATTTTAAGCTTCTTGTTGCATGTGTAAAGAAAATAATAAACTTAATGCTAACTAATGTTGCCCCTCTAAAGCTAACATCTAAATCAACTTTTAAACAGATGACTATTAATGTCTTTAATCAATCAGCCCTTCTGGTTCAAATGATTGTTTTTATGCAAAGTCTCTCATTTTGACTTTTCCCTGTCTGCTCTACCATCTTGTCCCTTTTTCCATCTTGTCTCTGTCTATGTCCCTGTCTACATTCAGGGAGACAGTTGACCATCTTTAACAGCCAAGCTGCCATTAAAATTGGCGGTAATGACAAGGGGCGACCTTTCCAGGGTCAGATATCAGGGCTGTACTACAACGGTCTCCAGGTGCTCAAACTGGCAGCAGAAAACGATCCCAGTGTACAGGTGGAAGGAAACCTACGCCTTGTCGGGGACTCGCAGTCCGTTTTGACCACAGACACAACTTCCGCCACACCACTGGCCGTGTCTGATATGTCTACCACAATCATGGAAACCACTACCACGATGGCTACTACCACCACCCGCAGGCAACGATCACCCAGCTTGAGGGAGAGCATCTCAAAGGTCAGAGAGTTTAAAGGAATATCTGAGAACCAGCTGCTAATTTGCTGTGATCTGGGAGTTCATTGGCTTATAACTCAGGTGAAAGTTGTCATCTTATATCAGTAGACTCATATTCTAAAATGGGTGAATAATCAAAATACAGGTAAGTGTGTTTAAAGAGACGCATGCAGCGCTATGCTGTACGTCTTGTATGAGCTTTAAAATGAGTTAGAATGAAGACAGCATAATACACTGAGATTAAAACTATCCAAATTGTTTTGCACAAACAAACTTATTGCAGTTTATTTTGTGGCATTTTTACAGATTTTCAATCTTTGTTGCTGGTATGTATCAGATAATTCTCCTTTGTCATCAAGTAAATCAGTCTTTTCCTTTAAAGGCGCTATACCTGATTTTGCACATTTGCGAACCGTGAGCGAGGTGAACAGTGTAGTTTGAACTGTAAACCCCACCCCTAACTGTTTTTCCCAGTGAGAAACACTCCTACTCTCGATTTTCTCTCCTCCCACTCAACATGCACGAAATAACGTGCACGTTTCATACTCGTGCACAAAGAAACTCTCCAGAGAAAACTTGCATCTTCCAGTGAATATACTGTTTTGGTTGCAGTAAATGGCTGCGGATCAGCTAAATGATATTTTCTAACCGGAAGTTTACCGTAACTGCAATTATGTAAACAGATGCACAGTTATGACGGGTTATGATGTTATAGGCGATGTTACAACATGACGCCAACAAGTTTCTAACTGGCCACTTCGAGAGGCAGCGATGTAAAGCGTCATCGCATTACGGT
This sequence comes from Atherinomorus stipes, assembly GCA_023101725.1. NCBI lineage: Eukaryota > Metazoa > Chordata > Actinopteri > Atheriniformes > Atherinidae > Atherinomorus > Atherinomorus stipes. The sequence goes on from JALJCO010008972.1 coordinate 795,069, forward strand.
GTAAATATCACTAGGTAAACCAACAGAGGAAGCGCCAGCACCCGAGGACATATAACATGTTACTCAGAAGAAAGTTATTGAAAAAATACCTGTCCAGGTGGACTTCCAGTCCACATTCAGTCCGAGGCGTCCAGCTGCTCTCTACCTTCAGTACAATCCACCGAGATTTACACGAACTTTATTCCTTCTTTGGTCTCTCCTGCGTTTCAAGCCTCTCTCCTCCAAAGTTTTTATGCTTTCAGTCTGTTTTGCTGCGGTATCGCCACTTTCCCTTCGGCAGACGCCATGCGGTTCTGTTTACAAGTTTCTGCCGTGCACTCGAGAGAGGAGGGCGCTCCTCGTTAGAAAACGCTGTAAGTGGCTGATTGGAAACCGAAACCTATGTAGAACGAATCGCATTGGCATGAGGGGAGCGTCACGCCATCCTTAGAAACCTAAACTAAAAAGGCTTGGATTCAAGTTTATACGCATTCAATGAGTGATTTATTTTTATGAAATTACCTCTTTTAACACACATTATACTGTGTAGAAAGCATTTCTCTGAAAGAGATTAAAATAAAATCAGGTACAGGGCCTTTAAAGTACAAACTTATGATTATTCTAAGCCTAATTTTAAGATTTCCTTCTGTTTGTTTATGTGTGCTATGCCAGAGCTAATTCAGCCATGAGAAAACTTTAAAAAAAGAAAAAAAACTAAAAAAAAGAAATATTAAAGTTGGTATAAATCAGAGCTGTTCAGTTCCGACAGGGGCCACAGTCCTGCAGGGTTTCACTGTTTCCCTGCTCCAACGCATATAACTCTGATTAACAAGTCATTGTGCAGAACATCAAAGGCTGTTAGTGACTTTAATTTGAGCCAGGTGTGTTGCAGCACGGAAATATTGAACACTTGCAGAACTGCGGCTCTCCTGAGTCCAAACTGAATAGCCTTAGTATGAATGAACTGCCTGTGTGTTGTATAATCCCCTTGGACTTTTCATTCTTACTCAGTTTTCTCAACATATTCTGCTTTGGATTTTTTATTTCCTCTACTCATGCTTTATTAATTTGCATTTAAAAAAGGAAAGTACACTTTAGTCTTTGCAGACGAAGAACTTAACTAGAAAAGGAGGGGGGGGGGGGGGGGGGGGGGGGGGGGAGTAGATTGTGCTCAAAAGACAAGCGGCCAGTAACGGAAACAATTTGGTTTGAGGATCTTTTCAGTTCCAAAAAAAAAAGCCCACACATTTTTGTACAACCAAGATAGTCGGATCATACATTTGACTCCACCGTTTCCTTTTTCGCTTGCAAAGGTTATTGCACTTGAAAAACAATGAGCTCTAGTTTTTTCATCAGCAGTAAAAAAAAAAAAGAAAGAGAGAAATTATTTAGAGAAAAAATAACACTAAAACTCACTTTTTTCACATTTTGATTTTATTACTTTAAAATCCTCAGAGGTGGGTGGGCTTTTTAAACATGAATACTGTTTTGGAGAAGGGGAAAGGAGGTTAGTTGTTTTTTGTTGTTGTTGTTGTTGCTGTTGTTAATATGTTCCTTTTAAAGCCTGAGTCTCAAGCAGCATATATCCTACAAAAATGTATACAAGACAAACTGTTCATGTTTTTAATAGCAACATCTCCCATAAACGTGGACTAAAAGCATTTCCTCATTGAAATCAATGATATTTAGACATTTCCATTACTAAATGTTTGATGCTAGCACCTGCATTTGGATCTACATCAGAAGAGCATGCACCCTCAACCTCTTCACCATGTTTAATGATTATCTGTCAAGGAGTTTATTGCTAACAGATAAACAGACAACAAAGTAAACATGAACTAATGCAACAAATCCATGTGATAAGGTTTAGTTCTGCATATTTTAGCAAAAATTCATCATAAAATGTCCTTTCTCAGGACAACGGTAACACTCTGATGTAGCTGTTGCAGTGCAGCTACAGTATTTTAATCATAAAAGTAGAGATTTCATAGGACATATCTGATACATATTTTTATGCATTCAGCAACTATAATATTAAATTCAGATAATGAGCATTAATATGTCAGATTAGCTAGTTTAAATTCAAAGGCTGAACTATAGAAAACTTTGAGTTGTTATATGTATTTATTTCTTTTGTTAATGGTCTTAAAGAAACCCAAAACCCTCCACTAGTCTTCCCCCAGGGATTTTTTTAATAGGTCTACCTTTTTTCCCCATCACTTTTCCATTCTGCTACGCTGTGCATCCTACACTTTGTTAGCCATGCAATTCTTCTTTTCATCTGATATAAAACAATAGTTTCAAAAGCAAATCATATAGTAAAAAAGTGGAAACACTAAAATGACACTTAGCCTACAGGGAATCTATCAGTAATGTTTATTTGTTGTTTGTACATACAGCGCATAAAAACAGCCACAGGCATAAAGGATAAAAAGCAGCTGCATATGTGCTCATTTTGAACATGAAGTCTTATTAGAGTCGCTCCCAGCAAAAACACTACAGTGGTATAGTGCTGCGTTCTGCAGATTTTCCTCAAATAGAACAGTCAGCTAGAAAACATGCTCCTAAAAAAGTAACTGCAAATTTAGATGATGGAAATGTGTTAACAACACATTTTCTCAATTTTCTTTCAGCCCCAGAGCTCTGATGATATTTTGGTGGCATCAGCTGAGTGTCCAAGTGATGATGAGGACCTGCAAGAGTGTGAACCGGGAACAGGTGGGTTGCCTATGGCAAAAACACAGGAGCAGACTGCTTATTAAACACAGCCAGGATTGTAAACAAAATGTGCAGGATTCCAAAAAAAAAATCATCATTGTTTTGAAAAATGAAATGGTATTTTCCAGGTTTCTGAAATGGTCTTGCATGTTTTGTCAGCTGTCCTCATTTAGACAATAAGTGCAGCCTTGTCTAAGTTAACTCATCCTGTGTGTGTGTGTGTGTGTGTGTGTGTGTACATGTGTGTGCAACAGCCATTAAGACAGGATAACAGTGTGTAAGGTTTCTGACAGAAACTAACGGTGGAACTTAAGAATGAGCCTGCCCTTATTATGGGTGCCACTATTACTAATATGACCTTATCAGAACTGCTTGTTGTTGACTGGCTCTGCAATGTGTGACTCTAATTATAATAAAAGAAAACCTGGCAGCCAGAAATATCTGTGTAACTTCAATATAAAATGTACCTTTATTTTCCCCCTCTGGGGGAAATTCAGACCGACACAGCAACACAAAAGGAAGTATTAACATGAAAGAAGAAATAAATAAAAAATGAAAACTAACGTCAATGACATGAAAAAATAGGTTTGCTCAAATGTGCATGCGCAAAAATATTGTTTTAATATATACATGTGCAAAATCTACAACTATTGCAATTTGATTCTGAGTTATGGGCAGGTGTAGACAATATATAGGAAACTAAATTGCATTTAAAATATATTGGAAGTTCATACTGTATGGACCCTGTATCCTAGCAGTAATTAAAACTACAAATATGACATTGTTTTCTTCTAGCAAAGTCACAATATTTGTGTGAGATTCTCCCAAATAATAACCTGTTTGTTCTCTTGTCGCGCCTGAACCGCTGCCTACAGATGTGCATACAGCATGACAACTTAATTTACTGCTCTTTTATCTAATATGTGCTTCTCATTCAGCTGCAGCCTTTCCTGGGTCCTTGTATGTTTGTGTCTGCATTGTGAGCTCTTTTATTTTTCTGATCTTTCTTTTTTTTCCCCCTAATTTTTATAAAAATTCCTTGTTGTTATTCTGGATAACCACAAACTGTATGTAATAAGTAAGATCTGCATACCTTTAATAGTGTAAGGATATAGAATTATATTAAAGATAAGGCAGATGATGTTAGTCTGATTCTATATAATCAGCAGATTGTACCTCCACCTTAATGAGCACAATTGTTTCAGCTCTTCTAATTTAGGATCCCCTACCTTTTCTGTTCTCTTTCTAGGAGGTGAATTAGTGTTGCCTATAATAACAGTGGATTCCCTTGAGCCCCCATCCATCGCCACCCGTTACCCCGTCATCCCTCCTCCTCCTACCCTCCTCTCCCCTCTTGAAACGACCAAAGAGTCTTTGATTCTCCCTCCTCACCCTTCCTGCCCCCCGGACCAGGAGGACTGTGGTGACCCTGTGGAGGTCTCGGCCTTTGGCTCCGGGGAGATGACGGAATCTGATGACGAGGACTTTTACAATAATAACTCCCCCATGGTCACTGACAGGACAGTCCTTCCTCCACCTCCCGCCGCTGGTGAGGGTGGAGTCCAGAAACCCCGTCCCTTACCTCCTTTTGTTCCCACCACCAACCCCGACCAGCTCCACATTCCTGCAGGCAAAATGAACACCCGTGACCAGGTGCTTCTGCCCCCTGCTCCTCCATCCTCTCGAAACACACCAGGACTAACTTACCCCCCCAATTTTCCCCATGTGCCCACAGCCAACCCCACAGCCTCTGACGAAAAGAGCCAGCCTGGTGCCGTGGAGGTGATCAGGGAGTCCAGTAGCACCACGGGGATGGTGGTTGGTATCGTGGCTGCTGCTGCACTCTGCATTCTTATCCTCCTCTATGCCATGTACAAGTACCGGAACCGGGATGAGGGCTCCTACCCAACAGACCAGAGCAACAGTTTTGCCAACAACTCCACTGTGGAGGGCAACGGAGCAGTGGTCAAAGACAAAAGCACACCTACAGCCTCTGTGGCAAAGGCCATCACAAAGGGCAAAAAGAACAAAGACAAAGAATACTATGTCTGAAATCAGAGAAGGAGAGTAGGCAGGTGTGGACTGAGACATGAGGATGAGAGAGGATGCTGTTGTTTTGCTACCCGAATTTGTCACGTTGAAAAAAATCACAGGCCACCTTAAAAAAAAGTAAGTGAAAAACTAAACAACCGCACAAAGCAAATATATATTGCTTACATGTTTCCAAAAGTGAAAGTTGCCCAGCTCGCAGTGCTGATAAATTCTTCTCTATGACACAAGATCTGACTCATCCTCTGTGTCAAAATGTGCACTCAGTCTGCATTCACCAATTCTTTGTTAGTGTATCCTTTTTTATGTTTCTAACTAGCTGGGAAGGGGACTGTCCACTTCGGCTTTGTATATAGCATGGATATGGTACTGTGAAGAAAGTGCTGAGAACATCCAGTTTCTTTGAACTTCTTTGTAATGCTCTATCCTGAGTCTCAATGTCCCCATTATGATACATGAGGCAGAACAGGGCTAGTTATTGAATTTTCATGGTAGATGAGCAAAGAGAGCACCCCAGCAGTCATCCTGAGCACACTCAAGAAGAAGGCCTTTACTTGGATAAGACATCACCTCAGCAGCCTCCATGTTATGTTATGTGGTTTTGAAACTCCCACATCACTGCATCTGTCCACAAGGGATAGTATTATGTTTCAGACGGAATATTGAACTGTAAATGAAGCAAGCTATCTAACTCTCCTGATGAAAAAATTAAGCATCTTAAAGTGATAATAAAATCACTCTCCATGCTGCGGTCAGTGAATCTGACAGTATGGCGGATCAGAAACATTATTTATGTGAGATATTGCAGTAAGTGTGCCATGCCGTTTCAAGTAGGGATAATTGTGAGCCAGTGAACACCAGTGAAGGTACTCTAAATACTGCTTGTATGTACTGTACATATAGGTTAACAGATTTACAAAGCATCCTGTAAGCAGGGAAGGTGTGAGGATGACTAAACATCCAAAATGTTTGCCCCCCCACACACACACACACACACACCCACAGCTTCCATGACAGCATCAAAACTGTTGCAGCCTGAGGAGCTTTGAGGAGCACAGAATCACATTTACGGAAGATTTTCTGAACGCTCCTTGGAAACACACCTCACCTAAAGGCTCAATCGTTCATTTTCTCTAAACTGTCATTGGATAATTCAGAAGCACACGGAAAAAGGAAAAAATATCTTTGAGAAATAGATATTCCTTGTAAAGCAACCAGACATGTATTGTTTTTTTTAACAGTTATCAAAAGACTTCTATGAAATGAATAATTGAAGATTTGTGAATTGTATTGATATTTCTCTGCTATTTCGATGTATCTTGTTGCCACTCTTTTTAACACATTACATTTTAGATTGCCTTCTACTGTAATCTGGACAAAAAGCACACTATCCTCTGATAGCTGCAAAGATATTTCTTGGGTTATTTGCCATTCAAATTATGCAGAGAAAACACAAGGATGGAGCAAACCAATGTTTTGTTTCTGTTGCATTGTGCATTTTATATGTGCTGAATCTGTTACTCAATGGATCTGATGATATAAAGCCATTTCCTCTGTTGAGTTATTTATTCATGCTCTGTGATTTCCTGTTATCTTTTTTTATGAAAGTGCCATTCAACATGAGCTGCTCGGCGCTCAGAAAATATACCATTCCTCACTCATTGCTATTGTATAGTGTTCATGTGAAATGGATCTTAATATGTGTACAGAACGTGGATAAAGATGAAAATACACTTGATTATATACTTTGTACACACCCGTGTCATGTGTTCCTTCTTATAGAGCCACAAAGAAAATGACTTGTATTCTGTTACTGGAGCCAAACACAGTGAAAATGATAGTTTCTAACTGAGGACCATTTATAACACTCTAAGCTGACAAGAATAAGGATTTGTGACATCAATTATATATATATGAGGATGTCTTATGCGAGTACAAGAAATATTTATCCTCATAATTAAAGCAATGTTCTTACAATCATCAAACTGATTCATATCCTCCCATTAAAGAAAAGACTAGATTCACAATAGCCACTCAAATAACAAGAAACTGAAAAAATTAAATAATAATAAATTAAGATTTGCTTAAATATGATTTAGTGAAATAAGATATTGCTTTGGAATTGTGGTTGAAGAGAATTATTTTTTGAAAAATTATTAGAGCACCGTGCTCATAAGCAGTGGACCAAAACACCTGTCAACAGGTGCAAAGGTCTGAACATTACAGAAACACTTGATTGCAGTGATTGCCTCAAAGAGTTGTTCTGTGAAATATTAGTTTAGAGGTCCCATCATGTTTGTATGCTTATTTAATTTTTTTTTCTCCTTTAAAAAAATATTTCTGTTTAACCACAAAAGCAATGTCATGATTTTCTTTTTTTTTAAAAAGGAGAAATTATTCCTTTTGTCAATTTCACCTTATTTCATTGACTGCTGTTTCCAAGCTGGATAATAGCTCTACATACACCGCATTTTCCACCCAGAAGTTAGTGTGTTTAACATAAAGAAACAACATTTCACAAAAATTGCAGGTCATAATAAGTGTTAAAATTACGTCTTACACTTGAGTTTCATCATCATTTTCTCTCTCATCTCTTTCTTGCTCACACTTTCTGTTTTTAAGGGTTTGCACTTTTGGTGTGTTTATAACGCCTAGATGTCTAATATTTATCATGAAAGCAAAGTTTCACTTTAAATAAAATGCTTTGATTTCTATTAAGCTTATTTAGACCTAAAATGCTTAAAGACTGGAAAATGTTAAGCCAATTGAGCCAATCGGTGGCAGATGTAGTCCTGACCAATACTGAGAACTCCAGGGTGTTTGTTTATTTGCTTGTTTGTTTGTTGAAGAAGTGTTGAGATTCAAAATCCTTGTAGTTGGTGAATAGCAACATGTACAGCAAGATGTTTCTGCTTCCACATTTTAAAGGTTCTTTTTATTTATTATGAAACCAGCTCCTTCACATTTAGCTGTTTCATCTGATTCCAAGCAGAGGTAGCAGAATACTTCAACCCCCTTTTCCCCCACATTAGTACAGACTTTAGGGATGGTTAAAAGAAATAAGTCTTTCCTGTGCATTTTAGAGTGATGTGGTCCAGGTGGTAGAGTGGAAGCAGGCCAAGATTCGCTTTTTATATTAAAATAAACAAATGTTTTAATCTCAGATCATCCAACCTGAGCATACAGCACACAATGATGAGTAAGGGTTTTCAGGCTTGTGATGCACCTCAGTGGAACGTGAGTCTAGCAGAGTGAGCATACCCACTATATTTCAGTCAGCACTCAATATTCCCTTTTTAAATCTCTCTGATGTGCAGTAGTATGCTCCGAGTCAAATATTTATATTCCACAAAGGCAAAGTCCTAACATGCCTCTCACTGGCTTGAACTGTAGTTAGCGCTTGCGAGATAATCATTGTTGCCTTCACCAGATAAGTTAATTAGTTTAAGGTATGGGATTAAGGCTTTAATTTCACACTGATGCTGATGCCCTGAAGTTAATCAGTAGAAGACAGATTACAGAGTGAAAATACTACTGACCCATTTTTTTTATTTTTTTATTTTTTTTACTCAAGTGCAGTAAAATATGGCACAACAAAGCATTCGTTTGCTGAAAGGCTTCTAAAAAAAAAAATCACAAATATAACTTATAAGTTGCTTTAGGATAAAGGTCTCTAAATTTTAGTTGGGGCAGCTGTGGCACACTAGAAATAGTGGTTTAACCCCCAGTGCCTTCAATATGTAAATGTGTCCTTGTTTTCTTGAGAAAGGTACTGAACTCTGCTTTTTTCCCAATATGCATATCAGAGGTCATTTTACAAGAATAAACACTGAGTACTGCATACATACATGAAAATAAGTGTCTATATGTGAAGGAGAAAGACATTGTGCTGTGTTTCATAATGTAGACTATTTGGGACATTTGTCCAAAACCCCTTATGGACTGCCAACCCCAGCTCTTGCCTCGTGGCAGCTAAAATACAACCAGAAAAGGTTAATGTGGCTATAAAGAATGAATGGATGTGACTGTCATTCATCACTGGTTACTGCCATGATCTTTGAGTGTTTCCTTTGGTCTATCAGGATTTTGTTTTTAGGTTTTCATTATCAAGCGTTCTGTTTTTTGGGATGTGCTTTGTTTAGTCATGATGTGCTTTCTGGTCTAATTCAGTAGGTTTTTCTTTTGATTGTCATTGACCCCATGTGTTCTTAATTGTTCTTCCTTTCTTCACATTGCCACACACAACCTGTTTCTTATTCCTCATGTACTCATCTGCATTACTCCCACCCAGTCGTGCCTCCCAGTGTATGTACTTCATTGTTCACTGCCAGATCTTCATTATTGCTTCACATGACAGCCAGTTGTGTGTCTTCCCCATTTTTTCATGTTAGTTTTAAGTTTGCTTTCTTTATTTTTTGCCTTGCCAGAGCCTTACTGCATGCTACTTCTCAGACACCAAAGACTGTTTGGCCAAACAGTGGATTTTTAGTGAGCTAAAAATGTTAAAAGTGGCGCCCAGATCAGTGATAAATGTGTCTGCTATCTGTATAATTCAGTAATGTCTTCCTTTAATTTACCTACTGTACCTCTGACCTGTTAGACTTGCACTTGGTCAACTCTTCTTCTCAGATCCAGATCAATTTAAATAGTCAAATGTAACAATGTTAGGCATTTACTCCCAAGTAAATGCCTAACATGTGCAACTCTTTTAGTTGCACATAATACAAACCCAGTTCTAAAAAAAATCTTGAATGTTGTGTAAAATGTAGTTAAAAAACAGAACTGAACTGAACTGATCTGTCTGCAAGACAGACCTTTAGCCAACAGAAAACATTTGGTACATCATAAAATGAAAATCCCTACAACAAAGAACAATTGAAATGAGAGACCTCTGCATCAGACAAGAATGGGACCACAGTCATCTTCCTCATTTTCCAGTCGATAAAAGAAGTTTGAATGCTGCACAATGGTAATCACCCAGTTCCAACTTTACAAAGCTTTGTTGCTGCCATCAAACTGAAATGAAAGCATATTTTCCATGAAATGGTAAGATGTCCAAGTTTCAACATCTGATGAAATGTTGGGTTTATAAGAATTGCAAATTATTGCATTCTGTTTCTTGTTTACATTTTTACATATATCCCAATCACCAATGAGTAAAATATCCAACCATCCAAAAATACATATACAATTTTATCAATCCAACTTTGCCAAATAAAAAGTCCATAAAATGTCAAATAAATAAATAAATAAAGAGCAATTATCTGTTATATGCTTGACTGAAGCTCTATCTTTTGTGTTGCTTGACCCCCCCTGCTGAGATCATGAGGAACTGTATGATGTGAATCACAGCACTGAGATATTCAGACTGTAGCTGCCTCCAATAAATCAATTATATATTTTCTGGTGGTTAATTATAAATGCATTTAGATCAACAGTGTTCCAGGCCAGCAGGTTTACCTGTCCTCTCCTTGAGCTCAGACTGACAGGAACAGTCCTGTGAGACACAAAAGTGTTGTGTCAGTGCAGATGAGGTCTGATCTGTACTGACAAACAGTATCAAGTAAGGCTGCTACAGAGCACAGCATGCTACTCGGGAGAATTGCTGAGATGTCACAAAGTTTATTCAACAAAACAGCCATAACAAAAGAAGCAGATGACAACAACTATGTTCTAATAATCACTGGTCACATGAGACACATTTTAACAATTGTCACAGTAATTCATCCTTATTCCTCTGCTGATAGGCATGTCTATAAAATACAGACCTGGCACACAATTGGCCCAAGCCAAAAATGTATTTAGATATGTAAATATTTACAAAGGCTTACTGTAAGTTTAAAATACATGTACATTTCCTGTATATTCAGCAACAACTTTGCAAAAACACGTCACTTACAGTATGGCAGTCTTTACAACTGTGACTGTGCAGTGAAAAACCAAACACTTGACCAAATCTTAATCAAGAAAAAATAAAATAAAATAGAAAACATAAAATAAATAAAACATAAAGTACAATATTCTAAAAACATCCCAACTGTTTGCAACATACTAATGTTTTGCATGTCCTCAATTTGCATATAAAATCAGTATGTACTGTATGCAGATATGCAGATTTCCTGAATTATCATTCCTGACAATGTGAAAAACTCTGTCAACATGCAGTAGGATTCTTGGCTTTTGCTCCTGCCAATTGCCAACACCCTCAATAATTCAACACAACATGAAAAAGTCATCTAAAATTTATCTATCTATCTATCTATCTAGGCACAAAAAGTAAGGAAATTTGAGTTTATCAATTATTTACTTTACTTTAGTTAATGTTATTACACATTGTTGATAGCCTGATTAGTCACCTTTACAGTGAGGTGTAACTTATAAGGATCCTTCTTCTGTGTAATGAACAACACAACTGAACATGTTGGTAGGGTCCCATCAAAAATGAAAAGAATCACCTTCAATATTCTCCTGTTGGTATTCGGTCATACTTTGAGTTGCTTGGTACATTAGATAATTGCACTTTCCAACCAACCGTAAAAAGGAAAGAAAAACACATATTGATCATTACACTTATAGTTTTTCTCAGATGCTTTGGTGCAATTCTCACAACAGACTTCATATTTACATAACTATAAGTTCAAACTCCACAACAATTACCATAGTCATGTGTGCTCATCAAAGTATCATTTTTCATTGCACTGATCAAATTGCAAATGCTTTTGTATATGTAGCTTTTGCGTACATACAATTCTCTGTTATTTCATGACTTCATCATTTTCTTTGGTCCCACAGTCAAAACTAGATATACTAACAACAGCAGAATAGTCAGTCCCCAAGTCTTCATTTCATTGCTTGAGTCCTGACAAGCAAAAAAGAAAATGTAGTAATCAAAATCTGTCAAGCAGATGATATACAAACAGTACAGCCTGGTACCTCCTCCAGATTGGTCACATTTTGCTGTAGGGTGGCATCCCATTACCCATCAGGAGTTGTTGAGGGTCAGCCAGTGTGGTTGTATTGGTCACTTGCACAAACAACACGCCCAAGCTGCAAGCTGATTCCACAAATGTTCAAGTCACTGTGGCACAAACCTGACAGCCCTTGCATCTCATAATAAGAGTAAATACCTTTTTTCCCCTCTCTTCATTATTTCTGACCTGATATTGTTCCTTTTTATTGTTATTGTTCCTTTTTATTTACCCATTTATTTCTAATCTTCAATTATTTTCATTTTTTTCTTTTGTATCACCTTTTTTCTTTTCTTTTCCTTTATTTTTTTAACCATTTTCTTTCAGGTCATATCACCTTGAGATCTCACTCTTGTATGAACTTGTTGTAAAAGGTGAAAAATGCATGTGCATGAAAAATGGTGATACAATTTAGTGTCAAAAACAACAACAAAAATAAGTTAATACCAACAGGAGAACATTGCAGGGGATTCTGGCTTATTTTTTTCAGTAACCTACTCACACATTCAGCTGTGTTGCTCATCCACAATTGCACAATACTTACAGTGGGTACGGAAAGTATTCAGACCCCTTTAAACCTTTTACTCTCTGTTTCGTTGCAGCCATTTGCCAAAATCAAAAAGTTCCCTTTATTTCTCATTAATGTACACTCAGCACCCCATCTTGACAGAAAAAACTGAAATGCAGAATTTTTTTGCAAATTCATTAAAAAAAGAAAAACTGAAATATCACAATGCTATAAGTATTCAGACCCTTTGCTCAGTACAACAGGAAGTAGAAGCATTCTTTTGAGCCAGTACAGCCATGAGTCTTCTTGGGAATGATGAAACAAGTTTCTCACATCTGGATTTGGGGATCTTCTGCCATTCTTCCATACAGATCATCTCCAGTTCTGTCAGGTTGGATGGTGAACACTGGTGAACCCACATGGCCCTGTGTGAAAAAGTGATTGCCCCCTAAGTCTAATAACTGGTTGGGCCACCCTTAGCAGCAACAACTGTAATCAACTGGCAATGAGTCTTCTACAGCGCTGTGGAGGAATTTTGGCCCACTCATCTTAGCAGAATTGTTGTAATTCTGCCACATTGGAGGGTTTTCCAACATGAACTGCCTTTTAAGGTCATAACACAGCAGCTTCTCAATCAGATTCAGGTCAGGACTTTGACTAGGCCACTCCAAAGTCTTCATTTTGTTGTTCTTAAGCCATTCAGAGGTGGACTTGCTGGTGTGTTTTGGATTATTGTCCTGCTGCAGAACCCAAGTGCGCTTCAGCTTGAGGTCACCAACAGATGGATGGACATTCTCCTTCAGAATTTTTTGGTAGACAGCAGAATTCATGGTTCCATTTACCACAGCAAGCTTCCAGGGCCTGAAGCAGGAAAACAGCACTAGGCCATCATACTACCACCACCCTATTTTATTGTTGGTATGATGTTCCTTTTCTGAAATGCTGTGTTACTTTTACGCCAGAGGTAATGGGACCTACACCATCCAAAAAGTTCAACTTTTGTCTTGTCAGTCCAATCACTTTTTCACACAGGGCCAAGGGAGTTTGGATTTTTTTCCCCGCCTTACTAATAAAAACCTTCATTTAAAAACTGCATTTTCTGTTTACTTGTGTTATCTTTGTCTCACATTTAAACTTGTTTGATAATCTGAAACATTTAAGTGTGAAAAACATGCAAAAAAGTAAGAGATCAGGAGGGGGGGCAAACATTTTTTCACACAACTGTAGGAAGAGTTCTGGTCACCCCAAACTTCTTCCATTTAAGGACTATGGAGGCCATGGTGCTCTTAGGAACCTTTAGTGCTGCAAAAATTATTTTATAACCTTGGCCAGATCTGTGCCTTGCCACAATTCTGTCTCTGAGCTCCTTGAGCAGTTCCTTCGACTTCATGATTCTCATTTGCTCTGACGTGCACTGTGAGCTATAAGGTCTTACATAGAAAGGTGTGTGCCTTTTCTAATCAAATCCAATCAGTTTAATTAAACACAGCTGGACTCCAGTGAAGGAGTAGAACCATCTCAAGTAGGATCAGAAGAAATGGACAGCATATGAGTTAGATATGAGTGTCACTAGAATATTTTCATTTCTAATAAATTTGCAAAAATTTCTTCATTTGCTGTCAAGATGGAGTGCTGAGTGTACATTAATGAGAAATAAAAAGTAACTTTTTTATTTTAGCTAATGGCTGCAATGAAACAAAGAGTGAAAACTTTAAAGGAATAGTTTACCCTCAGAATGATTTAACTTTATTTTCCACTTACCCTGATGGTGAGCAAGACTCTGGACCACTTTTTTAATATGTCAAATGCAACCGGAGATCAGGACGACTTCTTGTTTCCCCCCAATAGAGTTCACCAGGGTCCGAGCCAAAAAGGTCCATAAAAGTCCACAAAAACTTGTCAATATTCCTCCATACTGCTCATCCCATGTAATCCAAGTGCCCTGAGTGGGTAGCGTCCAGAATTTACTTGAAACTACGCCATTTAGTATATTTTTAGAGCATAAACAATACTATATCACATCTCTAGCAAGCACGCCGATGCACGTTCACAAAACTACGGAAGCCACGGCAGACGAGATCGCGCGTTCTCTTTTTTTTCTTTCTTTCTTTCTTTTAGATCAATATCCAACCCCTCCTGTGTTTGTCCCGGTTTGTCTAGAGCTCTCGCGCTCTTAGCACATTGTAAACAGTGAATTTCTTCTTCTACGCTTGCATTATCGGCAGAGTAGGCTCTGAACGCCTAGGCTTCCGTAGTTTCGTGACCGCACATGTGCGCGCTTCATGAATGTAGCAATACTCCTTTTTTGGCTCTAAAAATATAGTAAATGACGTCGTTTCGAGTAAATTCTGGACGCTACCCACTCAGGACACTTGGATTACATGGGATGAGCAGTATGGAGGAATATTGACAAGTTTTTGTGGACTTTTATGGACCTTTTTGGCTCGGACCCTGGTGAACTCTATTGGGGGGAAACAAGAAGTCGTCCTGATCTCCGGTTGCATTTGACATATTAAAAAAGTGGTCCAGAGTCTTGCTCACCATCAGGGTGATGGTAAAAAAAGTTACTTTTTATTTCTCATTAATGTACACTCAGCACTCCATCTTGACAGCAAATGCAGAAATTTTTGCAAATTTATTAAAAATGAAAAAATTCCTTTAAAGAGGTCTGAATATTCTCCGTACCCGCTGTACAAGCTACACCAAGTTGTAAAGGTGACCAATCAAGCTTTCCACCTGCAGTGTATACAACACTGGTTGGTTTTATTAAGGGGGAGAAATAACCAAACTACATCCTTGTTGTTTCTGCTTCGTTTATTAAGCAATGAATAGAAGTACTTACTTCTTTTCTGTGTGGTTCCATGTGTGTATGTATGATCTTATGATACTCCAGTAGCTGTTTTTAATTTAAGTTGTCTTCAGCTAGGATGCCACCTGCAGGTTCTCCTGTATGGGTTTGCTTGTTTTGCTTTTCCAGCAAAGACCATTAATTGTTGCTTATGGGTTTCTGTGCAGAAGCATTAATTGACTGTCATAGTGTATACAAGTTTTTTTTCTCTCTGATCTCTTTTCTCTCTGTTCCATTCCTTATCATTTCTTCTTTTAATTTTCATTTCACTCTTGTCAAGCCCAGCAATACAATGTAAGATGCAGTGATAAACAAATACTTAAATGAACAAACTCAGGATATCAAGAAGAGCCTTATATTAATAAAGCTCCCCTTGGCAAAGCAAATCTGTTCAACACCACAAAGTAGCCAGATCACCATTCTGCTTGCTATGATGCTGAACAGGACAAGTTAAAATAAAAATAAAAAAATGAAGCAATGAATGTTCTGAAAAGCATAACACAACACAACCACATAACTAATAAACCCAGCAATGTTTTAGAATAATGATGTCACTAATTACAACTATACAAATTTTTAGGGCCTGTTTTGTACAACATTGTGATCTATTGTTTTTGTTTGGTCCTTGAATTTGAAGAAAACCTTCAGGTTTCAGACCAAGGTATTTTTTATCAGTCCGTTTCCCGGGTATAATTGACAACAACCGAAACCAAAAAAACAAGCTGTTTTTCCGTTTTATGCAAAAAACTACCTTGGTCGTTTCGTTTACATTTTTAGTTCTTGTTAATTGCTCATCTTTAATAATGTTGTCAAAGCTATCTTAATTTTGCAATTGCTAATTAATTTCCAATTGAAGAACTTGTCATAATTTCTTAGATATTTTCATCATTTTAAAACAAAAGTCTTCTACGTGATGTCAGTGCACACGGCCAATCAGAGCCATGGGAATCTCTCTCTCTCTCCCCTTGCTTGGCCGCAATGTACGTCCGCGCGTGCGTACGTGCGTGTGTCAAATAGTTGTTAGCTAGTGCTAGCAACTCAGTCAGCTAGCTCGTGAAATATTTTAACACAGGTTTCGTTTATACCAAGAAACAGTTCACAATGAGAGGAGTTCGCCGCCGTTTGAAGTCTGTCACCATTTAATGCCAAAGAGGATTGACGGACTTTGAGAAAACAATGATAAGTTAACCCGGTGACAACAAACAGTGAAGCTACAGTTGAACAGCCGATTGCCTTTCTCGCTAGCATCCTGAGAAGGAAAGCTCTGAGATTTTGCTAGGACTGGATGCGGAAGGAGGATATGGGGCAAGCTGGACAGCTAATGCTAACTGTAAGCTATGCTGGGATCCAGAATCGGAAAGCAAGTCACTGTGAGCACCATTATTAAATCTGTCAACCCAAGCTGATCAAACATTAGCTTCAAGTATATACCAACCAATCAGTGGTTAGCGTAAAGTTGTCTTATTTTCTACGAGATGTTACATTTACCACGTTAATGGCAGGGAAATTACCCTGGTTAGAATGCTGATATATGAGGCCTAGCATTAGCCGGTAACTAGCGTCAAGAACTAGAATGATGTTTAACGTTTGTCAGGCACGTTGAAACGGTGCGTTTATCGTATCATTTATACTAAGGCATTCGTCATGGCTAGTGAAGAGATCGGTGGTTGAATTCGTCGAAGTGTACCTCTCAGACTTGTACAGAGACTTCCATGGCCAACGCTAAATTGTTTGTTAGCTTGCTAATGTCAATATGAAAACTTAATCTAGCTGGCACAGAATTGGCCTGGACGTGAAAATTTGGAGTTTCAAGCTCTGTCATGCTGCCGGAAAACTGATATCTGTATGAGAGAAAGAACGGACTGGTTTCGTTTGATGTAAAGACGATGACTTGCACACTTCTGTAGTGACTGACTGTGTCAGCTTTGTGTCATTGTCATGGTGTTGCTTTAGTGATCTCTGTGTAATCAGTTGCACTTACATAGCAATTGGCCTAATGAGTTACTGTTTTACTTTATATGGATTAAATAAGCGTTAGCATTCACAGTGGAAATTCAAAATGTTCAGTTTAAGTTAAATGTGGAGACGCATAGTGGTGGTCATCTTAACTGAAGTCGTACATAAGTCACTTGCAGATCACCATACAATGCCATGATGATACTTTATTTTTTTAATGGGTGACTTTAAGATTGGATTATTGCTGAGTTTTTCTCTGTTTGCCACTTAATTTAATTCTCAAATCCTGATTTGTCTTACAGATGAATGTTTTGTCATGCATTCAGTGGGATACCAATGTGCCAAAAAGTCACACTCCTGATTACCCACCAAGGATTAGGCTAGAAGATAGCCGTGTCGGTGAAGGAAGGGTACACATACTGGCACAGGAATATGCAAGGACTCTCACTTGCAACTGAAATACATAGATATCCACGACACAGAACTGTTGTCCTTGATGAAACAGTCTTGGTCATTATGCCATCCCCAATGGAAGTGCCATCGTAGACACAAGATACCGTGGCTCAAACTGCCGCACAGTTTTTTGAGCTACAGTCTTGGAGGAAGATTTGCAGCATTTGGTTGAAACCTAAAGGTGGAGATGGGCTCCCAAGCTCTTCAGATTTTGCGGCAAGGGGTGTGGGCTTCACTCACAGGTGGCTGGTATGTGGACCCCCATCAGAGCACGTTCTCCAACTGCTTTCACCTGTACCTTTGGATATTTCTCCTGGCTTTTCCCTTTCTTCTGTACATGGTAAGGATATTTTTACATCAGCAGCTAAATTCAACCAAACCATTTTAGTGTTTTCTTTTTTCAAATTTGACAGCCATTATTTTATTTCATTTTTTATTTGTGGTTAAATAAATAAACAAACTTTTTTCTCACATTTTTTCTTCCTTTTAAATAATTTTTGTATTTAATCTCATAACAACTGTCACTCCCTCAGGCTCTGCCTCCTAGCTTGGTGGTGGCAGGTGTGTACTCTGCTGTGGTGGCAGTCTTTTTCACCGCCATTAAGGTGGTGAACTACCGGCTTCATGCTATGTTCGATCTTGGTGAGATTGTAGAGAAGAAGCAGGCCTCACTTTCAGCTGATGCACCCAGGACAGTAGAAGGGGATGATGGCTCAGGAGCTCATGATGGAAATCAGCACAGGTACAACAATGATCTTTGACTGATTTCAGTGAAATGTTTTTAATTTACAATTGAGTCGAATGCAGAATGGAATTCTTTTAAAAAAAATTGTATTTATTTTAAGGGATAGTCATGTTGGTGTGGAGATGACTGTGTTTCGGAAGGTTAACTCAACACCCCCGGTGCGCTGCAGCTCCCAGCACTCTCTGTTTGGGTTGAACCAGGTGTCGGTGAGAATTGGTGTCTTTTAGTAATTGCATGTAGTCTTCATTCTACCTCCTATGTTACTTCTGAAATTCAACTTGTTTTGATTATAGCCCACTATGTTGTCATGTTCAAGTTAACCAGTAAAGAGTGAATGAATTGTTTGATCTCTCTTTACCTTTATTATTCAGGAGTTCTTGCCCCAAATGGAAGATGCAGGGGTTGCAAAGGGTAAGCTTCTGAATTCTGTTGTCAGTCTGCACTGGAATATTAGATTTTTATGCGTATGCGCATGAATTTCATATTTGTTTGAGTGTCATCTTTCTTCACCACAGATATCAAGGAGTTGATGCGGGAGCAAGGAAGCAATAATGTTATTGTGACATCAGCCCACCGTGACATTCTACGGCAAAGTTCTCAGGATGGAATAAGTAAGTCTGATGTTATTTGCTGTACAACAGTGAGCTTCACTTCACAATGATCAGTGTCTTATTCTGCCTTTTGGAGAACAAGTCACTTAAAGCAAATCGTTCTGTCATTCTGTGAATACAGATTTATTGTATTCAAGAACAAGGTTGTTTAGGGCTTTTGTACAGCAAACTTACATTGATAGAACCAGATTCAGCAAGAGAGTCTCCTCCCTTCATTTACATCTAAGCACACGAAATGTCACAGACATTTTTTGTGTTTTTAGTCAGCTATTATCTTTCTGTCATTACTTTTATTTTTTCCCTCCTGCACACATTTAAGTTGATCAACTAATCAGTTTGAGCACTCACACACTGATGGGACACTTATTCTACAGGTCAAATCAGGCCAAGAGAAAGAAATTAATGGAGGCAGACAGAGTCCCAGCAGTGACAAAGAAATTCTTAGACCAAAATATAAGAGAAATGAGCATTTGCTGATGCCCTAGACTTGTCCAATGGTCAGTTGTCAGCTTGGTGTATAAAAAGCCTTTAACAGTTTTATGTTAATTTAAGCAGAATTTGGTGTCACTGTTTTTCAAAGTGCATTTCAGCCTGATTTATTTCTTCCTTCCTTCCTTCATTTCTTTTTTTTTTTTTTTTTTTTTTTACTGCACAGGGGCTCCCAGTGTAGTCCAGTCCTGCCTTGCTGGTGCACTGGGAGGGGATTTCTCTTGTCTCATGGGAGTATCTGGAGTGTCGGCTGGACTTGATGAGCCTGGAAACTGCTTATCTATCCCTCCTTCACCTTCGAGTCAAGAAGATGGAGGCGAGAAGGAACCGTTGGAGGAGTCACCAGAGCAGTTGTCTCATCAGAGTCCCGAGGATAATGGGATGGGAGCTTATTCTCCACTTGGCCCTTCTGCTGAATCCGAGAGCCTTGGAGATACTCCCCTTAGCCCTCTTATTAAGAGCAGCTTAAGTGAGGAGCTGAGTGAAAATCTCCTGGGTTTAGGTCTTGACCCAGGGGCGTTTGCACCAGGGACAGAGCACCCAGGCAGCCGCAGTGGGGTTGCACTCGCTGCTGGATCCACAGACAGTTGTTTCAGTGCAGGTGGAGCTACCACAGACCGTGAGACGCTAAGTACTGTAAGCAGTTACCGGAGTGAAAAAACTGATTCCACTCAGCTGGAAAGTCCTTCATTCAGCCAACTGCAACCTGCAGATGGACAGATATCTGCCTCAGCACCAGCGATCGGTTCTAATGCTCTCAACAACACAAATGATACAATGGGACAGGGTGGCAGTGATACTGACAATCTGTCAGACAGTGTGTTGCTGCGCTCCCCTTCCAAAGAATTCTCTGTCAGCCAAGGGCTAGACCGGACGCTTGTTGAAGGAGATGATTTGCCCCCTATCCCCTCTGATATTGCACAGCCCCCTCCTCTACAGAACTCTTCCCCTTCAAGTAGTGGCCGCTCAGAGGTTTGTGATTTAGACAGAAATGTACCAGTTCCTCCTCTGCCCCCACCTCGGCAGGCCAATTCAGTGCCTTCAGGGCTGGCCCTGGGTCTAGTGTGTTCTGAGCCTGCTCTGCCCATATCCTCTACTCCATTCTTATTGTCTGACCAGCCTGTTCTCCAAGCCCAACAGGTTGTACGCCCTAAAGACTTGAAGCTGCTGCGGGCCAGCGGCAGTAGCATGGGCCACAGGCCAGGCCGAAGGAAAGCTCCAAGAAGGCGAGCAGGAGCAGGCAGCAGTAGTTTTGACTGCGGCTCTTACAGGCGTCACCACAATCATAGACAACACAGAGATTACATCCCAGTACGCAACCGATTGGGCGCCAAAGCTTACAGTGAAAGTTTGTTTGAGGATTCCAGTGATGATGATGGCAGCGATATGAGCGCGGGTTCCAGTCTGGGCTCTCAGCGCCGATACAGCTCAGATGATGACGACGACGACGATGATGACTCTAGTTCCTCTACCTCCTGCTACTCTCCAGACCTTGCTAACACTGGCATTACATCCCCTCTCTCCACAGCTGCTCAACTGCCCACTCCACGGGAAGGGGATTTACCTGAAACTGCTGGCCCATCTCATCCTCGAGCTGCTCAGCGCTCCTCTAGCACAGCTAGTGCTAAGACTCATGCAAGAGTGCTGAGTATGGATGGGGCAGGTGGAGGCCAGAGCAATACAGTGGCTGTGCCCTCTTCTCTGCTTTCAATGCCCTCAACCTCCACTCCAGCACCCCGCACTCTTACCATCTCTAAGTCTGATCTGGAAGCTCGCACTATACATACTGATGGCTTTCCTGGATCTCATCATCATCGACTTGATTCTCTTGGAGGATCTTGGACTGGCAACCAGATGGGTTGGCGAGCAGGAGAACTGGTTGAAGAAGGAGCTGTAGGAGGAGGTAAGCTTGTTTTAATGATTGTGACACCTTCCTTCTGAGATGAAGCTCTGTTGAAGCCCAGTGGATAGCTTGTTAGCTTGCTAGTAAACAGCTGAGAAACCACGTTTCTAAAAGTGATAAATTCCTCACCTCCAACTCCTCCTGCGGTGTAAAACATCCACAGTGCAAGCACCAACACTTCCATGACTTGATCCACATCCGTTCTTTTTTTTTTTTTTTTTCTTTTTGGTGGATTTTAAGAGCAAACAGCTGCATAGATAAGACCAGCAAGAAGCCATGGTCGTATGCACTGTGAGACACTGTGCGTTGTGAGTGTGCGCACTCGCACACATGGAGGGTGGGAGGGGTACAAACGGCAGTGAGTTTGATGGACATGTAATCTTTCAATCAGTAAGCACGAGCCGTTAGAATTTCATTGGATGGGGTTTTTCAGTCCTGTCCGTTCCACAGGTGATTTAATTTTTTTGATTTTTGTGTCAGAACATTTAATTAATTGGCTGAAATCGGGTTGTGAAGAAGATTTTAAGCAATACTGTAAAAAAAAATGCTCCTGGAAAAAATCATCCACCCTGCCTTTAAGTGAGACTGAAATTCAACTCTAGTTATCTTATACTGTCAAAGTATTTGACCAAAAAGGGTAATTTTTTGTGTACTTTTGTAATTGGCAATATTAAAACTCTGCATTTTGATTGAGATTGATCAATTCAAAAATAAAGGGGTAATTTTGCTCCGCCCTATGATTTTCACTCTGGGAAAAAATATATCTTTGAACATGTGAGCCTTAGTAACTTTTATTAATCTGGGTCATCTTGATTCATAGAGTAAACATTTAGGCTCAGTAGTAGTCTGGATCAGTAGAGACCAATCAGTAATAGTCAAATTTTGGTTGTAATGCAAGTCATCACAAACACCAGACAAGGCTGTTTTTAGTTATAGGAAGCTCACAGTTATAAGTTACTGGTTATTTTATGTCTGATCTTGGCAGTCTTTGAGAACAAATCATCATTCATCATAATCATCCAGGCTGTTTGGAATCTTGGAACAATGTGATTGTGTCATGTCCTCCCATTAAAAAAAAATCAGGCAACTTGTTTTAACTGCTGATTTTATAAAGTAATGCATGTTTTTGTCATTTCTTAAGTCATTTACAGCAGTTCACTGTACTCTGGTATTAGTGCACCCACTGTCTCCAGTTGAGTCAAAGCACTGTAGGTGGACTCATTACTGAGAGAAAGGACACAAACACATTACTCTTGTACTCGCCTCTCTTCACTTGCTCTCTGTTAGATTTTTTATTGATTTTTAAAATCTTCTAACCTTTAAAGCCTTAAATGGCCTCACCCCAAATACATCTCAGACTTATTGAACTGGTATTTGTACTCCAGACCACTGAGATCTGCAGTTACTGCCCTGTTAACTATTCCCAGATCTCAGTTTGTGACAAAGGAGATTTAGCTTTTTCCATTAGGGTCCACATCTTACAAGACTCTGAGCTCAGTTACATTACATCTCTACCTCCATATCCCTCTTTAAAACTGTCTTCTTTGAGACACTGTCTGGAAATGTCTGATACATTTATCATTCTGTACTTGTGAGCATCCAACTGGTCTAACTCACAATATCCCTTCTTGTAAAACTCTTTGTAACTTTAAGAAAAGTGACAAAGAAATAATACATTGACACTATGATCATTAATCTCTCACTGTATTAAAAAATGGGGAAAAAACACTGTTTTTGAAACTATAAGAGGTGCACTGCCTTTGGCAAATTGAGGCTTTTGAATTACTGAAGACCTCCTTTTTTCTTTTTACCTTATCATTGACTTGACCTTAATACTGATCAGGAAGCAAGAAAACACTACCAGTAAAGGTTCTTTGTTGGCCCATTGCCACTACATAAAACTTAGCACAGAGGGAGGTTGTGCAAGAGGGGCAATAATACCATATCATTCAGCACTATCTAAAATAATCTATGCAGTCCCTGCTCAATTGAGATATTGAAACAATGCTGTAATTTTATTTCTTTATCAATAAGAAAACATCTAACATTGTAGTAGCAACAGGATCCAGCTCTTTGTTATAAAAATGAAGGATGTCTTGATGTGTTTCAGATAATTTCATAATTAAAATATTCTCAATGGCTTAATCAGTGATGCAGAACTGAGCACTGAAGACAGGCTGCATGCTCCTATTTAAAGGCGCTATACCTGATTTTGCACATTTTGGAACCATGAGTGAGGAAAAAAGTTTAGTTTGAACTGTATTGTAAGCCCCGCCCCCAACTGTTTTTCCCAGCGAGAAATGCTCCTACTCTCCCTGATCTTCTCCTCCAACTCCACATGCATGAAATAACATGCACATCTCATATTCATGCACAAGGAAACTCTACAGAGGAAAGTCGCATCCTCTCGTGAATTTACTGTTTTGGTTGCAGTAAATGGTTGTGTATCACCTTAATGACATTTTCTGTCACTTAAATCCCCTGTACAAATGATAGCATGACAAGCCATTCCTTTCATAAGCTGTTAGCTTACCATAACTACATTTATGTAACTAAATAAGCAATATTGATGTGTTATGTTACAGGCTACATCACAACATTCCAACCTGGTAAAGTATCTAACCGGCCTCTGCGGTTGAAAGCGATGTGATGTAAAGCAGTTTGTGTTTGTTCTTGCATACTTTGACTGCATGCTAAATGCTAATGTTGGACTTTGTCACATTACGATGTAAATATCATTATGTATTATACAGGTACTACCCAAAAAATTAGAATATCCAGAAAAAGTTCTTGTATTTCTGTAATTCAACTTAAAAGTTGCAATTTTATTGTGTAGATAAATAATATGCAAATCAATATATTTCAAGCTTTTATTTGTTTGGATGTTGCTGATAAGGAAAACCTCTAAATCAAATACTCAAAAAATTTTAATACTGTGAAAAGCTCCAGTATTGTAGGCTCAGACTGTCACATTCTAATCAGATAAGTAACATCTCCACCTCCAAAACACCTCCATAAGTGCCCTGAGCCTTTAAAAAAGTCCCTGTCTTGGTTTAGAAGAATTTACAATCATGGGGAAGACTGCTGATCTGACAGTTGTGCAGAAAACCATCATCGACTCCCTACACAAGGTGGGAAAGACACAAAAAGTGATAGCAAAAGAAGCTGGATGTTCTCAGAGTGCTGTCTCAAAGCACATTAATGGACAGTTAAGTGGAAGGAAGAAGTGTGGAAGAAAACTGTGTACAAGCCAAGGGGCTGACCACAGCCTGGAGAGGATGGTCAGTGTTAAGTTCTCCAGTCTGTGATGACCTGGGTAGGGGTGGGCGATATTGTCAAAAAATGATATCACGATATATTTTCAAAAATACCTTGATGACGATATCACAGACGATATTGATGTCTTATTGAGAAGTCAGAGCTTCTGTAAAATCCTTTCACTGATACCCACTTTTAATAGACCCTCTACAGTTCCATACTGTGTCATTATATATTAACATTATTACACATTTTTGTTAATATTAATGCCGCATGTGGCATTTTACAGATAAAATGTTTAAAGTTTAGCCATTTTAACTACTTTAATCATCATTTCATTTAATTTATACTGAGCAACACAAACTGGGTATAGATGTAAAATGCAACTTCAAAGACATTTACAAACATCAGCCCACGCAAGTAAGCTAGTTCTATCTCTTCCTTTATCTTACTAACTATTCATGTATGTGGAACGTCCACCAGCTCATCTCTGTCCATCGTCTTCACATGTAGCTCCACTCACTTCTTAGACGCTGCTAACGTTAACATGAACTTGTGCTGCAGTGGTGCTGCTTGCTCCCTTGTAGCTAAATATTTAGCGGCATTTAGTAGCTTAATCCGTCAGTTCCCACCCAGCCTGTGTCCAGCGTGGCCTCCGGAGCAAATCACGTCCGTTTTAATCATTTGTTTTCTTGCGGATCCCCGCACTCATGGACGCTCCGCATCTCGCACGTTACGTTAAAGGCTGGTGAGAGTTGACGTGCCGCAAAGGTCGGGACAACCCCGCGACGCTGCCGGCCACCCTAGAGTACCGGACGTTCTGTGATTCATCAGAACACAGAGATGGCCAGTCCTCCTGGACTCCACACATACTAAGCTTGTCAGATGCTTGAGAAGTTTACCTGCCTGTGGGCTCTGCTTCTCTCCCTGTCGCCGCTGCGTTCACGTTCAGCGCAGATTTCTGACAGCTTATCTTTCCCGTGAGGCAGCAATGCAGCTTCAGTTAACAAATTTTGATGTCCATGTAAAATGATTTATTTCCCGAGATTGTGTGGCACAAACAATATAGCCGTGTGGGATCATGTGTTATCACGGTATTACATTTTCTACCGGTGTACAAAAAACTACCGGTATTATCACAAACGATACAATATTGCCCACCCCTAGACCTGGGGATCCATGTCAGCTGCTGATGTTGGTCCTCTGTACTTTATTAAGCCCAGCATGAATGCAGCCATCTTCCAGGACATTTTGGAGCACTTCATGCTTGCTTCAGAGGACCAGCTGTAAGGGGATGCAGACTTCATCTTCCAGCAGGACTTGGCACCTGCCCACATTGCCAAAAGTCAAAAATCCTGGTTCAACAACCATGGGATCACCATGTTTGATTGGCCCGCAAACTCACCTGACCTGGACCCCATCAAAAACATGTGGTGCATTGTCAAGAAAAAGCTGAACGGGAAGAGACCAAACAATAAAGAAGATAAAGAAGGCTGTGATGGAAGCATGTTCGTCTTCCATAACACCTGAGATATGCCAGAAGCTGGTAGCATCCACGCCACGCTGGGTTAAGGCAGTCATTCATGCAAAAGGGCCCAAACCAAGTGTTAAGTACAGATGCAAGATTTTATTTTAGAGGGCCTGACTTTTTTGCTTTTAACCCTTTAAAGCCCAAACCAAGAAAAACTGGGGAGAAAATAATTTTTTTTATCTTAAGTCTTTATTAGGCCCTTTAACAAAATATGGGGAAAAAATGAACAAAAAAACATTTTTGTGAATAAACCATTTTTGCTGTGCATCATGTCAAAAGTATTGTTGTGCAGTCTTCTGCCTCCTGCTATCAGGTGTATCAGATTGTGTACAACAGAGTTTTAAGCAAAGTTTTTACCATAAAGTGATGCAAGGTCTCAGATGCAAAGGTTTTTTTTAGAAACTGCATGTATCAAATATGATGCATACGGCTTTATAGGGTTGAAATCCTTTATTTATTTCATGCAATATTCTAATTTTTGAGCCTTTGAATTTGAGGTTTTCTTAAGCTGCAAACCCTAATCAGCAACATCCACACAAATAAAAGCTTAAAATATATTGATTTGCATATTATTTATCTATACAATATGTAAATTGCACCTTTTAAGTTGAATTACAGAAATACATGAACTTTTTCCAGATATTCTAATTTTTGGGGTAGTACCTGTATATGGTATAGGAGCACAGAAGTGGATGCAGTCAAACCACCAGAGGTAGAGCCGGTAGCTGTGGACATTTAAAATGTTACTAAGAAGAAAGTGATTGAAAAGATACTGTCTAGGAGGACTACAGACACTTTCCAGTCCACATTCAGTCCGAGGCGGTCCTGCAACTCTTTACCTTGAGTACAATGCACCGAGATTTACACTAGCTTAATTCCTTCTTTGGTCAATCTTGCGTTTTTAAACCTCTCTACTTTTCCTCCCTTTTGATCTTTTAGGCTGTTCTGCTGTAAAAGCAGTGACAGCCAGCAGAGATATAGCAACTTTCCCTTCGGTGGACACTATGCTGTTCTGTTTAAAAGATCTGTGATGCACGTGCTAGGCGAGAACGTGTTAGGAAACGCTCTTAGTGGCTGATTGTAAAGTGAAAGTTTTATAGAATTAACCCCATTAACAGAGAAAAACCATCATGGCAAAGTTAGAAACCTAAACTAAAAAGGCTTGGACTCATGCATACTGTATGCACAATCAGTGAGTAACTTGTTTCTAAAAACTTACTTCTTTTACCACATAATATACCATGTAAAAAGCATTTTTCCTAGAGAGGTTAACAGAGAATTAGGTATAGTGCCTTTTAATCCAGAGGGCATGGTATCCATGATTACCAAAAATCCATAGAGCCTGTCTTCAACTTGGCCTCAATCCATTCTAAATTAGCTTTGACTTGGAGAGAAAATGGAATTTCTGGACAGCATTCACATGTGACTTTTTCTCTTCATTTTAACCTGTGTTTGTGGATGGCACAGTGAACCGTGTTCACAGAATATTATTTCTGGAAGTGTTCTGAGCCCATGCAGATTTCCATGATGGAATCATCTTTTTTTTCTTAAAAAAAATGTTGCCTGAAGGTCGTGAGCATTCCATCAGTGTAAGGATGTAACGATTACCAGTAAAATGGTTAACCGTGATAAAATTCCCAATGATTAGTAATACCGTTTCAAATTTTAGTTATTGTTTAAACCGTGACTGTTTACTGCACTTTGAAAAACTCCCAGTGATGCTGCTCATTGGCTGGAAAAGCAGCAGCAGTCCCAGTTTGCAATTTTTAATTTATGAAAACATGGTGGAAGGTAACGAAGGCGCCCACATTGACAGTTTTCTTGGGATTTTCCCCCTTTAAAAAGGACAAAGTAGACTGTTAGACCCATTTTGGATATTTTTAAAGATGCTGGGGGTTATTTCTGTAAAACCGCAATAAAAATGATAACTGTGATCATTTTGGTCACAATAATCTTGATATTAAATTTTCATATTGTTACTTCCCTACATCAGTGTTTTTCAGACACGTACCTTGTGCACAGAGATATTATATCCTAACAATGACAACATTGCTGAATGTTGTCTAGCAGGATTAGGATTCTGAAATTATTCAATAGTCTGTACAATTTTTTTCCAGTTTTCCTTGCCCATTATTTTACTTCTGAGTCTCTCCCTCTCCGGTGCTTTTTTGGTCAATGTTATGGACCTTTTGCCAATTAACCTAAATGGATGCAACATGTTCCTCAAGCTATTTCACTTTAGTATGACTTGTATGCCCTTCCCTCTTTGAATGTTAATGCCATCAAATTCAAGATGAGCTAATGTTTTTTTAATTATGCGGTAAAAACAACTTCTTCCCTGAAAGAAAAAAAAAGTTTTTTTTTTTTTTTTTTTTTTTTTTAACACAACCTTCAAATATTTAGGGGAATGGGTGTGTTTAAACTATTTTATTCATAGTGCACAAGCATGGTTTGTCAGCATTTGGTTAACATAGATACGCAATGAAAAGTCAAGCTATTCACAGGCTGTTGTCATAGATTTTTTGCTAGTTTTTTGCACTTGTGCCATTGTGTATACTGGTGCTGTAATGTGAACCATTGCATTGATGTAACGGATAGCCCTTCTCCAGCCTTAGTTCCAGAGGATGGGAGCAAACAAGAATCAGTCAGCAGTGTTAAGAGGACCCAGGCCATACGTAGGAGACACAATGCCGGGAGCAACCCTACACCGCCTCCATCAACTATGGGATCCCCTCCCAGGTTAGTCAACTAGGCAGACATGAGTACTGGTTTGAGCTGATGCCTTGTATAAGCTTTTCTTTTGTTTGTCCTAATCATTACTAAATCTGCAGTGTCAATCACTTAGCAGTTTACAGAAATGGTGCTTTCAAAATTGATAGGGCTGCTGTTATAGAGCATGTTGTTTAGAAGTTTTAAAAAATAGATATAAATTACAAGGAATACCTTGTGTAGACTTGACAGAGCTTATTTTAAAGCAAATATGAAGAGTATTTTACATTTTCTCTTCCATCTGCAGCCTCCAAGATCTCCAGCGGGCTCGGACCTCCTCTCATTCACGGACCCGCGCGCTTCCCTCAGCGTTACAGTTTGCTTCACTCCTACTGCCCCGCAGTGGCATTCATGAGGCCTCTACCTTTGATGACACATCAGAGGGGGCAGTGCACTATTTCACTGATGAGAGTGGTGAGTTAGTAGCTTTGAAAAGTGTGACATTGCAGGGAATATGAATATGAATATTATAATCCTTGTCAAAAACTATGGAATCACTATTCTGAGGTTGATTTATTGAGCTGTTTTAATATGTTGAAAAATAGAAAAACTCATCGCATGCAGAACTTAAACTTTAATGCCTGAACTTTCTAGCTTTTAAAACATTCGCCGTTTTCAGACTTGCATTGCGGAACATGACTGGTAAAGGTTATGCGCTCTTTAAATGGACGAGTCTTTTCAAACATGCCGCTTCGTTGCGGACTTATCGCGTCCCGGGTGCTTTCAGACATCAGGAAATGTTGCGGAAAAGTCAGCACAGCCCCACTCTCCCTTCAGCTCTGTCTGGAACATTTCCTCGCGCATTCAGCCAAAACGATCTGCCGCAACATTTCCGCTCTTATGACATGGGGTCCAGCTGGTACATGTCCGCCACATCTCCGGGGTAAAAGAGCAGATCGCATGTCTGAATGCAGACGTTATAAAGGACAGAGTCCGCAATATTACCGCTTTCCAGTGCAAGTCTGAAACGGGCTTTTGTTTTAGAACAGCATTTCTCACCCTTTTTTTAGCTAATGCCCCCCCGATCTAATGTCCAGGTCCCTTACTGCCCCCAGCATTAAAATATAGGATACAGCCATGTTTACACTGCTTGTCTTGTTTACAATTTCTGATCTTCTGCTGAGATCTGTTTGTTTTTTTTTTTGTGTGTGTGTGTGTGTGTGTGTGTGTGTGTGTGTGTGAGTGTGATTGTTAAACATCATTTAAACATGATCTCCAAGAGTCCACAGCTGTTAAGAGTTGTATATTGTTTTTGGTCGTTGTCAACATTTTACTGTATCCCACCTCCTTTGGTGCAGCTTGTGACGTCTCTCATTTCAGTGATGTAAAAGTCAGATGAAATGTGGCGTGATCACACAGACGAAGGTTAATTTGATTTTGACTTTATTCATCCCGATTGGGAAATTGGGCACTGCTTTTTAACCCATCTCTTGATTAGCTAGAGAGCAGTAGGCTGCCAGTTACAGCACCTGGGGAGTAATTGGTGGGAGTTAAGGGCCTTGCTCAAGTGCCCATAGTGGTTCACCAAAGTGCCATGTCAGGGACTCAAACCCTGGTTATGGATGGATATGGATCCGATTTGGGACGACACAGAATGTGGTCCGATTTAGAAAAAAATTACATTTGTGCTGTTCAGATGATAAAAAAGAAATAAACAGATATAGGTAACATATGGGAGAAAAAAAAGTTTATCTGTAGTGTAAATGTAGTTCAGGTGTCTTCCCAGAATGTGTAATGGTGATTATTTTGAGTTACAGTTGTCTTCACAATTATTCCCATTAAAGAAGGAAAAAAAAAATTAGCTGCCAGTTGAGAAATGGTATTTTAGAATAATTTATATTAAAGGGACATTTTGTAACAATTGTATATCACAAACAACTCGCTCGTACTTTTCATGCTACATTCACGTGAAACCGGGCAGATGGATGACAGCCGCTGCATGTAAAGGCATAAACAAACCTCTATGTGAAGAAGTGGTCTGTCAGTTACAGTGACTTATAATAGTAATGGATTAGATTTTATATCGCGCTTTTCAAGGCTCTCAAAGCGCTCACAGTAGGTCCATTATTCTTTCACTCCTCATCCATACTTGGTGATGGTAAGCTACATATGTAGCCACAGCTGCCCTGGGGCAGACTGACGGAAGCGTGGCAGCCATTTTGCGCCTACGGGCCCCTCTGACCACCACCGGAACATTTACACACATTCATACACCAGTGGTGCCCCCACTGGAGGCAAGGGGGGGTTAAGTGTCTTCCTCGAGGACACAACAACAGATGGCTGGGGGATCAGGATTCGAACCGCCGATCCTTTCGATCATTGGCCGACCTGCTCTACCACCTGAGCCACTGTCGCCCTAAATCAATAACAGGAAAACTTGCATGATGTCCCTTTAAATTATTACCGTCAGTTCCACCACAGGGAAAAAAAAGTGAGCTTGTGTAAACTGCATCCTCAATTTTCCTATTTTCACCTGACGAGAGTGGCGCTCTGTGGGGTCTTCTGCTGCTGTAGCCCATCTGCTTCAAGGTTCTTGTGCGTACCTTGGTTGTAATTAGTAGTTAATTGAGTTTCTGCTGCCTATCTCTAATCTCGATGGAGTCAGTCCAATTTCCTCCGACATCAGTTAAGGCATTTTAGTGTGAACAACCGCTGATTTTTTTTTTTTTCTTTTTTTTTTTTAACATTTTGCTCCATTCTCTGTAAAACAAACAAAAAAAACACGACAGATTGAGTATAAAAACTCCCAGTAGATCAGTGGTGTCTGAAAAATTCCCTTTTCTTCACTATGCTGATGCTCAGTTTGGAGTTTCATAAGTTTTCTAGACCATGTCTACATGCCTAAATGCATTGGGTTGTGTTTTTGCAGAGATACCATCTGTTTGTTTTTGTATGTAAAGCGTCTATTATTGCATGCCTTTCATGGGAGTGTTATTTGTTTGGTTTTTGGCACGATGTTTTAAGCCTGATTTTATGCCAAAAACCCCGACTGCCTCACACAAAAATACTGATGAGAAAAAAATTCAAATACAATATGAGCACAGAATTTAACACACACTACAAAATGGAGTCCATGGAATGTTGCTCAGCAAGGTTACAGCAGACCTAACATTGTTTTTAGTTTTCTTTTCAGTTCCTAAAACGAGATTACATACGAAATTACAAACATATCTTTGTTTTCTGTTCTTTGTTTAGCTCTTGGATGGGAAAATGCACACATTTGCTGTTTTCATGTTATTCGCTGTTGAAAGTATTTAATATTTTTTATGTTTCAACAGGAGTGAAGAGGTCTTACACATTTGGACCTGCTGGAGGTGGCTATGAGGATCCAGTTCAGTAAGTCAAAATAATTTGACTCAGATAGTTTAATTTTATAAAGACTGCACAGGTTAATTTGTCCATAGAAAACGTGGTTAAAAACAACAATGATGTCATAATATTTTACTGTTGTAGGGAAAGAGAGAGGCAATCCCAGTCCTCAAGTTTCACCTCCACTGAGGTCCAGGAAGGGGCACCGGTCCTGTCCATACTCCAGCCCAGACCAGTGGTTTTACAGGGTATGCAGGTGCGCAGGGTGCCTCTGGAAATGCCTGAGGTTAGCAGTCTTTGTTTTATGTGGCAGATTATTCCAGGTACGATGTCACGGTGGTAGTTCGTGCCATTAGAATTAATCTCCAATTTCCCAACTTCTCTTTAGTTTGATCTTGATCATGAATCGCTGCAAGAATCCCATGAAAATACGCTTATGATTGAAGAGAAAGCCAAACCGAAGCAGTACTACCGCTTTTGGGTGCTACCTGGGAAGTGGCTGAGGGTCCGATATGATCGACTGGCTCTCCTGGCCTTATTAGACAGGTAAGATGTGACTGATAAGAGTAGTATTAACTTGTGTCGACCAATTTGTGTTATAGTAAAATGAGTTTCAGTGAAACTCCTTGTGCAGTTAATTGCAGAAATTGGTTACCAGTGTTAATGTGTTAATTTTGACAGCCTATGTTAATATTCTTAAATAGCATTGTAGTACTGAATATAATGAGACAATGGAGATGAAGCCTTGATGTTGCATGAATATTGATTGCTCTGCATTTTGCTGCCAGGAACCGGCGTGTGGGAGAAAACGTGTTTGCTGTTGTTTTGGCCAGTCTGGTGGCCTTCCTGGGGTTCCTACTGCTGCTCCAGGGCTTTTTCAGGGACATCTGGGTCTTCCAGTTCTGCCTGGTCATTGCTAGCTGCCAGTACTCTTTACTGAAGGTACCCTTCCTCTGGTTTTCATCAAAAATACGTCTTGTACATTGAACATGTGTTTGTGATACTTTGATCTAATGGCGATCCCAGTATTTACATTCAGAAAAAAATGCAAAGCTGCTCAAAATATTAGACAAATGAACTGAATTACAGACATGTCAAATTAATCTTCCCAAGTTTTTTTTTTTAAAGATGAAAGTCAAGTTCCATCATTCAGCATCTTGCTTTTTATGGGGTTGAATGGACCTTTTTAAATACAATTTATAAATGGCAGTATTTGTCTCGTATTTGTAAAACAGATGTATTGGGTTGCTGAATTTTCTTTTGGAATATCTTCTGTCTGCTTTACAGCTGCATTTTTTTGTAATTCTTTTTTTTTTTTTTTTGTTGTTTTTTTTTAAATGTATGTAAAAACCACATTGCTTTTCTCTTTTGTATTAGAGTGTACAGCCAGATGCAGCCTCTCCCATGCATGTAAGTACTCACTTCTCTTGTTGTATTTTAAAATATATACAGGAAACAAACTAAAACAAAACATTTCCCTTTGTGGCTTAACCACAAATGTCTCTGTCTCGTTTAACAGGGCCATAACTGGATCATTGTGTACAGCCGGCCAGTCTACTTCTGCCTGTGCTGTGTGATGATCTGGATTTTTGACCTGTCTGGGCGCTCTGCGAGTCTGCAGCCCTTTTCCCTCTATGGTGTCACCTTCTTCTCTGCACACTTTATGCTCTGTGTCAGGGATATGCTGATTGGTTAGTTTTAACTTTTTGCATCTTTTTTCCCCCCTTTTCCTAGTAGGCGCATAATGCACCAGTCATTAGATTGATTACATACCTCAGAAATACCTGCTTTCAACACTGAAGTGGTATAACAGAAGTCTACATTGCATGAATCATTCTGAGGCTTTATTTCCCCTCCTTCTCTTTTGTCCAACAGTTTTTGCCTTGTGTTTCCCGGTCATTTTCCTGTTTGGGTTGCTACCTCAGGTTAATACTTTTGTGATGTGTCTGCTGGAGCAGATCGACATGCACATTTTTGGTGGAACTGGTAAGACTAACTACACACAGATAGGATCATGTTTATTGCTTTCAGAGGTTGAATCAAGTTTTTCAGCATTTTTAAGATGGCCACTTTAGAAACTGCGCACAGTCACTTGTAACTATACGTGTTTATTGCCTAATTCAGAGAAGCACATTTATGGAAATTAGATTTAATTACTGCAGTGACAGTGTCATAAACCAATTATGATATGCAGAGTTGCATGCAAAGAATATCTTGTTAATAAGATGTGTTTGCCATGGCTGTCTTTTGTCTAGAATTTGCCTAAAAAGAAAATTACTGTGGATCTCTGCGGTTTCCACGAAGAGAATATTGTGTTGCAGCTCAGAGAGTATAGTTTTGGTGGGATGATCTTGAGTGATTTTTTTTTTTTTTCTTTGTCTCTCTCCTTAGCCACTACTAGCCCCCTGTCATCTCTGTTCAGCCTCATACGCAGCATCTTTGTGGCTGCTCTGCTGTATGGATTTTGCCTTGGTGCAATTAACGTAAGTTTATCAAATACTCTGATTTTACATTAAAAGATAAGGGGTAAAAAATATTGTATTCCAGTTGCAGAAATGTTTAAGTGTTTGTGTAAATATACATTTTTTTGTATGCTTTTTTTACATTAGGCCCCATGGGGGGATGCTCATGTTCCAGTGCTGTTCTCTGTGTTTTGTGGCCTACTCTTGGCCTTATCCTACCACCTCAGCCGACAAAGCAGTGATCCTACGATCCTCTGGTCAGTGTTTACTATCAGGTTGTCAATAGCATATTTATATTTTATTAACCATTTTAAACTGTATGAATTATTTTTTCTTGTGTTGTTTTTCCACATAATTAGCAAAAAGGTCCAAGTTTAAAAGGTTTAAAGTATATTTGATGTAAAACATACTTCAAGGACCTTTTTCTTTCATTGCTTGTTAAATATGTCATGACTGTTTTCACAACACTGCCTCTGAAGTAGACAGCTGCTGTACTTGTGTTAATTACTTTTGAACATCTTTTCATCAGGTCACTGGTCCGGTCTAAATTATTTCCGGAACTGGAGAACAGAACACCAGAAGAACCCCCTGTGGAGATCAAAGACCCTCTCCCTGAGAAGCTGCGTAACTCTGTGGTAAAGATTGCCGCTCACGTTCCTTCACTGACTCCAGTGGCAAATTTCAGGATGTTGTTGGTTTTTAAAACAAGCCCCCTCTGTCCGCTTTCAGAGAGAGATTCTTCATTCAGACCTTGTCATGTGTCCCCTCATGGCTGTGATTACCTTCGCCATCAGTGCCAGCACAGTTTTCATTGCTCTTCAGGTTAGTTGGATTGTTCATAATCCTGCTCTTACTCTGTTTCTCAGGTCCATTTGGTGACAGGTTTGCACAGATGTATTTATTTTTAATGCAAATGTTCTTTTTCTGCGGTTTCACCCACAGCCTGCTCTTAGCTTTGTCTTGTACATCCTGGCTGGAGTTGTAGGCTTCATTACACACTATCTCCTGCCCCAGCTTCGCAAGCAGCTGCCATGGTTCTGCCTGGCTCACCCTGTGCTCCGCTCCAAAGAGTACAGTCAGTTTGAGGTCCGAGGTAAGTTTGTGATTGGGATTCTTTGGTCACTTACAAAGAAAATAAAGGATGTGAAAAATTTAAATATGGAAAACTAGTGTGAACTACTTAAGCATTTAGATGGTTAATTTCAGGACAAGTTCCTGAAAGTAAATGAAAACAAGGAGAGATTTTCTTTTATAAGTGTTTTTTAATATTTCAGCACACAACCATTGAACGTCATAATTTTTAATGTCATTAATAAAAATAAACAATGATTTAAAAAGAAATAAACTGGCTTAGTATTGTGAAATAATTACAATACAGTCTTTTGCTGCACATTTTTCCTTCCAGTCGTCATCCATGTTCCTGAGTGTAATCCCTTAATTGTTAACAACCAGAATTTCCAGAAATCTCATGCTACTCTGCATTGCATAAAATAATTTTTCTCTCCGCTGTTTTCTGCCATTTATCACCGTTTTAGAAAAAAAGGGACAGAACTTTAACTGTGGATGTTTTTGTTTTGCTTTTTTTCCCCTTCTGTTTGCACCAGATGCTGCTCAGTTGATGTGGTTTGAGAAGTTGTATGCATGGCTTCAGTGTGTGGAGAAGTATTTTATCTACCCAGCCGTAGTGCTGAACTCCCTAACAACCGAAGCTCGGACAGTGGGACAGCACCATAAAGAGCTGGACATCTAGTAAGGCTTTCTTCATTTTGTTTCTGTTTCACATATCTTCCTGTTGTTAATCCTCCACCCCCTGTCGAAGTTTGCTCTCAGCTATATGCAGAGTTGTGAAATGTGAAACGAATATGTTGAACAGCCTCCAGGACTATGACATTCTTTTCAGCTGTGTTTAGTAGCACTCAATGGATTTAATGTGTTTTTTTGTAACTACATCATCCAGTCTGTAAAATACCAGTGAAGGTGGACATATTTATTTCTAAATCATTCATGTAAACATGATGAAAATCATATGTTTAATTAAATCATGAGATATTAACTATTTTTGCATTTTAATTCTGTCTTATTGATGTTAGTTGTTTTGGGGTTTTTTTAGTTGAGCAATAGATTTCATATATAGTATCTACCAGTGATCCAAGCTCATAACAAACACGCACAGAAAAAGAACACTAACAAACAAAAGAAAAAAAACAAAGCAGACATATGAACCCCAAATATACAGTGGATACCAAAGCATTAGTTTAATCAAACATATTCTTATTGGGGAGGATGAAGGAATTAGATAATCATATTAACACAAAGATGGCAATACCAGCCAGAAATCAGAAATAAAAAGAAAAAAAAGGGAGAGAGAGAGAGAGAAGAAAAGAAAAAAACATAAGGAACCATCTCTTCACCCTCTTACTCTCCAACATAAACTCTCATTCAGCCATATTGCTCAGTCAATTGTAATATAAGTGGGTTCCCAGGTATCATTAAATTGCAGAAGTTTGTCTTCTAGAGTACATCTTATTTTTCTAAAGTGTATTAGTCATTTAGGGTATTTTACATTTTAATAAAAGAAAATTTAATCTAAAATTTTCAGATGGTGTTTTTAAAGTGCACTGGAGCTGTGAGATCTCAGTTTTAGCTGATGAGCAATTTGTGTTTTATGAAAACAAGTTGCAGATGCTGGGTTCATATGTTGCAGTAACAGGTTTAACATACGGTCACCTGATGCTGTTGGAGTTTCTGCATCGTCGCGCTTATTTCCTCTCCGTTTCCTTGTCTTTGTGTCCCTTCAGCAGCCGAGCTCTCTTCATCTCAGTAGCAGGCATGAAGTTGCTGCGTTCGTCCTTCTGTACCCCATCACAGCAGTACGTCACGCTGTGCTTCACCGCGCTTTTCTTTCACTTTGACTACCCACACTTCTCAGAGACCTTCCTGATCGACTACTACTTCATGTCCATTCTCTTCAGCAAGGTTAGGATGTGCAATCTTTTTTGTTTTGTGTCAAATATTTTGATAAGTTGACAGACATGTTGCGAACAGAATTATGTCCATACGTTTTATTTTTTATTGAAATGTGAACATTTCTACTTTTGGCGGGGGTTTTTTGTGTTGATTTTATCCTTTCCCTTTTTAGATGTGGGACCTTCTGTACAAGCTGCGATTTGTGTTGACTTACATAGCCCCGTGGCAGATCACCTGGGGATCAGCCTTTCATGCCTTTGCTCAGCCCTTCGCTGTTCCCCGTATCCTTCAGTTTCTCTCTGGATTTGTTAATAATATTAGAAAAGCTTCCACCTTTTATAGTATGATACAATATGAAATCTACAGATTTTTGTTTGTACACCACATGTAGGCTCAGCTGAAAATTAAAAGCCATTTTTTGCCTCAGGGTAATTATATGAAACAGTATTTTTATCAAATAAAGATGTTAAACATGAATTTTTCTTAACTGGTGTTGCTTCAGACTCTGCTGTGCTTTTTGTACAGGCCATCTTTTCTGCCATTTTTTCCACTCCTCTCAATCCAGTTCTAGGCAGCGCAGTGTTTGTCACATCATACACAAGACCTGTAAAATTCTGGGAACGAGACTACAAGTATGTTTGTTAAAAATTACCCATTTAAATGTAAGACCGCTGCTTATTGCATCCACTGAGGGATACGTGAGGTTTTACCAAATAGTAATACATTAAATTTAACCCTTGTTTTTCATGTCTGCAGCACAAAGCGGGTCGATCATTCCAACACCAGACTTGCCACTCAGTTAGACCGCAACCCAGGTATACCGCTGTTTTCTGGCACAATTAATCATCTGTTTGGTTCGTGTGTAATGTTTTGTTGCTATGGTGACCGTGTTTTCCTTTCCCAAAGGTGCCGATGACAACAATTTGAACTCTATTTTCTATGAGCACCTGACACGGTCTCTGCAGCACAGCCTGTGCGGAGACTTGCTGCTTGGACGCTGGGGGAACTACAGCACAGGCGACTGTTTCATCCTCGCGTCTGACTACCTCAATGCTCTGGTGCACATTATTGAGATTGGCAATGGCCTGGTCACCTTCCAGCTGAGGGGTCTAGAGTTCAGAGGTCAGCCACAGGTTGCCCTTGGGGGCAGCTTTTTGGATGAATGAGCTATTTGTTGTGTACACCTCACTTGGGTTTCTGTAAAGCATCACAGAATAATATTTACCTCAGATGCT
This sequence comes from Atherinomorus stipes, assembly GCA_023101725.1. Taxonomy (NCBI): domain Eukaryota; kingdom Metazoa; phylum Chordata; class Actinopteri; order Atheriniformes; family Atherinidae; genus Atherinomorus; species Atherinomorus stipes. The sequence continues at coordinate 833,827 of JALJCO010008972.1, forward strand.
GTAGGACAGTAAGGACAGTATTTGGTATTTGACTGAAGGTCCAACGACTTGGGGAAAAAAAAGTTAAATTGGCTTCTTCCTGTACCTTTTTATTCATAGAATGAATGATAATAATCATTTACATACTGTATATTGACTATCATTTAAGAGGATTTTATTCAGCAAGGCTCAATTATCTAGAACAGCAAAATCTGAGTTGCTTCAAAATTATATGAATTCAGACGTGTACACAAAGTTTAGCTCTGTTTTCATTTTGTATCACAAAATGATTAGAAGCCAACGACACTTTGCATATTAAACAAAATGGAAAAATGTTCACTTTGCCTAATTTCACTGATCTTTTTGTGTCACATCTGTTCAGGTACCTACTGTCAGCAGAGGGAGGTGGAGGCGATTACAGAAGGGGTGGAGGAGGATGAGGGGTGCTGCTGCTGTGAACCAGGTCATCTGCCCCACATGTTGTCTTTCAATGCTGCTTTTGGACAGCGCTGGCTGGCCTGGGAGGTGGCTGCCACCAAGTACGTACTAGAGGGTTACAGCATCAGTGACAACAACGCAGCTTCCATGTTACAAGTATTTGACCTTCGTAAGATCCTCATCACGTACTATGTCAAGGTACGTCATCGTTTAAACTCTCCTTGCATTGTGCTTCAATCTCTGTGCCAGCCTTGACTTTCTAACTTTATGAAGGAGGCATTTACTTTGCATTATTCTGCTGTCAGTCTTTGACTGACCATCTCATTTTCATGAAAGGATACCTATTAAATATCATTACAAAATTTCTACAAAACTGACAGTTTAAATTTGGAGTGTTTAAAGTGTTTTCTAAATAATTTGTATTTTTTTACACTAACAGAGCATCATCTACTATGTGAGTCGATCCTCGAAGCTTGAAGAGTGGCTTAGTAATGAGACCATTCAGGAGGCTCTACGACCTTGTCTTGGGCCTAACTATGTAGACGGTGACCCCACATTCAACTTAAACATTGATGAAGACTATGATCACAGAGCCTCCGGCATTACCCTCTCCTCATTCTGTATGGTTTACCTGGACTGGATTCAGTATTGTAACAACAGGCGTCAAACGGTGAGACTCAGCAACATGTACTCTGAAAACCCAAATGAGCCAGTTTGGCATCATTCATCATGAATGACTCTTGCAGCTAATAGTCCTCATCAAATTGGTTTGTATCATCTATATAAAAAAATGGAAATGTTGAAACTGAATAGAGAGACTATATCTATGTTTATCTTGTAATTACCCATTTATAGAACAGGTGTTCTGTACCTTGATGGATTAGTCATGAATTTCAGCCTTAAAGTTAAATAATTTAGCTTTTACAACTTATTTTGAGGCTTAGGCAGATTTTTTCTTGATTATTTACTAACAAAGTACATAAAAAAATATCAAATACTGTTAAATTTAATGTAGAATATTGTTTAATTTATTTTAATTTGACTCTTTGATTGAAGCCGGTGACTTGTGAAAGAGACTCGCCTCTTGTCAACCTCTGTTTTGGCCTGTGTATTCTGGGAAGGAGAGCTCTGGGCACAGCTTCTCATAGTATGTCTGCAAGGTAAGACCACATGATTATACTAACCACATCTGTCACTGTAGCTAATAAAACCCACACATGCAAGCAGCATTAAAATGTTTTTGTTTTGCTTGTTTCTCTGTTTGATAGCTTGGAGCCATTTCTTTATGGACTCCATGCACTTTTCAAAGGAGACTTCCGCATCACTTCTCCCAGGGATGAATGGGTGTTTGCAGATATGGACCTTCTGAATCGGGTTGTGGCACCAGGAGTACGAATGTCCCTCAAACTGCATCAGGTAGTGTCTCTTACAAAAAGAGAAAAAAAATCTAACTATAACTTCTTAAAATACTTTGATTCTTGTAAATGAAAACATGGATAAAATCTGTTTCTTCTAGGACCACTTTACATCTCCAGATGAGTATGAGGACCCTATGGTTCTGTATGATGCCATCACTGCCAACGAAGAGAAGATGTTGATATCACATGAAGGTGACCCTGTGTGGCGCAGTGCTATTTTAGCAAATATGCCTTCACTGCTTGCACTGCGCCACATCATGGATGACGGCAGTGATGAATACAAGATCATCATGCTCAACAAGAGGTTCCTCAGCTTCAGAGTCATCAAGGTCTCCATTTTATCATGTTTGTTTAACTGATAAATGTTGCTGCTCTATTCATTTTTTCATATATGTAAAAGAAAACTCAACATTTTATATTTAAAGTGTTTTTGTTCGCTGAGCCAGGTGGTTAACTTTTCCTTTTCCAGCCCTAACTTGTCACTGCACTGCCCCCTACAGGTGAATAGAGAATGTGTGCGTGGGCTGTGGGCGGGGCAACAGCAGGAGCTGGTTTTCCTGCGCAACCGTAACCCCGAACGGGGAAGCATTCAAAACGCCAAACAGGCCTTGAGGAATATGATTAACTCCTCGTGTGACCAGCCCATTGGCTATCCCATCTACGTGTCTCCCCTCACAACCTCATACGCTGGGGGACACAGCCAGCTGCGGTCTGTGTGGGGAGGGCCGGTCAGCCCACACAACATTTACACCTGGCTCATCAGCAGCTGGGACAGGTACACGTCTATCACTTGATGCAGTTAATAAACACACAAGTCTATCAGCAAACAGGACGTCTAACTGTTGTGTCTTTAGGTTGCAGAAAGGGTGCGGCGCTGGGTGTAACAGCGGAGGAAACATTGAGGACTCAGACTGTGGAGGTGGCTCCACCTCCATCTCCACCAACCCAGCTATTCACACCACTCAGAGCACGCCAGCCTCGAGCCTTCCCCAGCCACCCATCACAACTGTCCAGCCCTCCATGGGTAAGATGGCCTGTTCCTTCCACATGTTCAAAAATTAGATGCTGGTCTGTCCTTGCATATTCAGCTGGGCACATGAAATGCGTATTGCATCTTTGGTTTAAAACAGTGTCTGCATCACAAGTTGCAAGCTAAGTATGTTAAGAATGAAAACATTAAATGTCTCTTCTTATTTTTTTTTCTCATTCTAGGTACGGACAACCCCATTGGCCCAACTCAAAGCTGGCCTCACCATCCTCAACCTCTCCCTTTGGCTCTTCTGAGTCAGTCAGAGGGCAGGATGGAGGCAAGCCTGCTCACATCCCTACAGCGTACATCCTCCATTCAGGGGCTGCTGGGCCAGCAGCTCTCCAGCTCCCAGCTCTCCTTCAGCAGCTCTGTGGCTCCTCCACCTCTGCCAGGCCCAGAGCGCTTCTGCCCAGCAACTCTCTTGGAGAACTCAGGGCACCGAGTGGGCCAGCGGGCTGGCCTCAGCCAGGGCAGTGGACTACACTATGAGAGCCACTTTAGCAAGTGGAGTTTTTCAGGCAGAAAGGGCTTTAATGGACCGGCTGCTGTGGATGGGGAGGGGGGGCCAGTACAGACTATACGCACACAGGTGAGGAGATTGCTGGTTTGTTTGTTTTATGCATACTAAGCTTGGGGTCAGTCATGTACTGAGCTTTAAAAAAAAAAAAAAGAGAGAGAGAGAGAGAGAGAGAGTGCGTTTTTAAATTGGAGTGGGGGGAATCCAAGAAGTACAGCCACTCACTTTAGGTCAAGTGTAATTACACAGTTCATCTTACCTTTCTATCTATAAAATGTTATTCCCAGCAGACACCATCTGACTGCTTTCCCCAAGATTCTGTGCATCAACAAGAGAGAAAAAATAACCATGTTTTGGCAGCTTGATTCAGGGTGCAGTGTTTCATCAAATTTGTTTAGAGTCCAACAACAAAAACTTAAGAACTACTTACTGGTAAAATAAGTATGTTTAGCGTAAAAAATGGGACGTTTTTCTGTCATTCCAGCTTCTATCTCTCCTTGGCAGTAATGAGTTATGAATCACTGAACCACCTACTGAATTCTTTTTTTAAGGCCTTATTTATAGCAGGTGACTTGTTCCTGACTCAAAAGTGTGAGGATATTTTATAAGATGCAACAAGTTGCTTTTTCTTAGATGATTGCAGCTGTCATGATGTCACCTTATGGTTCTCCTGTCACAATAAAACAGCTGCGTTTTAACCATTGCACTGGCACCATGAATGTTTGTGGCTCAGGTGGTATTACAAAGGTTTGGGATTTGGGGGGGGGGGGGGGAGAGTGTTTTAAAAATGACTATCTTCCCCAAAAATGAATAGCCTGTTTTCAGGTTAATTTTTTAGATAATCTAAGCCTTTAAATGGTGTTTGCTGCAGACAGAAAGTCCCACTGCTGTGTGGGAGAGGGTGGCTCAGCTTGAAGGCTTTCAAAGCTTGATGGTGGCATTCATTGGTAATTCCATGGATATGAGAGGCAAAACTGAGTGAAGGCCCTCAAAATGTACTTTTTCTTTTTTTTTTCCTTCTTTTTAATAGAGAGATTGAACTTGAGAGGTAATTTTAAAAAGTGTTAAAGGTAAAAATAATGTGTCATTTCATTTTGTTCTCTTTGAGCAGTGGTGTTGAATAACTGTGGATGTGCATGAACTGCAGTACCTTGAACTACTATACTTTTTTTTTTTTTTTTATAGAAATTTCAGGTAATAGGCAGGTTCCTCCAACAATATAATCTGATTCCTTTACTGAGATTCCAGCCAATGGAAGGAAAAGATGCAGTGTGTTGGCAGAAGACGCTAGCCCATTTGAAATGGGGTTTAAACTAAGACTGGTAATCAGAGCGTGGATTATCCTGCAGAGAGACAGTGAACTACAAAGGGACCTGCTGTGTTGCAGTGTGTTTAATAGTAAAAAGAAAATCCTTATAGGACACAAACAGTGGGCCAAGCAAATGTGCAATGCATATCAAATTATTATACAAACTGTTGAGTGGGAAGATGAGTCACGGCTGTACCTGTATTGATGTGCTGCATGTTGTGAACTGTTAACCAGCAGTGGGGGGGTTTCTCTGCTTGGTTGACGGAGATAAGTTAGTGATTAACACTACAGTAATCTTTTTTTGTTTGTTTTAAATCTCTTTACAGCCCACTCCCCCTGTGCCACGACAAGAGGCCAGTCCAACACAAGATCCTCTGGGAGCCACTCAGACCCTCGATCCAACCTTGTTGTCTTCAGGAGACCCCCCCACCCCAAGAGAAGAATCCACAGAGCTGCCTTTACTTGATCACCTGCGCTGAGTTCTGCCCTGGTGACATTTTCTACAGTGAAAGCACACAGTGGACCTGACCTGGCCCACCCTGACTGGACTCATTCCAGCCTTTCGGGACTCATTCCATCAACTCTCGTTAAACTAATTCAGTGCAACCATGATTCGCCAATTCTTTTATGGCCCATTGCAATACTGGCTGGAAATGATATAAAAACATCACCCCTCGACTTCTCAGCCAAGAGTTCATCATCTGATAGCACGCTGAGCTGATGCACGACAGACCATGAGATGGTTTTAGCCAACCTGTTTATTCCAAAGTCAGGTTTCATCATTAGGTTTGATGATGTACTCATTCTTAACTTTTTTATTTTCTGTCAAAAAGGCCCTCAGTGTCTCTATGGACAGCCTTTTGGTTATAACAGTAGTGAAAGGCCAGTGCAATTATAAGGGATATTTTGCTTGAGGATTGTCTATTTTTCTATGCTGGAGAATGGAGGATTGCCTCTGACTCCCACTTGACATCTGCAACAGCAGTGTTTGTTTTGCATAACAAATCATAAAAGGATCGGTGTGTTACTGTGCGAGCAAGTGAAGGACATGAAAACCGTGATAAGCCTTCTTTTGTTTCTCTCCCCCATTATACCATCCTCCCTGGACAGCTTAGTGTCAATATTAAACAGGACGTATTGACAAATTTCAGGAGCCTCCACTTATCAACATGTTTAAAGGAAAACAAGAAAACCATGCACACCCCATCTCTGTCCTCTGGCCCATTTCCTGGAGAGGTGCCTGACAACATCAACACATAACAGTTCTGTCTTGGAGCAAGTTTCAGGGAACAAATTGACTCCCCTCCATCCGAGCCAAAAAGTGGTGCTTTAATTGCTAAAGTGTATTTAGGCTTGTGGTAAGACTTGAACCTGACTCCCAACTTGGAGATGTGGAATGACTTGGGACAGAGCTGGTTCCTATTGATCAGGATGGAGCTGAGGCTAATTCCAATCTGTGAAAATTGTGTTGATCACAAACCTACATACTGGGAGTGCTGAAATGTCAAGCCTTTTTTTTTTGTTTAGTGAGTGGAATGTCTTTTTTTGTTTTACTTGAAAAAAAGAAAAAAAAAACTCAAGTCCCTCAGTGTTAAAGATACACTGAGTTTGTTTTCTTTGGTTAAACGATCAATAACACCTTGTCCAGTCAGACCCAATCAGCTCACAGGTTTCTAAATGGCGGGGACCCAGGCTGCTTTATGCGGGGAGCTGTGTTTTTCTTTGCTGGCTGTGTGGCCCCCCTCCCTTTACTATACTACTGCTTCTGCATCTCCTGCTACTACTAGTAACCCACTACTACTGCTGTTTCTACAACAGTTAAATCCAGCGTTTTAGTTGGAAATAAACAGAGCTGAATAAATACTGAGAGCAAAAGTGGAATATTTATTTAATATTGTCTCATAGATATCTTTAACGGGGTTTATCTATATGGTGTGCTGGTATATTGAATTGGAAATCTGCCTTCTGTCAACTGTATCCCCTCCCCCTCCCTTTCCTCAGTTTATCATCACATTTGTATCATCTCACCAATGGCTGTCTGGTTTTTTTTTTTTTTTGTTGTTTTTTTTCTTTCCCCCAAGCTTGTTTATAACTGGAAGTTTTCCCTGAGAAGTCACTTTAGGTTGGTTTCTTTCCACTCTTGCACTCTTTTTGACCACTGTGAAAAACAACAAACAGAAAGAAACACTGAGCGTTTCAGTGGGTTGTAGTCGTACATTAAACACGGAAGAAGCTGGCAATCCCACCGACATTAGAACTACTCCAAATGTTTGTCGGCTTTTTGTACCTTTGCACCCAGTTGTCTGCAGTGGTTGTAACTTTGTGCCATAGCATTAATCGCCAGATCCTGCTCTGTTATAGTCATTTCGCAAAAGCTGTGTTCCCCCAGTTGGAAACTTGAAAAGAGGCCAGCATTTTCAGGGTGAACAACCAAGAAATCAATTTATTCTGCAGGAAGACTTTGTCCAAAGGGAGAAAAGAAACAAGTGTCACATGTTTGTGGCAGGTTGAATACTGGATTACACTGGCATTACAAAAAAAAAAAAAGCCCCATTTTTTATTTTTTATTTTTATACTCTGGGTTACAGAATGTGTTCACATGCTGTTAAAGCCACATCTTTGTAAAATCGCTCTTTGCTGCAGTTTTCCCCCCCTTAAGCTTCTTGTGTATAAACAAGGAGCAAACAGTTATGTGTTTTTGTTTGGTTTTTTTTTTTCCTTCCTTTTGAGCAGCCTCAGATTTGGCACTCGGCTGTGAAGAAGCTCCAGCAGGTGGAAAGTGTCAGCATCCCTCCTAAAATATCTAACAACCACAACTCAGGAAAAACTGAGACTTGTTGATCAGTGATGTTTTCCATTTTTCTTTTCTCCTCTCACATTTTATATTCAAAGCAACAGGGAGTTGATTTTTTTTTTTTTCTTTCTCTTCCTTTCTTTGCTTGAAGTCGGGAAAGCACAAGCTTGCAGACAGACCTGGGTGTCAAAAAAGGGATTCCTAATCTCTGAAATTATGTACAGCATGTTAGCTATAAAATTATATATATTTAAAATATAAATCTATTTTATTATTGGAGCTTGTTTTTTGTTTTCTGTTTTTTATTGAAGACACTATACTGAGGATTAGGGGAGGGATTTTTTTTATTTTTAGTTTACCCATCCAGGGAGAGGGCTGAATGGAGAGGAGCGCTCTTCACACAGAAATGTGCAGTCTGGAAAGAATCAATTAAAATTTCTTTTGCACAAGATGTATCATACACCATCCCACTTTGTTATTGTTTTTTTTTTTTTCTCAGAGGGAGGTCCTTTATTTAAAAACTTAAAGTCAATGTTCTATGTTCTGTACAGTTTGGTTTTTTTATGTGATTTTTTTTTTCTCCCCTCCTATTTAAATTAAAGTTTTTGTGTCTTTGTTTGCAAATTAATTGCTGTGGGTGATTTCTTTTTATTACTGTAGATGAACCATTTAATAACGAAGGGGGAAAAGGGGGAGACAAATCTTTAAAGTGAAATATTCAGTATACCAAGAAGAGCCTAAGATTGTATTTGGTTTATCATCATTCGGCCAGAAACATCTGCATAAAGTTTGTCTGCGTGACTTTTTACAATCTTATTTGCATCAAATTCTGCCCCAAAATCTGTTCCTCCAAGTAGTTAAAGAAAGCTTTCATTAATTTTGTTCTCGACTCAAATTTATTAATGATCCAGCTCCATAACTCTGCCAGTGTCATATAGTTTATTTGCTGTTAGTTCATTTGCTTTTCTTCGTCTTGTCCTAGTTTCCAACCAGCAAGGATGTAAGTACGAGGCGTGGGGATGGAGGAATGCTACATGAGGATGAATAGGGAAAATATTCCAGTGTGTCCTTATTCTAGTCACCACCTCCAGGTACAGTGACCGATGAATGATTTCCAGGTCAGGAGATTGAGGATGACACAAGGAAGCATTTGGATATAACAATGAAAACCATCACAAGTTACATGGTGCTTTTGAATGTAGTTTACACACTGGCTCTACTGTATTCTCACAAATAGTTTGGTGGTGATGCCTTCAGGAGCTTGTGATGGCATGCTGAAAGACCCCATTTGAAGGCTCTTAATCATAATTAGACTTCACAGAAGATGGTTTAAAAGAAAAAAAAAATAGAGTTGTGAGGAATGAACTAAAATACTTTTGTAGAATCTGGATTTCACTCAATGGAAAAAGCTAATGTCTGCGTGGCCTTAAACTTGATGCAGTTCAGCATTTTTAAAGAGTAATCTTTGCATTCAGACCATTTAGGCTATTGATTTTAACTTCTAAGTGTGCATTCAGAGTAAAACTAGAGTGAAACAACAGCTTATTATTGCCACCTCATTAAAAAACTTAGTTTAAGAAATAGAACTATGGAAACTAATTTTGTCTTTATGACTCCGTCTAAAACCTGCAAATAATGTCTGTAATATAGGAACTATCCCCCTAAACAGTGTAACAAACTAATTTCTCTGCAGATTGCTGAAAACTGCAGTTATGGTAGTGGCTTATATGGGCATCTTATATATATATATATATATATATATCTCACAAAAACAGGCCCGTTATTTGAAAGAAATCTTGCCTTTCAGTTGTGTACTTTTGTTAAACTTAAGATGCAGTCTTTTTGTTACTAGTGATACACGATAATATCGGCCTGATATCTGTATCAGTTGACATTTGCTTTAAAACTGAATATCGAAATCGGCCCGATATCAGCCATTTTTTTTTTATTTCATTTGTTTATTTGCTAGTGATCAAACCATAAACAAACAAGCAAACCAAAAATAAAAACTTCTAAATACGCCAGATTTACCTAAAAGACTAGTTTTTTCTGTTGCCCCTACCCAGATCTGAAAAGGCTCCCTGAAATGAGGAAATACAGAAATATCACATTGTAAATAAAACGGTTGTCAATATGATCAACCAATACATAACAGACGCATTCTGATGGTGAACCAGTGGAATGCTGCGCTTGTTTTGTTTTGTTTTTTTCTTGTTTGTTTTGTTTTTCTAATTCGTGGGGCATCGGAACAACATAAAGCTGCACCCACCGTGCAACATCATGATGTCTCTGGCAACTACTGGATCTAGAGCAGATGCAGCAAAAATATTTTTCTAATTTTGCACAAGGAATGAATATTACATCATTTTCAGCTTTAATACCAGTATTGCCCATGAGAAGCAGAAAATTATCGGTTTTCGTATTGGTTGAAATTTTTACATATCATTTTCCATCACTTGTTTTTACACATTCATTATTTCTAATTTGGGTATAGGTGATGACATTTCAGGCTGATTCTGCACCTCTGAGGTACTTCTTGATATTATGTTTTTGGGTTTTTTTTGCATGTCTTGTGGCTTCATGTCAGTGGTACACATAGAGGATCATCCAGGGCTATTTTAATGCTACAAGTGTACCTACCTACAGTATACATTTACAGATTCAATGTATGGCCTAGTTTAGCCATAGTACTGCTGTCTAGTCTGGCAGATACTTTAACCTCTTAACTCCCACCTTTTTAAGTAATCCTCGCCTATTTTGCATACCCAAATGGAAATGCAAATAACAGAGGAACTGTAAGGCCAAATTACTTGTGTGAGACATCATTTGAAAGCTTACACCTTCTAGTGTCTGAAAATATAAATTAGAAAAGTGTGACAAAAACACAGCCTGGGCGCCGGCGACCAGGTGGTTTTAAACAGGTTAAAAATAAATACAACAAGTGTCAGAATTTGGACATTTATTTCAAAACATGTACAGCTGTGCAGGTCGTGGTGGATCAGCTGCACAAAATCATTATATAATTAAATCTAATAAGCCCTTAAAGTCCTTTTCTTTTATTTCTTTTGTGTGGTATCAAAGTAAAGTTTTATAAGGAAAAACTTCAACCCTGACGGTTAGTCATCAGACAAAGGAACGCTTCATCAGAGACGGGGTGTACCGTATCTCATTGTAACACTCCTCCTCCTCCGACTTCCTCTCCTTCCACCTCCCGTCCTGCCCTGTGCGATGCAGCCACAGGATGAGCACCAGTAAAGCCAGCAGGACCAAGCTCATGGTCAAAGTCAGCAGCACACCCTGCAGTAAGCCTGAGGGACTGTCTGGGGCTGCAGAAGCATCCAGAGCAACTCTTACAACAAGGCGTTGAAAATGAAACAGAAAAACACCAGAAGTGTACAAACAGGCACTCACTGCTGTAACTGGCCAAGTTGACGTAGCAGTTCTCTGTTCCCAGGACATTAGTGGCAGAGCAGCGATACAGGCCCGATGTCTGAGTTGACACGTTGACAGTTTGCACTGAGCCTGACAAGTCCCCTGAGAGAGAAGAGACATTTACTTTAATGACACCTAGCTAATGAGAGAAAGCATAAGGATAAGGAAGAGAGGGGTTTTGTGGATGTCTTCTGACAAAGCTCATGCTTTCAGGAGCACCTCACTGATTTTTATTTATTTTTTTTATTTATTTGTTGCTTACTTGTCAACACTTCAACAATTTAGTTTATGCAAACAGCTGCGTTCTGTCTCCTGTATGAGGAGTGTTAGAGAAGGACGTCTATGATCTGACACATCATTTAAATTTGAGTCAATCTAAGGTATAGTTTAGACTTTCTGTCTATTCCCCCTTGTGCTTGGAGCTTGCGTGACCGAACTGTCAGCACAGCTAAATTGTCAAAATTCCCCTGGAAGTTTTTGTTAACTTTCCCCCCTAAATTTGATGTAAACAAGCAGGTACCTTTGACTTTTTCAGATATTGTTGCTGCACTTTTGAGCTGATGAGTGAGCAGCTGGTGTCACACTGATGCATACAAGCTATCAAAGTGCTCCAACTATGAGTCACATATGTAACCTTTTCCAGGAGAAAATAAATACTTCCAGAATCAGAGGTGACAGAAAATAGGTCCTTCTGAATATGCTTGTGGTGTATTTTTCTCTTTTCTATTTTTCTCTTTGGAAAATAAAGATGCAGGTTTTTTTGGCTTGCACTGCTTCCATTTCAACTATTCTTTTTCTACCAAGTGTCAGTCAAGTGTTTGCATTTGCACAGTCACACTTATCAACACTAAAAGCTCTTTCCATATATTTTGTACTCATTCACACACTCATTAACACACATGCTCATATGGTCACTTTGTTTTATTCGTTTTGGTTTTATGTTCATGTTTTTCTGACTTTGTCCTCTTACATGTGCTCCTCATGATCCTCTACTTTGTTTTCTTACAGAGGCTGTAAGATGTTTTCTGTTCAGTTTCTTTACAAGCGTAGCAGCAAGTTTGGTTTCTTTTTTCTTTTGGTTTTGAGTGCACACAAGTGTTGTTTTCTATCCTTGTCTCCCTTTTCTTTCTCTTTTCCTTTTCTCTTCATTGCCCCACTTTCATTTGTTCCCCCATCAGGTCCAACATTAGTATATGATACAACCAAGATATAAAATAAAGAACAATACTCAAGTGTCAAGGGAACCTTATATCCACAAAGCTTCATTACCTTTGTATCTATAAAGTTCTCCGTTGCTACAGTTTTTCTCAGTTGCTAAAACACTAAATCCCATTCTCAAAGCCAATTTTTCAGAAGCCTAAAACAAGGTATCAAATCGGTCCTCTTGTGATCAAAACCGAAAGCACCTTTCACATCATTAGACACTGCTTGCAAACACATTTGCATTGTGATGCACTTGCTGTGCAAAATGGTGAACACATGCTGCACACTTTGATCACAACTAAGACACAGTTGTCAGCAGGTAAACACAGTGACTCAAAATTGATTTCACTTTTGGCTGATGAGGGAACCAATATAAACCAGTTGAGGAAGCTGTGGGAGGTCAAGATTTTGCAATGGATAGAGGAAATCAGAGAGGAAAAGTACGCATAAGAGATGGTCAAGGGTGAGGACATAAGGGGACAAAATCAGGTCTGACGCAGAGCCTTCATTTTAGGTGAAATCCGTGCAACTGTGCTCTGCCATGTTACAGTCTTACCTCCACCAAGGAGGAAATGTTTTTGATGCGTTGGTTTGTTTATCCGTCTGTCAGCAACTTTACGGAAAAAGTTCTGGACGGATTGACCTGAAATTTTCACCAGTCACGAGCCTCAGCCCAAGAACGAACCCATTACATTTTGGTGGTGATTCAGATCATCTTCTGGATCCATGAATTTTTTTAAGGATTCTTTATCATTGCGAGTTCTGCTTGGCAGAGGTCTGCGCTCTAGTACTTTATGATATGAGTTCTCTGTGTTGTGACATGATGCATTTGGCCTGATGTAAATAAAAAAAACATACATTTTGACAGCATGATGTTCTGAGAACTATGTTTTCCTTTTTTCCTTCTAGTGTTTCCTGATTGCTCTGTAGTGTTCTACATTTTGCTGCACTTGGGGCATGATTTGACAATAGTGTCTCTTTTTGAGGCCAGGTGATGCTGTTTTGAGTCAAAAACTTCCTTTTGCAGCAAGAAAAAGAGGTTTTGGGAAAGTAGTTTGAGTTTGGGGTTTAGTGTTTAAAGTTGTGAAAAACTGAGGGGACATTTCAAAAATTGTGTTTTAGCAATTGAGAAAAACTGTAAAAGAAAATTGCTCAGAACAATGTGGCAGATCATCTTTCTGCTTGCTGAGATTCTGGAAAATACAAGGATTGAAAAAACAACAAAACATGTTTTCCTCAAAAGCCTTGAGTAAAGTATCAAGGCTGTGCAGAGCTGATAGACTGCATGACTGTAATAAACATAAAGATGGTCAACAAACACACTAAATCTTAATTAAAAAAAAAAAAAATACCTGCAGACAATTTGGGAGATTACATGTTTTTTTTTGTTTGTTGTTTTTTATATATAAATTGCAATTTATGCAATTCCGTTCCAATAAAATATTTCAGTGTGCGCACAAAGGATGGAGAAAATACAGCTACCGTTTTTGCTAAACAATAACCCTTGTATCACCAACATCATCACATTTAAACAATTATAATATTCAACACAATTTTACGTATACTATTAAATAAATCAAATGAAATATGTTTCCTGCTAACAATGTCAACACCATAGCATCTATTTAAGGATACTTTTGAGGGATTATGGCTCATATTTTGGTTTTGATAACCCACCGAATTATTTGCTTTAGTTTATTCTCAGTGTTGCACAGCACATTATTTCATGATTCTTTGTATTGGTGATTTCTTCAGTAGAATTAAGCTCCAATCTCTTCATAAGATAACTGTAAATCTGTGTTATCTGATGTCAAATTGTGGCACTAACCTTCCATGGTGATGGGAAGTAATATTTCCTCTGAATTCATTTTCTGCCAGCGGATATCTGGAGTAGGGACGCCGTCTGCCACCAAGCAAGACAGCGTGACACTTCCTCCCATAACTATATCTCCATCCCACTGGCACACAGGCAAAGAGGGTGGCTCTGCAGAGATAAAGCATATGCCCAGATCAAGTCATATCTTGATCAACAGCAGACATTTGTCTTTGAAAACTGCATCTGGAAGCGAATCTGTTTGGTCATTCAGGTAATACAAATGACATTTTGTCTGCATATAATGAGACAAAGAACCTGTGAGTTTATACATTAAGTGGATGAACGTCTATGCTTCCTGGGTCATGGGGTTAACAGTAAGATCGTTGTCGGTCCCTGTTCCCATAGTTTCAGCACTGCATCACTACAGCATCACTATCTGAAGACAGAGAAAGCTGAAAAATCTTTTCCATATTTTACACACCTAAATCTAATTCAGGACATGAAAACTAAATATGAACAATAATCCGGAAATCATTAAGGGAAGCGATGATCCTAACCGACACTCCCGCTGTTTCACAAGTCCCCTCCAATGTTGGCCCTATACTGAGAGCCATACGTGAGTGCTTGGAAACAGAGAAATGTGCTGGCACTTTCCATCACATCATATTAAGCAAAAACAGAGCCGGAGGACAAGTTTTTCAGATTCCATTAAGTGCTATGAGGCTGAGCAACACAGAAGCTTTCTGTTATGTTCCCATCATCTGCCAACATTAGGATGATTCTGTAGAAAAAGTGAAGGTTCACCTCGTACTGCTGTATGTTGGGATTGAAGTGCCATGATGAAAGGAATGCACTTACATTAACTCCACTTACAACCCATCTGGTTTGACTTTGCTTTGGTTGTCTCAAAATGGACAAACTTAAAGGTACAGTATGTAAGAATTACTGCCATCTAGTAGTAAAGATGGGTATTTGAAAGAAAAGACGTTTTCTTTCAAATGACTTCATATTCCAAGCACTGTCATGAATGTATGGTGTCCATAAGTGGCCAAAATTCTCCCAGATATTGAGATGTTTTCATCTGTGAGTGGATCCAGTGGTCTCAGGTTATTATGACTGGACTATGAGTAACTGCTTTTATGTTTTTTAAAGCATTACTAATCCAAAAAAGCGCTCCAACTGCCATTAAACAAAGCTGGTACAGCAGTTTTAAAGTTCAGAGGGTTCTTACTTCACACACATTGTTTTGTCCATTCAGGGACACCGTGGTAAAAAATGGTGGAACAAATATGGCAGCCTCCATATGTGCACCGCCCAACAAGCAGATATAAATGACTCATTCTAAGAAAATAAACATATAACAGCTATTCTAGTGCAGCGATTACATATCAATAAAAACAGTTTTGAATTATATATCACATTTTTTTCTGCCACTGACCTTTGATTTTTTTACATACTGTACCTTTAATAGAAAAGCAAAGAGTTGAAAGAAAGAAACAAGAAAAAGAATCAGACCACTTTTTAAGATCTATAAATCAACAAGTCAGTTCTGCGGTGAAATATGATCCCTGACTAAAGCCCACACTTGTTTTAGCCAGTTTATAAAACTATTAATGGTTAACCTGAGAGTTTTAAGACAAAGGGCATCTCTTATTCCCAGTATACTACTTATAATACTAATTTCAAATATTCAGATGCTTTTGCGGATTCCTGTAAAAATGGGTAACATGTGACACACTTACCTAAAACTTTGAGCACCAGCTCTCCAACGCCAGGATCCGCAGACTCAGGTGGGTTGTTGACCATGCAGCGATAAATCCCAGCATCTGATACTCGTGTGTCATTCAGGATGATGTCAGCTTTGTATGGAAGACCTGCAGCACGTGTAGAGGAAACAGCCTACTAGGTTTTATCTGCCCTTGATTTTCAATAACAAGAAAACAATCGTTTAATCACAGTGGAAGACTGCAAACATGATAATAGATGTTTTAGTATTTCATAAAAAAATATTAGTTCATCTCTATTTTGATGGCAGCAACTCAAATATTAGTTATAACCCTATGTTTACGACTGAGCAGCATTTCCTCTTCTTTTAACAGTGATCTGTCAATATCTGAGACCCAGTTGCTGGACCAATGAGAGAGAAATGTTGTTGGATTTTTGGCTGATAGTGGATTCTAGCAGCCTAGCAGTCCTGGACTCAGTTAATGAAGGATGTGAACTACAGGCAAGCTAGTTCTGTACATGCAGTTGTTATAGATGCTATATGAACCACTTTCGTATTTTCATTATTCTCTGTGGATGGAAACCTGTAATCATCTTTCAGCATTGATGGTGCTTTTCCATTTGTGCAAGCTACTACTGTATGAGCACTGATGCAACCCCATATGATCAGAGGTAGAGGCTTTTGACCTGAGAGCTGATAACATGCTGGATGGCTCCTCTCCTTTTTAGTCTTAAGGACATAATTATTTCCAAAAAGAATTTAAAAAAGTTGATTCACCTGATTGCAGACAAAAATAGACAGAAAAAAACAGAGTATTTGTGGATCACATGGCTTCTTTTTTGCATGATGGAGCTTTATCCTGTATTTATGGATGACATGGTGAACTGTGTTGGCAATGATTAAATGAAATGTTCCTGAGTCCATTGCAGATTTGGGCCTGTTTTTCACACAGTGCTGCCTCAGGCCTGAAGATCTCAGGCATTCAGTATTGACAATTAGTTGTTTTTGTCAAACAGAGATTTCTCCATATTCTCAGATTTTTTTTATATTATGTAGTGAACATAATGAAATAGTCAAAGTCTGTAATTTTACAACAAGCAGCATTATTTTTTAATTGCTCCACAGGTTTTTCAGCCTGCTCTGTTATGAGAGTAGCTTCATAAATTCCAGGTGGATCCCCTCACAACTACCTGGATTTATAACTACCTTATAATCAGACCACAGTTTGTGAGACTGAAAGGTTGTGTGTCTTAGATGGTGTTCAGCAGCACTGGAGCACCACAAGGGACCGTACTCTCACCATTTCTCTTCACACCGTACACCTCGGAGTTCCAGTACAACTCTGAGTCCTATCATCTGCAGCTGTGGGGTGAATCAGTGATGGAAAAGAAGCCAAGTACAGAGAACTGGTCAGTCAGTCTGTAAGATGGTGAAACAATCACCCATCTGAAACACACACATAAGGAGGTGGTTGTGGGTTTCAGGAGGAACAGGAGTAAACAAAGTACTGTTTACACCCTGGAAGAAAAGGTGGAGGTAGTGGAGAAATACAAGCACCCCAGAGTTCATAGACTATACTAGACTGGAAATTCAACACAGAAGCATCTGCAAGGAAGTTCAGAGCAGACTCTACTTATTAAGGTAGCTGAAATCATTCAATGTCTCCACCAACATGTTACACAATCTTCTATAAGTTTGTTGTGGAAGGTGCAATCAGATCTGCAGCATCTGCTGGGGCAGCAGCATCAGAGCCAGAGACTTTAAAAAAAATGAACTGACTGGTTCTGTGCTGGAGACAACTCTGGAGCTGATTGCATCAATAATGCTGCTCAAGCTGCCAAATTTAAATTTAGAAACTACAGTATGATGGGCTTCTTCAAGTTCATTTCAACGGTTCAGGAGATCCATCGTGCCAGCAACCATCAGTATCAAGAGGGTAAATGAAAATTAATTATTCTTTCTTTAGATTAGAAAAAAAAAGAAAAACATTACTCCAAGGTCAGAATTTCCACTTGGGATAAACAAAATACACAAAATGTCCTGTAGACATTTTTATTTTCAGATTGTCAAACCTTTTCCTGTCTTTACTTCTGAGAGACTATGCCTCACTAAAGTGCTCTTTTTACACCAAATAATGTCACTGACCTGTTGCCAATTAAAGCACCTCGTTGCAGCATGTTGCTATTTCTACTTAAAGCAACCCTTACCGATCTTGCATTTCAGAAAGCGCAGCAAGATTATTTGAATATCAACAGGCCCACCTCACTCCTAATGCTGCGTTCAGACCATACGCGATTTGGGCGTCAAAAACGCATCTGAAGCCCAAATTTGATGCTGTGTTGATTCCCAGCGTCTTGACACCCCAAGGGATGTCCAGCCAAGGCATACTCGATGCGCGTCAGGAGGAACCCCTCCTCTTTTTTTTTCTTTCACCGGTCTGTTTGCACCATCGCAGATGCAGTAGAGAGAGCGGCTGGGCTTTGTGTGATACAAAGCAAGGGAACGTCATCGTCGGGCGTCGCTGCTCCGTGTCTGGTTCACCAGGTGATTCCAGGTGTTCTGAGTGTGATGAGTTTCACCATTTACTCCAGGAGCTGCACACTGACGAGGGGCGCTTTCAGCTGTCTGATCCGGCCCAGTTAAACGTCCCGTTGTCCCGATGCGGGACGGCATTAATAAGCCCAGTAAATCCCATCAGCACAGCAGGTCGTCAAACCACCATTCAGAAACCGGGATCGGACGCAGATCAGTTTATCCTCCTCTGTCTTCACAGAATGAGGAGATTCTCCTCGTTCTTCTTGGTGTTTCCCGTCCTGTCATAAAATGCGTGTCTGCGTCATGACATTGAGTCGCTCTGATTGGTTGATGCCCCATGTCAAGACGCCAAAGTTCAGATTTTCCAACTTCGGCATCTGCTGCCTTGACGTGCGTACGAGCGTCGAACGCTCAAAACTCGAAGCGTGAAAGGTGTCGCGCCGCAGGGTTTTCGACGCCTCCTAGACGCACGTCAGACACTGACTTTGCATGTAAACCTGACGCCCAAATCGCGTTTGGTCTGAACACACCGTAAGACCCACCGCCCCCCCATTCCCTCTGCCTTCCAATGCAGAAGCAAAGGTCTGACAGGCAGGTCCCTCGGCCAATCCTAGGCATGGGCCCCACTGCAAGGATTGGTTGGAGTTTTCATTGAATATTTTGAGATTGTAATAATAATTTACGTATTTCAGTTCCATTACCTCATTCATAGCATTTTATCCTATTTAAAAAATAGTGTAACAATGCAACATCGGTAAGGGTTGCTTTAGGTACTACTAACTTTTCCAACAATTTTTTTAAGTTGTGCTGCTGCCATCAAATTCAGAATGCGTTATGATATTGTTATGATAAAATGTCTCACGTCTTAACATTTGATATGTTGTCTATTGTTTTTAATAAAATACTGGCTTATGGGATTTTCTAATCTTTGTATTCTGTCTAATGTACATTTCCGACAGCACCCCAACTTTTTGGAATTGAAGATTTATAAAAGAGGTGAGATTATAAGAAGCAACTGGTTTAACATATTAGTACACGTATTAGCATAGTACCTGTAAAACCCACCCTGCCTGTGAGGGAGGGGTCTTCTATCACCTGTCCATGGTCATACACGATCACCTAGAGAAAAAGACACACAAAGCAAAAGGCAACTTTAAGAAAAACCATCTCATAAAACACATCACTTCCCCCACACATGAAGATTGCCATGAATCAGGCTGCGACAGCGTCACAGAGGCATGCTTAGGAGTCCAGACCTGTATTGGGGTCTCTGGGCTGGAGAAAGGAGCCAGCGTCCAGATAATGTTGAGTCTGGAGAGGCGAGAAAAGGTGATGAAAGAGCAGGGCAGGACAACAAAATCCCCCCGAACCACCTCCAGACTGGATTCCCTCATGGTTACACTGAGTGCAGCTGTGTGAGAAGGAAGAAGACGACAACCAAAAACAGGACAAGTTACATCCGTCATGTATCCTTCTAAATGAGGAGTTATTTTAAAATTTTCCTCATGTTTCATTGTTATTATTCTGCTTTGAACTTCTCTCGTTTGCATGTTGATGCACAGACTGCAGCAATCCTCCCTTTCCCCCCTTCATTACTGCAGTAATGAGCCCTCTCCTCCTCCTCTCTGTCATCCCCAGGCCTTTGTGTGTGTGTGTGTTTGTGTGTGTGTGTGGTGGGGGCAGGGGGAGGGGTTGGGGGGGATTCAGTGCGCGTATTAGTTGTTAATTACACTTGACAGCTTTGAGGGTGAGCCAAACTGATCACAGGCTGAATAGAACAACAGCCCACTTCACTGGGACATGTTTGTGGAAACATACTGTCGACTCACAGCATCCACCCGTTTATAAAATATCTTTAGAAAATCTCTTCCACTAAGACTCAAGATATCAAAAGATAAGCTGTATTGATTTTAATATCAAAATACCACTCTTAAATATTTGAATGAAGGACAAGAGTAAATTTAAAACAGCAACGATCGCAGCAAGGCACGTTGAATTTTGAACTCAGTGTAACATTTGTCTTTAACATGAAGCAGGCTCAGCTACCTGTGACCACCATGAAACAACTAATACATGCATATCACATTAGGCGGATTAAACTAAAACAAACAAAAACACTTTAAGCTTTTCCAGCGTGCACATTTACCAGTACTTTTCATTTTTGTCTCAAGATAGCAGAAGGGCCCACTCACCATTCTCCTGGGCAGAGAAAAACACACACAAGGTCCAGAGCATCCATCTTCCAGAAGAATCCATAGCTGATAAGGAAGACAGACAGGCAGCCGTCTCTCCCTGCCTGCAAACTGGTGGCCAAAAAAACCAGGCATGCATGATTAATCTATTGAGTGATGCAACCAACCCCATTCTCCCATATCTACTCCCCCACCCCACACCCCCTTTTATTTTCTGTTTTCAAATAGATGTGTAATTGAGTTGTCAGGTAAATGACTGCAGGACTGCTCCGATTAACTGTTCGTGACCAACCTGACTGCTGGTGCAGCCTTATGAAGTGACCTTGTTGTCTAATTAGTTCGTGGAGCATGAAGCGCTGCATCTGCTCCATAGAAAGCTTTTTCCATTGAGCCAACGAGAGATGCAGGGCTGCATTCAGTATGAACGTTAACTCACCGACTTTCAAAGGCTTTAATGTAATTTACAGATGCGTAACTACATTTTCTTAATGTAAAGTTTAAAACTTTCCAAAGAATCATTTGAAGGCATCTGATGCCCCATGTCTGGAACCCACCACACCACCATGACTGAAGTGTCCTCCTTGAGGCTTTTCCAGGGTTTCACTGCTGTAGCTTCTCTCTGACTATAGCTTCGTCTCCAGCAGGAAAAATGCAGATTCTTTGCTTTCTAAACCTCCTGGGCTGCTTTCATGACATGCTTTGGGTCATTGTTTATCTCAACTGTGAGGCGCTGTCCCATTCGCTTGGCTGCATATGACTGATTTAGAGCAAACAGTTTCTCCATGTACCTTTCTTGTATCTAGCTGCTTATGACTTGTGTCACATCATTAATAAACACCAGTGATCCAGATCAAACCACTATCTCTCTGATAGATTTGTTACAGCCTGTTCTTTTTGCTCCAGGAGCTCCTTTTACTGCAGGTTGTTGGCTGAAACAAGAAGAATTGTGCTCATGGGAAGATGAATGGACCAATCAGATTTATCATGAAGGATAAGATGTGTGTCAGTGGTTAAATAATGCCAAGTCAATCTTTAGGAGTGTGAAACTGAACTTGAGTATTCTTAAAGAATTGTTCTTTTTTGATTCGATTTTTTTTCCTCCATTTTTGTATTTGCCGAAGGGATAAATGGACTAATTTGGAGGCCAACCAAAATGAATCACCAGCAAATTCCATAATCTTACTATGATTTAATTATTTATGAAGAAACACGCTCCTCGGCATCAGGGCGGTCAGGTTTTATCATTTATTAGTGACCATGAAGAAACCCTACAACCATAAATCACAATAACGTAAGCTGAAGCATTTAACATAACCAAGCTTAACATAAATAACAAGAATAATTTGTCAGACTTACAGGTAACAAGTTGATCACCTAAACAAGCTGTCTTTCCAGGTAACATGGACAACATAACATGAATATAATAATAACATAATTATAACATAACATAATAATAGCATAAATATAGAAGTCGCTTTCTTCTCTACCCTTTTGCAATTTAATTGTTTGATTTTGCTTTATCTAGCTAAATTGGCTAACCTTCAGGCATATCACCATCCAAAACATGAAAATCTGATGGAGTAATTTGTTTAAAGTTACAGAGAATTCATCAACATCAGAATTTAGAGAGTTTACTCTACAGAAATGTCAAGTTAATCAATAGTAAACATTATGTTCTCAGAGATTTTTTGGTTGTATTACAAACACTCCTTGTTTGCCATTCATCTGACATATCTAAATGTAATTTCTCATCCATATGAGGCTCATTACTGCAATAACACCCATTACTTGATAAAATCATAAAAGATTAAGTTGTTTCCATAATTGATGGCAAACCACATCTGCAGTTTGCAAGTCACGCCTGGGAGGGTTGGATGTTGCTAAAATCTTTATTTTAGAATAAATAATTTATATATATATATATATGTATATATATATATAAATATGTGAAAATTCAAACCTCATGTAAGAATCTAGTTTACTGATATTTCCTCAGCTTCATATACTGTAAGATGCAGCAGCTTCATATGTTTATTGATCCACTGGCTGCTCGTTTCAGCTTCCCTGATTAGATTCTTCTGCTGGTTTAAACTTTGAAATGATCGAATTCAGAGGATTTATTTACACAGACAGCCGCAGGGCTTCATGCAGTCCAGGTAATACTTCCACTCTCATTACTTCTTCAGGTGATGTGGTCATGGTACTGCTGTGTGAAGCATTTGGAAAATGATGTGATGACAATTTCCTGGACTTGAGTGGAAGAGCAAAGGAATTGACAGCTTTTATGGGGGCTTTTTGTGTCCCTGAATCCAGGATTACTTGTGGGGAAAATGTTGAAACTATACATAGGGTGAATATGGGGAAACTGGGATACTTTCTGAAAATGTAACCTCAACGCAATTTCTGATTATGAACCAAACATCTTAGCCCATCAAATGATACCATTCTAAATAGCTTAAGATCTCTACTATACTATGAGAAGAAATAAAGAAATATTAAACACTGCATGGATGACCCTTCACCAAAAACGCACTGATCCAAAACTAAAAATTTCAGGCTCTATTGGTAAAGAGGAACACCATATATTGACAAACTGGGACACTGACAACACATTCCATTTTAATGTAAACACAATAATAAAAAAACAACAATTAATTTCTGATGAATATAAATATTAACAAGAACTTTCATGGACGTAAAGAGAACAGGACAAAAAGACAAGTTCTTTACTTGAAGAAATTGAACAAATAATCGGCTAATATTCAAAAACTAAATGTCATTTCAAAATAGACTATTTTGGACAATAAAAGAACAAAGAACAAAGGCCAAAAAAAAAAAAGGCTGGAGAACAAAGGCAAAAATGTTATTGAAATCCCCTGGAGAAATGAAAGAAGAAACGGCAAACTGGGAGATGGCCATTGTATTTTTTGTTTTATGCCAATTTAAAGACTAAACAAAATGTGGGGTGGCGGATCAAGGGCTAGCTAGCAAAGACTGGCAAAGCATCACAATCATCATTTTCATTGTTGCAAGCTTGATTTATGCAATTTAAGTACATTTTTGTATCCATCTAGCTAGCTAGACAGAAAAAATGATGAGGGATAAATAAAAAGAGAACTTATTTCCACCTGTAGAATGAGTCAAATGATTGTCCCTGTTTGCCAAAAACACACTGCTAAACAGCATTTTTTTAAAAAGTAAGACTCAGATGGATGTAATTTTTTAAAATTATGAATCAACATTACACCCCTAAACAAAAAGTATCACAATTACAAACTATCCACCAGTTTCCTTATTTCTAGGAAACTAACATAAGTCACATAAAAACACTGTCATTTTACTCCCACCCCCCCCCCCCCTCTTGTTTTGCCATAGATGTAGCTTAAATAGTGAGCCACGCCCCCAGGAAGTGGTGTCATCTACACAAAACCTTTTTTTAAAAAAAAAATCTCATGCTGCCCTATGATGAGCTCAATGATGATTTTTAGTAACAGAAGTAAACACATGTAAAGATAAACATGATTAAGCTTAATTGTCCCACTTCACCCATATTCACTATATATAGAAATACTTTGGAAGCTTGTTTGACTCAACAAAAACACAGAACTCATTTTTATGACTGATAATGTGAAACTGAATTGTTCTTCTGGGATAAAGAATGTGAATTTAAGACTAAAGATTTGCAGATGTGATCAAAAATAACACCTTTACCTGAATCAGTGTGGGAATGGTTGTTGTAAAAGGTTTATATACAATTTATATTTATATATACAGTTTATATACAATTTATATATAATTTATAAGGTTTATGGTTTATATAAGGTTTGGGGGGAGTGGGTAGCCTAGTGGCAGCGTCGCGGGCTTTGGCACAGAAGACCTGGGCTTAAGACCGCGTCGTGACACTCAGGTAAAAACCCACTGTGGACCCCTGAGCAAGGTCCTTAACCCCCACCAACTGCTCCCCGAGCACTGGGTGAAATAGCAGCCCACTGCTCTCTGATACTTCAGAGATGGGTGATAATGCAGAGTACAAGTAAAATTAAAAAAAAAAATATATATATATATATACAGCACTTTTTAACCCCACACAGTGAAATCCCCAGTGTTAAATTTGAGTTGTTAAGTCATATAAACTCTTTCAGAGTAATTCTAACACCATTGAGAGTAAAATAACCACCAGTGCCGGTGAAAACTTTAAAAGTTAAAACAAGATTCCTCCTTCTTTGTATAATGAACTCTATGAAGTGTAACTAGGTGCACCTAGGAAGACTCCGCCTTCTTTGCTTGATTTTCCCATCATGCTTTGTGACTCCCCTGTATGGTCCTGCACCGTGAGTTAAGTGTATACTGTGTGTGTAATTATATACAGTCTGTGGTGTGATCCCTTTGGGTCTCCTTGGTGTGCACAGTGTATTAATTAAAAACATGCTATTGAAGTTGGTAGTTGGTGCTGACTATCAGAACTTGCTTAGTAACTATCAAAGTGCCAACTAATCTTCACAACTCTTCCAAATTTCTGTGCTGATATTCAGGACAGTAATTTTGGGTCAATGCATGATGGGAAATAATGTGATTAATATTAATACATAAATCAAAATCCTCTAGTATTCACCTCCATCACCTCAAAGCAGGCCTATTTTCATTTTTATTCTTGAGAGCAACCCTAAGAGTTCATTATTACTCTTATAGTGTTAGGCATTTAACTCTAGATTAGTGTTGACTTAAAACTCTGAGAACAGTGTAAAATGTACACTGACTCCTTGGACCCAAATAAACACCAAAATTGGTGTACAATATACTCCAAAAGTGTCCATCTATACACAGTGTGCAGTACTTTTACCCCCAATGACATAATTATTAGCACATTGGGGCAATGTGGGGTTTAACATATCCATGGACCCTTCAACACCTGGAAGGATTCAACTGGTGACTTTTCAGAATAAAACCACTTTATCCACTGACACACACAATCCCATCCATAAACAGGTGAATCATTTCATTCAAAGCTGCATTGGCACTAAAACTGATTACTACTTGAAATTAGGTCAAAATTCCACGTCCATTCCAGCAGACTCAAATTGCAGTCGTTGCGGATTAATGGCAACTGTGAAAGATTTAAGGCCATCACTGCTGAAGAAATGTTCAAAGACAAGTTTTTGACTCTAGGAGAAAGTTGTGGTGATAAGGTCTTCTAGTTATTACCTGTGGGCTAAACAAAATCCAGTCATAGCTGCCTTTTGATGGATTTACATAAAATGTGTTTGTGACTCATAAAATGATCTGCTAGCTAATTTCTCCTAAGATCACCCAAGTATGTTGAGTTTGTAACAAAACGTCACGTTCTGGCTTGAAGTTATACCACAAGGGACAAAACTTAAGCCAGTCAACATGTCAGATTTAATGAGCTTCACATCGGGAGAAGTGAATAGCTTTACATATACAGGTGTAGCAAGTAGCCTACAGCTGTGGAGTTGTATCTGGTCGAACAGAGGAAAAACCCACCGCTGTGGTGCAGTCGGGTTTTACATTGAAATAAATGAGCTCCAAAACCAGATGAAACCAGGCCAGGAAATCAAGATTCTTGAAGCGATGTAGCGCAGCAACATGTGCCCTTTTCAAGTTTTCGCACTTGACCTTTGTGTCAAGTTCCTGTCACTGATAGCAGCTGTTTCACTTTTCCTCCTGCAGTTTGTTTGGACTCCTGCCATCTCTCTCTTCTCCTCCTTCTACTATAACGTTACTATGGTGACGGCAGAGAGGGAGTTAGTCACTGCCCTTTCTGTCTTACTGCCATGTAGGGCTGCAGCTATGCATCACCACCATTTTTTTTTTTTTTGAGCCAGTGTCACCAGGTGTTCTCAGGGCAGGCTAGCCCGCATTATGCTTATCTGCTCGCTGCATGGCAGGAGAAAATACATCTTACTCACCCTGATGATGACGGCTTCTTCGTACCAGCTGAATAGACTTTTAAACAATGAAGAGCTCTCCTGAAGGATGTGGGGGATACAATGCCAGATGTCACCAACAGTGTTTCATTAAAACTCTTGAACAGAACTAGTGTAAACTGAACAGGAACGACTAACAGGATGATGGAAATGCTAGACAATAAGCATTGGTATTTGTGAACTTTTTTTTTTTTTTTCATTTTTTGCAGGTCCAAACCAAAAAAAGGAAAAGTAAACAGTCTGATCCCTAATTCATATGTCACAGATTTGTTTTGTTTTATTGTGTCTGGGTGCATAAAAATCAGTATTGACAGCCAACCACGATGTTGGGAAAAGAGACACACCAGGAGGTTGAGCGAAGGCTGAAATCCATTCACACCACGGATAAAAACCGGTGGAGAAAGAGGCACTTTTTCCTCCTAAAATTCAAAACCAAGAAGCCTTTGGCACAAGGTTGAAATCTCCCAATTTATTCAAATAACAGAAACATCCAGCACCAGCTTTGTGCGTTTCAGTTGCGACATACAGAATATTTCTGAGACTAGAAAATGAAAAAGGAAATTGGCTAAACCAAATCAGTATTTGCCGTAAGAGTCTGTAAGCATTCGGGACTATACAGTTTTTAACTGTATGGTGAGATCTTCACGGAGCTTGGTTATTCCAACCAAACAGCTCACCACCATATACATAATATACAGCACTGTGTTCATCCACAGTGAACAATATACACGCTGTAGCATTAACCCACAGAAAATGCAAATATTTTAATTGTGTGTATGGCAGTTGATCAGGAATAGGGATGTGTGTGTGTGTAGTTCTGGACTGTGTTCAAGTCAGCGTTAACTTACATTTAGCTCCATCATCTTGCCTGCAAACGGACAAAATCACAACCCTTGACTCAAAACAGCTGCAAAGAGTGGCACTTCCTGTGGTCATATTCATGTTCACACAAAGTCACAGATCAAAGTGTGTAGAAATACACACTCACACACAATATATAGGATAAATGTTCTCGCTGGATGGACATGTAACACTTCCCTTTCTAAAACATTACCAATGTTGTAGAAACATATAGCCGGTTTCTATTCTAGGATAAATTATGTCTAATCCTGGTCTCTCATGAGACGGGGCCACAATAAATAGAACGAGTGAGAGACGGTGAGACAACAGAAAGGCCGAAAGGGAGAGACAGAAAGAAGACAGTTAAGTGGAGTGAGTTCTGCCTCTTCGCCTTCAGGTTAACTGGGAGTGACCTGCTGGCAGATCAGCCAATCACAGGAGGATCCAGACCAATCAGATCTCTTCAGTGAGAGGCCTCTGCCTGTTGCTGCCGTTCGGTGGCTGTACAGTCTCATCACAACAACATGGTGACGGGTTTCTCTAAGAACTTGCGGAACTCTGCGAGCCACTGAGCGCCGACCGCCCCGTCCACCACCCGGTGGTCGCAGCTCAGAGTCACTGACATCATGCTGGCTACGTCAAACCTGCAAAACACAAATTCACATCACTTTAGTTCTGAGTTTGAACCGCTGGCGTGTTAAGGCCATTAAAACACTGCCTTGTGACACTGACCCTCTCTCGTTGTCAGCAGGCATCAGCCGTTTCTCTGAGCCGCCGACAGCGAGGATGCAGGCCTGAGGAGGGTTGATGATGGCTGAGAAGTTCTTGATACCAAACATTCCTAAATTAGAGATTGTGAATGTTCCTCCCTGGTGATAAAAAAAGAAAAAAACACAATTGTTTTTAAATGAATGCATTCCAGCTTGCTACTTGTTAATTAAATGTGCATAATCAAGCAATCCACTTGAAGTCAAAACGAGAAGAGACCCAAACAGCGAGATAATGTGCTGTACCTGGAACTCGTGAGGCTGCAGCTTGCCCTCTCTGGCTTTGGCAGCAAGAGCCGACACATCAGAGCTGATGGCAACCAGGCCTTTGGTGTGGGCGTTAAACACTATAGGAGTGATGAGACCGCTGGCTGTGCTCACAGCGACGCTCACGTCCACCACATGATTCCTGGAAAAATTCAAATGAGTCAATACTGGTGGCAGCACAGTGATGTGGTCCAAGCAACTTGGTTGTTACACTGAGCGCTGAATAAATGTGCTTTGAGTGCCCCCTTATGTCCAAAATGAGGAACAACCCAATCAGAGGCAAATATTGCACAGATTTAATTATGTAGGGTAACAGTACAGTTGCTACCCTTTTTGGGTGGGTCTTTCTATTCTCAATTTATTTGCTAAACCATGGAACAATGCTGCCTTTACACTCAAGAGACATCTTTAATATATACATATACATATATATATATATATACATATATATACATACATGCATATATATATATATATATATATATATATATATATGATTTATCATGGAAATCAGAAAACAGTTACATGCATGTGTGCCAGTTACTCAAAATCTTGAGTACTTTTGAGCTTGCTTATATACTTTCAAGCCAGGGTTGGGGAACCCTGGTCATCGAGGGCCGCAGTCTTCCACGCCTGATGCACGTCAAATGGATCTAACAGCTTCTGAAGTTCTGCACAGCAGCTCATAAAGCTGAAGCGGGGAAACTTTAGAAACTTGCAGACCTGTGGCCCTCTATGACCAGAGTTCCCCACCACTGCTTTAGAACATGAGGAAGGAAATCACGTTGCACAACTACAACGACAGAAGACTTGACATTTATTCATTACAGACAGAACTCTCTTCGGTGTGGCTGAAGTCACAGTTGAGCTTTGCAGTGAGTGTGAAGCTGTGGTGACAAAGTGATGGCACACAACTTTGCACACACTTTAATCTAAAGTGATTTCAAGTGAGGATTGTAGAGTGTGACTACACTGAATCTGTGTAAAACAAGCTTTTAGAAGAAAAAAAAAAAGGATTCAAGTGTCTTTCAGGAGTGATCATGATGACCCAAAGCAACCTTCAAATCAGCAAAAAAAAAAGATACAACATGTAAACTGATATCCACAATAATCTTTGGATATTACAATAAATAAAACACATTCATGTATTCATTATTTATGCAAATATTGAAATATGTAACCCATTTGCACACATGAGACATTTGTGATTTATGTTGTGCACAAATTTTTTAATCAACTTTTCTAAACAAAAAAGAAGCTGCACAGACACATCTAAAAGCCCCAAACCCCATTGAGACTTTAGCTGAGGCAGCATCAAATGAATTACAGGATACACAGTTTTATCTACAACAGAACCCCCCCCCCCCCCCCCCCCCCAAAAAAAAAAAAGAATCTGCACCATATATACTGTCACTGCACCACCTCTGAACAAAATAATTGAACCCCTCCCTCTATAGAGAGTAACTCAAATTCAAAAGGCTCAACTTCCCCACAGATCCTGGCGCCACTAAAGCCCCTCATCTCTGGGAACTTGCCTGACAACGCTCCAAAAAATTGTTAGACATTTTTTCATCATAGGATTTTCTTGCCTCCCACATTTTCTCTGTTTATCTTCTCCTTCATTTATCTATGCCGATGTCCACATCACTATCCCTCACACACGCACAACCATGCACAATTACACAAACAGGAATGTCTAGCTGTTCACATTTGTTTTCTTTTGGTTGCTTGCAATGCAGGTCCTTGTTTCATGTTCCTTTTTAAAGAATAAAATATAAAATCGGTTTGCTAGAAGATGCTAACTGGGACTTCATGGTTTTCATTTATTTGTTATTACAATGAAAAAGTTGAAATTAGGAAACAGAGAAAAGGTTAAAAAGACTAAAACTCCAAATATGATCAGTAGTTCCCCCTGATAAGATTTTTCCTCTTTGCTGTTTATTAGAACTTCACCACATCAGATCTGTTTGCGTGTGTTTACTCACTGGCGAATAACCGTTTCCAACCAGGAGGAGTTGCACTCGGGAACCTTGAGGCAGGCCAGAGCACTCGCTTTGATGATAAAGTCATTCACACTAAGCTTGATATTCTGGGCTTTCACCTCCTGCAGAGATAATAAGAGGTTGTTCATTAGTCACAGCAAATAATTATCTGAGTTCAGCAATTTCAGTCCATTACACATCCCTTCATAAGCAAAACTCACCTCATTGAGCTCTTTTCGAAGCTCAATCACTTGGTCCATGTTGACATCTACAGATAGATAATAGTGGGGGATGGTTTGCTTTGACTGCATCAGCCTCTGAGCGATAACCTGCAGGAGAGGCAAATGTGCACTTTAGCTTTGATCTCTAATGCATCACATATAGAAATGAGTACCACCCTTCTGCGGAGCAAAATGCAGAAGCACAAGTCAGAGATAACAGAGCTCAAGTGTGAAAAACTTCTCAAGACATTTGCCTCAAATGTCTGAATACACTTGCTCTGTCCCTGTACAGTAGGAGCCCGTCACAAACTTAGACCTGCTGGCAGAAGGGGGAATTCATCAGGGGCCAGTAACAGTCAGGTGTGCGTTAGCGCTCACCTTGCGGATGTTGCTGATAGGGATGTCTGTGAAGGTGCCAGCTGGAGCAGCAGGAGCTGCAGCGGGTGTGGGAGCAGCTGGGGCAGCAGCTGGAGGGGGAGCAGCAGCAACAGCCTGCCAATAGAAGAGAGTTAATTGGCACAAAAACAAACAGCAAAACATATTTAGGTGCATGAGAATAACTTTTTAAAAAATTTGGATGAACTAATGTCCAAAAAATAGCCTTGACCCCCAAAAATTAAACATAAAGGTTGATTAATTATTCACAATGAAGAATATTATCACGTATGATGTCATAAGGCTGAATTTCCATTACTGCAAGGTAACTCACTCACCGGTGCAGCCTTTGGTGGAACAAAGCTGTCTATATCTTTCCGGGTTATGCGTCCATCAGGACCAGAACCTGAACAAAGGAGAACCCATTGCCAACTCCTTTATTTAGTATTTCATCAGATGTGCTAAATGTTCTGGATTTTAATCACAGGCATCTTGTTGCTTACCGCTAACTTGTGCCAGATCAATACCCTTCTCAGCAGCGAGTTTCTTGGCTAGTGGGCTAGCGAACACCCGACCCTTCCTGGGCGCTGCTGGGGCAGCAGCTGCTGCAGCAGGGGTGGGAGTTGCAGCAGTCGGAGCTGCTGCCTACAAAGTAAACACAAAACAGGACACTCTAATGCAATCATAAAACTACAAGAAGGGTAAAAGTGTGGGTCTCTTAAATTATATGAAAAAAAAAACCCATTCAGTTATATATCAGTATATCTGCAAAACTGCTTCCACACATGAACTAGACAGTACAAACAGAACCAGGTCCAGTTTGTGTATGCATGTTGCACTTCCTGTAGGACTACTTGTAGACACATAACCTGAGTGTTACAATAAACCTGCAATGAGTCTAGTGAACCCGGAACAATATTATAAACCGTTATGATTCTGTATTATGTCAAAAATTGTTTGTGTGACCATTGCAGTCAGCGTAATCCCGTCTTTAAGTCCACATGACATCTAGTGCAGCAGATTCAGACATTTGTATTTTCACCAAGTTCCTCCAAGTAACACTCAGGAATTTCAGGGTGGCAGATGTGTGAAGATGGTTTAACTGAGTGTCTCACCGCTGCTGGAGCAGGAGGTGGCGCAGAGACTTCTGCCACCCCTGTCTCGACGTAATCCTTGAAGGCAGCAATGTCACTTTCTTTTTCCACAATGATGCAGAGCGGTGTTCCCAGAGGAACGTCCCGTGTTCCCTCTGGCACCATAATCTTTGCCAAGTATCCTTCTTCCTGAACCTCGAAGCCTACACACAAGCACATGAAAGGAACTGATGACGTTTACTTTCTTACAGTTATTCAACAGAACTATGATAGTTTTGAACTGAGAGAACTGAGTCTGTCAAAGTCACGCTGCAGGATTGCTCCTAACGGTCTGCAGTGCAAGTCCAGTGTTTCCTCCACATAGGCCTAGCGTGGCGCTGCACCATGGCTGAATTTATAGCGCCACGCCAACAAAATGCCGACAATAACGATGTTTTTTTTTCTTTTTTTTTTTCCATTGAAATGCGCTGCTGCCAAAGCAGCAGTAGTAAGTCTGTTGTCCGATATCTGCCTTGTCCTTCATGAATGCATCATGCAGAGAACGGCACAGGTAAACTTGAGATCATCCAACAAGGTTTTTACGCGTGGACCAGAGTCCGGAGAGGGAAGGCAGCTGTGAAAGTTGCTTTAAACTTTTCAAGTTAACAAAAATGCAATGCTGATGCTACATAGGCTGATGAATTCAACGATGGTTAGCTTAAACAGTGCAGGTTTATTATCCACAAACAGCACGTTGATGACACCCCCCTCTCCCCCAACCTTATATTTATGGGTCAGAGATTCCGGGTGGGATGGTTCCAGGATGAGGTGAATGCTGCACTCAGCTGTTCATCTTCACCTCCTTCTGGAAACTCAGACAACCAGTATCTCTGTCCCGGCTGAAGCCGCACATTGTTGTTTTCTGCTGGTTAGAGTGCGCACTCGCGTGTGCATGTGTTTGCCTGTGCTGCATCAGGGTGAAGCTCTGCTGTGTGCTGGACAGGCATCGGGTAGACAGAAATTAGGAACCGTGGTGTAAACCAGATAAACTGACCTCAGGTTGCAGCTTGTCATTGGTCAGTGAAGTCGTTCATGTCTCAGCTTTGAGTTCTTGTGTTAA
Source organism: Atherinomorus stipes (assembly GCA_023101725.1). Classification (NCBI taxonomy): domain Eukaryota; kingdom Metazoa; phylum Chordata; class Actinopteri; order Atheriniformes; family Atherinidae; genus Atherinomorus; species Atherinomorus stipes. The sequence continues at coordinate 866,806 of JALJCO010008972.1, forward strand.
GATGAAAGAATCACTCATATTTATGTTAGCATGTGATAATTCTCCATCTTATCTAGAAAATGTATTTTGGCATGAACACTGAACAGCGAGAATGTAAAATATTAAATCTCAAATCACAATATTGGTCAGAGAATGGCAATTAGACCCCCCCCCCTCATATTGTTCAGGCAGAGATTTGACAGCATCCCACTGTGCAAACTAAAAAGCTGGTGGAACGCAAAGCAAATGAACTGAGACGCATGTCGTGCATCTTAACTGGTTTTCTTGTTTTCACCAAGTTGTTCTCGTCAGTAGCTGGTAGCAAAAGAGTGTTAGTTTACTTGGTCATGACCTAAGGTATATTTCAATAAACATCGCCTTCAATTATAAAAAAAATAACAATAATAATAACAATTCTCCCTAGTTTATGTTCATAATGTTGTGTGGTTAAGTAATTAAAAATGTGGTCTTTAAAAAGGCCAAGGTATTGAAATTTACCTCAGATTTCCTGTATACTCCGTTTTTTATTTTTAAGGTCAGACCCCCCCTTCCCAGTTCATAGCACCACAGCTACAAATCATCCTAGAGGAAACACTGAAGTCTGTTCAGATTTACCAATCGTGGCCTTGTCAGTTTCAATCTCAGCCAGCAGATCCCCTTCACTCAGCTTCTCTCCGACTTTCTTCTCCCAGCGTTGCACCGTTCCCATTGTCATGGTGGGGGAGAGTGCAGGAAGTGCAATCTATAAACAAATAGATCATAAAACAAACTTCAACAACAGCTGAGGAAGTGAGATGTGAAAAATCTGCAGCTGCAAATTGAACCACTTAGCAGAGAAAATAAAAAAACACTAAAAATACCTAAATCACGTTTCTCAGAACAAATCTGATGAACCCCTCTAATCAAATGATGAAATTACTTGATTACATTGGTATTTTTTGTTTTTAAACTTAATGTGCGTGACAATAAGACACCTTAATTCCAGCAAAAAGGAAAACAGTATTCTGTCTATAGAAACTGTTTTACTCCATGCAAAGCAGCTTGTTAGAACAAAAAGCAGAGAAAAGACTACATAGGGGCACAAAATAAGCCACCAAGTAACACAAATGCCACCTCACATACAGAGACTCAGCCCTTATAAAGCTGCAGCTATGGCTGCTGAACGCTATGACGGTAAACAGAGTTTACATCACTCTACTGCTCTCTTATTACGCAGCACATGAAGGTATTCAATGCATGAGTGTGCCTACCTTCATGTGTGACGGGTAAGAGCTGCCTGGGGCGGCAGCAGCAGGAGGAGGAGGTGCAGAGGCAGCAGGTGAAGGAGCAGCACCAGCAGATTGGAGCGAGTCCAACGTTATGTCCTTAAAGGCTGTAATTAGGTCTGGGCTGCAGGGGAGAGTATATACACAGATATTAGCCAAAGAAAACATGCAATGTGATCAAACATGAATGTGGACAAAAGACACTGACTTGTCAACTGTAATGCAGATTACTGATCCAACATTGACATCTCTGGTCCCTTCAGGAACCAAGATCTTTGCCAGATAGCACTCCTCTAGCATCTCAAAACCTACAGTGGCTTTGTCAGTCTCTACCTACAAAAACAGAGAAAAAGCTTTAAAAAAACCAGCAACTTCAAAACATACAAGCACATACACAAACACACAGCTCCTTACCTCAGCGATGAGATCGCCCTCGCTGATTTTCTCTCCCTCTTTCTTCTCCCAGCGAGCGATTGTCCCTGTCTGCATGGTGGGTGAGAGCGCGGGAAGCTCCACCTGATGGGCAAATACAAATTTAAGGACTTCAAGAATGAATGAGTCATCCTCACTGGGCTTCACAGCAGAGCACTGCAAATACAACTAATAACTGCTACATCATCATCACCTCATTCCACTGCCAAATAAATGACCCACATAATAGCTTTCACCACTTCTGTGGACTTTATGGTAGCTACTAAGGTCAACTCACCTCCGATAGCTGAGATAAGCCAGAGTTACTAGTTGCAAGGCAGATAGAAACTAAAAGCTAAATGCATCCGCAATACAGCAACAAAACAGGGATTCAGTGGGGTGTATCCTACCTAAGTACATATTGCATGTTTAATATCAGTATTTAGGTTCAGTACACACAAATCATCCATTTATCATCCCTGCTAACATTTGAATGTGGAGCCATCTTTGCAGGTCACTTTCTGCCAGATTAAACTGTCTGTAGCCTTGAAGCTGCAGATACCCACAACTGTGTGTTACAAATTCAGAAAGTAAACAGTCAGGCAGCGTTTGTACCCTTTGGCAGTGAACTCTACAGTTGCAGCTTATTTGACTCAATAAACTGTTGCTCATAACCATTATTAAAAAAAAAAAAAAAAAAAAAAAAAAAAAAACATAAACGGAGCGGAAACCAGAAAGGGCACATCTGTGTTGTTCTAGCCAAAATGCTGAATATAAAATGTTTTCCAAAAAGCCTGTCTGAACCCCTAAATTTGCTCATTTACATATTCAGGTTAAAAGTTACTAATCTGAACCACCCTCTCTGTAAAGGTCAAGTGGCTCTAACTTTGATTGGCCCAAACAATTTATCCTCACTAGTAATAACTAGAATGAACATAATCATGTAAAATAGTCTCATTATTAACTGATGTAAGAAACTCTGGTTGAGTTTATAACACTGTAGGAAGACTGGTGTCATCAACAAATCCAAACACGTTTCTGACAGAAATGCCGGTTTTCCAATCTTCCCCCCATTTTCCCACATGGACGCTGCCAAACTGGGACATAAATAGTACCACAGTAGTTTAACAATTAAATGACTTTTGAGGTATGAACACCCCCTGTTATTTTGGGAAGCAAGATTAGCTAACACAATATAAATGAGCAGATTTACAGTCAAACATCCACACTAAATTAACTGTAATGTGGTGTCAACAACTAACATCACAAACTGGGAATGTGAGAAACGCGGTGGTCTCTGCATCTCACATTGCTGTCATCTACAACAACCTTTTCTATGGACGAGCCAGCTCTTCCATTGGTGACATCTCTGTGATGTACCAGGTAGCCTCTGTCTGTGGCTAGCACCGGAGGTCATGCTAGCTTTAACCGTGAGGATGGGTGTTATAGCAACCTGAAAGCCGGTCAGGTAACGTTACCTTCTGGTGCGGCGGCAGGCTGTAGAAACGCTTGCTTTGACAGGCACCTGCCAGCTGGGGATAACGCAGTAGAGTCGCTCTATGGATGGAGCTTGAACCGAGAGACGCAGCTCGGGACCCTGCCCCGCAGTGAAGCCGCCTCAGACAGCCGGTTCCGGGCACGGAGCGGGAGCCGAGCGCAGCAGGCCCGCCCGGGAGGGCACGGGGACAGGCGAGCCCAGTGGACGGCCTGAGCCGCAGGATTAAACGAAGCATTTCGCAGCGGATGTAATACTATACAAAGCTGTTAAATAATGTATTTGCCTTACACCAGCATCAGAAATAAGCTGGCACTGACTGTCTCTATGCCCCGAAAACCAGCGCGTACTTGCTCCTCACTTTCTAATGACCTCCTCCAGTCCAAAACACAACGCTTTACGGCTCTCTTACAGGACTTGCCGTCACTTCACAGAGCTGTCGTAAATCACGGCACTCAAATATTAAATAGACTGAAAAAAAATCCTTTAATGTAAAAATGAAAAACAAAAAAAAAAAACAAACAAAAAAAAAATGAAAATATTAACACAATTTTACTAAACTGTCGATTTAGGGGGACCCAAAAACTCAGAGCTACAAGGTTCAATTTGCTGCGATCCCGTCAGTGGCCACAAGGTGACAGTAAAAACGCGATTAATAATTTACTTTTAGGCTTTTAATTTTTATATCACTGTTCGTTGCAAAACTCAAACATCTAAATTAATTGAAATTGAATAAATAAACTTTGAATAAAACAATTCAAAATGCAAATAATCAAGAGAAGTATTCAGAGTATTTTGTGGGAGTTTTAACTACAGGTTGGTTGATAAGAGAACATGCCATTTTATTACTTGTAGTTTTAAGTATTTACCTGCACCCTATTCTATTTTATTTAAAAAATTCTTGTTTGTTTTGTTTTCTGTTTGGGGGGGGGGGGTGGGCGGTGGAGATGGAATGTAGAATAGACTCAGTGAAAATAAGGAAAGGAGATAGAATGTATGAAATAATTTTTTTTTAAAAAGAGAAACAAATTGTCCAATAATGGTATCAGCTTCCACCAGCCATTTAAAATATATGAACATAGAGAAAGATATTAAAAGTGAGGATTATCTGGTTTGATGTGTGCGCCGTTTCACTGAATGAAAAAAAAAAAAAAAAAAAATGACAGGATGCCTGGATCTTTCAGTCCATCCCAAGCTAAATGTAAGTAAAGGAAAATGGTCTGAAAATATAGCTGGAATCAGTGTTTTTCCATCAGTGGTGAAAAAAAGAAGAAGAAAAAAAAAAAAATCAGGAAAACCTAAACACATATGAGACATAAATGTTTAACACTGACATCTTATTAGAAAAAACTCAGATTTTATTTAAAAATATGTGTATTTATAACATTCAACAAAGGCCATTTTCAATAATTATGTAACAACACAGTCTCGATAAAGAAAACAGTAAACAGAAATGTACAATAACCATTTCATCTGCAAACTGTACATTTTACAGAACATAAAACTTCACAACTAGACTGACATTTGTTGGCTTGTTAGTAAAGGCACTTTGATCTAGTGGGAGAATAGAAACAAAGTGAAACAAGTCGTGGCAGCTAGTTTAAGACTAGAAATATGCACACATACACAAACGCACACACACCATAAATAGCAGGATGAACTACTGAAGAACAAAATTCTCTTTCAAAGCTCTGACATAAATTTTCTTCCACAGCATCTTAAAACAAAGCAAAAGCTCTCAATCTCTTTTTAAGACAAGATTCATAAATGCAAAATATTTTTTCAGTATTTGCAAATAATTGAAGCTATAGTGAAAAAGAACAAAAGTACAAAACAATTTTATAGTTAAGAAAAAAGAAGAGTGCCATTTGTTAAACTTTCTAAATCAACATATTGGCTCCAGTTAACACAAACAGTAGTTTAGTTTGAGCATGTCTACATGTGTGCTGGTGTGCTACAGACATTAAAACCTACATCTGGATTTAGGTCCCATTCAGTTTTTCATCCATTTCAATTAACAGTCATAAGAAAACATGCAGACATTTCCACATGGCCATTACTCCTCTCTGTACTGCCACTAAACAGTATTGTAACAAAAACATAAAAAAAACTATGTAAAAACATAAAAAGTAGACAGTATCTGATGGGTGTATTTGTCAGTAACAGGTCAGATTAGAAAAAGTGTGCAGCACTTCATTTTTCAATGTTTGACAATTATTTTGTCAAACATTTATGTTATAGTAACATTCTATTTTCAGTCTAGACTTTTGTCTCCATATCTTGAAATAGTAACACTGTGCATTCACTTCACATTCCTCATAAAATCCATGTACCTGACTAAATGGAAAACACACAACTGTAACATGTAATCTGGATGTTCTGAAGTAACAGCTGACACAAAAGGAACAACACTAAACACTGAAAAATGTTATTCTTCTACTTCCCAGTGCAGTTTGCTTCAACTAGAGGCACAACAACACAACTGCCTTTTTTTTTTTTTATAGAGTTCATTTATAATACCAGTCTTGACTACGTTTATTTCTGCTACACCCGCGCAATACAAAGAACATGATGGGGAAAAAAACTTAGCTTAATAAGGCACTGAATTGTATGATTTTGTCAGCATCAGACACAGATTTGCAGCACCCAGCGAGAGCAGGGTTACTTGTCTGGTTTGGCATCAGTTCAACAACCCTAATCTCTCTATTCTTACCGCATCCTGCCAAGAAGTCCAGTCTGCAAAACAAATGTACTCGTGCCCTTGTTCTGAACAGGTGTGAAGTACCTCTGGGATCAGAGTAACCAGGAGCAAATAGACAGGTCCACAGCTTGAACCTACACTGGCCTAAGAGAAGAAATAAAATTGAGTTCCTCATCCCCGAATCAGGAAATTGAAATGAGTGAAACAAGCTGAACAATTGTTACCTCTGATCCCCATGGTCCTCTTCCAGCCAGGCCACGATTTTTCCCTCCCAGCCTGGAACGACTGCTCCATCCAGGAATACCTGCACACATAAAGACATAATCCTCATGCATGACTGCTCAGGTAACTAACCTCACAACATGACCATTAGAATCCCCTTTATCAAAGAACAGGGCCTACTGATTTTGTGCCACATCTTTAAAAGTGCAAAATGTGTTAGTGCTTCACGATGGGGGTGCTTAGTACGTCAGGTGCAGTAGCTGTTGCCTAAAAACAACCCTTCACTATCAACAGGTTATCTTCTGGATGTTTTGTCTCACTCTGGAAGTTTTTCTTACCTCTTCTTTCACGGTACCAAACTCTGGGTCCAGAGCTTTGAAGTGGTACCTGAAGTTTCCCTCTCGGTCAACAGCTGCCTTAACATCCTTGAGAGTTACTTCACCCAACCTGGAAGATGTTCACCATGAATCACACTTAATATTTTAAGTATTATTTTATTTTATTTAGTCACTGTATTTTCCATCTAGTAGTGTAAAACTATATCTAAGGAACACCTTCAGTACTAAAAACTGAAGAATATCTTACACACACACACACACACTTACCTCTTCTGTATATTAATCATGGAGGGTGTCGGGGATTTTCCAGTAAAATAAAGGATTTTAGTCGAGGAAGGGGAACCACTGAGAGACTGGCCATTCTCTGGAAGGAACAACAAGTACATATTTATTTAGTAGAAGTGCAAATATTCTGTAGATTTATGCATCCGTTATTGGGAATGCCTTACTTGTGGAAGGCCAGGAGTCCAAATCTGGATGTTTGCGTCTTGGAGATTTACCCCTCCCCTGGATACATTAAAAAAAGATGTTGCTACTCGTGCATTTAAATCTCCACACTTTTCCAAAAACAACTAAACTAAGTCCACTTTGTGGCGCACGCTTACTTGTGTGCACATTTGATTTTAAATTGATCATCAGCTGATCAGTCACCAGTTTCAGGGGCTATCATTTAAGTCTCTAAAAGTCCTAATTACAGTAACACAGCAACCCACTGTAAATAACCAGTTCATGTGACAAACAGCTTTGGCTGCTACCTCATAAAAGACCACAAAGACTTCAGCTGTTTTTAGTTTAGCTCAGACTTGAGAACAAATAAACAGAAACAACAAAAAAACTGACTAAAACAGAGGAGTCAGATGTACTGGAAATGTAAAATGTCCATACCCTGTGTGGATGCAGAACATGCAGTCTGTCGATGAGTGATACTATTCCCTGCTCCAGGGTGTCCAGTGTATGGTGTTGCGGGTCATGGTCTCTGAAGTTGTTCCTCAGACTTCTTAGTGAATCTCTGAGCAGCTGAACCTCCTCAGCCTGCTGGTAGAGCATAAAAACAGAAACCATGTTGAATACAAAAATATACCACCCCAACTCCAAAAACACTGCAATGCTGTTAAAAATTTAACCCACCCCCTTGTAAACACTATTTAAACTAAAAGCCTGTCCTCTCAGGCTAATGGCCACATGGCCCTTCAGCCCCAAGCCTCTCCTTCAAAGCTAGAAAGTGGGTTATAGCCAAACCAATATCAACCCATGGTTTTCGAGCGTGCACTATCTTAAGCTCTTTTCATCGCAAAATACTTCCTTTTCTTCACTGCATCCTCCATTTTTATAGAGAATTCGAGTGAATCTGGTGTCGGCTCCAGTGGACATAAAAAGTTCGCTCCAATCAACGAGTTTATCCCAACAGAACGCTACGCTCTTAGCTCTGTCATTGGCTGGAGACAACACGCAAATCTCCACCCAGAAACATCCTGACTCCCGGACACAGCAAAACAAAGGGAAAAGGCAAAAGTCAGGGGAGGGGGAGTTACAAACAAAAATCGCCACCACACGAAAGCAAAGGTGCTGATTAAGCACGATTTCACTCACACAAGTCTAGCGTTTATTTTCAGGGGGGAAAACTCCAGACTCTACCTTTAAAATGCCTTTTTCTTTGCATGACAGAGCTATAACCTCCATCTGTGGATTGCATGTTCTCACAGACAATGATTACTGAAATGTTCAAGCAGTGATTTCCATGACTGAGTCATGCCTGTTTTCAGTGCAGTGCTGTCTGAGAACCTAAATGTCATTGGCACCCAGTAGCGATTTTCAGCTGTGTTCCTGCACACGTCTCAGTCTTTGAATATGTTAAGTAAATAATGAAATATTAGGAGTCTTCACAATTTTACACTGAGGAGCTTTAAGGCCCATTTATGCTCGATGCAGAAGACGGATACGCAGACGGCTGGACAGTTTCTGAACGCAGCGTTTTCAAGGGGCTTGTTGATCTGTCACTCGACGCAGGAGATGTAGCAATACCGCTGGAAACCGCGGGGTCAGTGTTGAGCTGTGAAGCTGATATGCAGCCAGCAAAAGGAACAAACCAGAGAAGAAGAACAGGAACCAGACCATAAACAACACAAAAACTGCCAGGGTCAATAAAAGCAATAAAAGCACCTAAGAAAGAAAACGCTTAAACAGAGAGCATCTATAGACGTGGCTGGAACTTTTGAAGAGAGGCTGTGCAAGTTTGTCTGAAAATACACTCATATCTATGACATAACATCGCCAAGGCACGGGGACAGGCAGCGCTGCCGCCTAGCAGAGAAACTGATTTATGAATCATGGAAACGCAGAAGACGCATGGAAGTATGGAGGCAGCCACGCAGGGCGACGCATGAAACGGATGTTGCCATTTACGTACATAAGGGAGCAAAAATGGGCCTTATTCTGAATTTGTAGCTTTTTGGAGATTTCTGATCTTTACATCTGAGAGACTCTGCCTCTCTTAGATGGACTTTCTTAAACCAAATATTGTAAACGACGTGTTGCTCATCAACCTTATTAGTTGCAACATGTTCCTCCAGTGGTTTCTCTTGAACACCAGTTGCTTGTCCAATCTTTTGTTACCCTGACCCCAACTTTTCCTAAAGACATGTTGCTCCCATGAAATTCAGGTTGCGCTAATATTTTAAAGCAACAGCAAAATGTTTCACTTTCAACTTTTTAACTTTTTTATGTTGTTTTGTGAATAAAAATATTGTTTATCATTGCATTCTGTTTGTATTTACAATGTACTGTGTCCCAGCTGTGTTTTTGGTATGGGTTTCACATTGTTAAACATTAGGTGTAACCTGTATAGTCTTACACTTTTACACAAGTCTATGTATTGTCATAAAAGACAGCATGGAGGTTTCTTGGGTTTCACGTAGTGAAACAGCAACAAGCCCTTTGACTGAGCACCCTCATGAATAGAAACTGTGCTTACCCCTGACATAAAGGGAGCAGAATTTCCAGAGTAAGAATATCCATTGTTTTCTGGGCTGGTGGGGATCTGAGAAGGCATAACAAAATAAGTGCAAGTAATGTAATGTATATCTGAATTCAGTAGAGAATGGTTCAAACAGAATGGCTCACAAGAGAAAACACATTACCTGTTGCAGATTTTTACTCATTAGATCCTTCAGCATGCTGTTTTTATGCTCCAGTTCTCTTTGCAACTCAGTCTGTCAACGGACACACACTCATTTGTTAAAAACACACAAATAACATGGAAGGCAAAACAAAAGTGAGGTCTTGAGCAACTTTTCGTTTGCCACAGCCTACACTGAGCCCTTCATAGATAGTTTAATTAACCTCTTGAATCCACAAAACTGATGACATACCTGGAGTTTCTGACTTTCTTCAAGTTTGTGTTTTACTAGTTGAAGTTGCTTGTCCTTCTGTCCAACATCCTTCTGCACTCAACCAGCCAAAGAGAATAGATCAGATTTGGTGTGACAAAGTTAGAAAGATTAAACTAAGTTACAGGAAAATATTGAGTTAGATTGTCACCTTGCTTTCACCCCACAGCCGGTCGCATTCCTCAAGCTTCCACTGTAGCTCTGCCTGCAACAAGTTTTCATATAAGAAAGGACTTCATATTACACAACTTAAATATAATGAAACTGGAATAAACTTTTTTGTAAATCTTTACAAAATCAATCAGCTCATTGTTTTAACAATGTTGCCAAGAAAACAGGTGAATTTATAGAGGAGCTGAACATTTCTCTACATTCTGGTTGTTGAGTTCATCCTTCGTCATGCTGGCTCTGAGAAGCTCTTGCTTCATTTGCAGGATTGATGCTTCCTGAGTACACAGCCTTTGCTGCTGGGCGTCCTGCACATTGACAAACCAACAGGAAGTTGATAGGTAAGCCAACATATTCTCAACAATCCAACAACAATGCAGCAGTAGATTTGTCATACCTTGACTCCCTGCAGATTTCTCATATCTTGCTTACAACGCAACAGTTCCCTCTGATGCAAACAGCAAACACAATGAATTAACCATTAATCACTGCACGCATTCCAGATCTCCATCCATCTCCACAATGAAACAACAGAAGAAGAAAAACAGATTGAAAGGAATAACAAATTATATGTTTATACCTTCAGCTCCCGGACCTCCCCCATACTTTGATCCAGACGACTGCGAATAACTACCTGGTAGGAGAGTAAGAGGAGGTAAGTGAGAGAAGCAATAGAGGGAAAATAAGGGGTAACAGATACCCGTGTCACTCTCTGACACACACACACCCAAAGCTAGGAGAATGTAATGTGATCTGTGGTGAACAAAAGAGTTAGAGAGCAGAGTGACACAGAATGGAAACACACAGCAAACAGAGGGGAAAAAAAAGAATAAAAGACTGAGAAATGATGTGAAAAATGTAAAACTACCAGCTGCTGCTCAGCATTGCTTGGATCCAAAGTCAAAGACACATCCTGTCCATCCTCTGGGAGTGAACCTTGCAGCAGTAGTGCCTGCAAAAACACACAGCAACACGTGGCACCAAGGTTTATTTTCTGATGAACTCAGCAAGTTCCTGTGACCACCTATAGAATTAGCTGGTAGACAGTTTTATTAAGGCAGAATATCTTATGGTTATAGACCATGCAGGTGAGTGGATGCTGCAGGATAGCAGTGGATTTAAATAGCTTGAAAAAATGTGAAAGAAACTTCATAATATAGCATCAAGTTGGGCCCCTGAAAAGAAGCAGGATTCAGTTGTGGAGCACAGATTTCACACCTTCCTCCCTTCCAAAAATACAGCCAACCCAGAGACATCACTGCCTGGAGATTACTGCTGGTCTATTGAGCAGTCGCTCTGTTAACCACATTCTATTTATGATGTTCAACTTCTCCAGAAGGGTGAAAATTAAGACTTCTAAGATGGGCTTCAGGAGTTCAAGACACATGTCAAAGTCAAATTGTGGAGGGCTCCAACCTAATCTGCCTCCAATATGAGCATGGATATTTTTCCAGTTTGAGTTCAAGCTCCTCATTTGATATTTTATTCTGTCATAATTATTACATAATGGCCTGACCTGCAATAACTTGAGTTAGGGATGCACCGATCGCAATCGGCCGACAGTGCCCCTATCGGTTTTGATCGGAGTCCTCAAAATAGATCAAAGCAAGCCGATCTGATTACGTTTACAGTAACTACAGTGTTTCAGCGTTTTGGCGTTTGACGCGCATCAGGCGCGGGAAATACAGAGAAGACTCCAGTGAATCTCTTCACTCCAAAGAGACAGCGGAGGATAAACTATGATCTGCATCCAGTCCCGATTTCCAAACGGCGGGTTGATGATCTGCTGTCCCGATGGGATTTAATGCGCTTATAATGACGTCCCGATGCAGGACTGCAGGTTGTTAAACTGGACGAAAAGCTGCGCCACCGTCGGTGTGCAGCTCATGGAGTAAATGGTGAATCTCACCAAACTCAGAACACCTCTGCACAACACGGCACAGAAACGCTCAACAACGTCGTTGTCTGGCCTCGTCGAGCAAACGGAGCCAAGCAGCTGCTCAGTTTCATCCGCCATCATACAGAGACACAGACCAAGGAAAACAACCGGGTTCATACACCAGCACATGACGCGCGAGGCTCTGCCATTCATGCTGCATAATCAGAAGCTCATCAATAAGATCATAATTTTATTATATTATTTTGGCTACAGCATGTTAATGCTACACTTTGAGTTTTTTGTTTTGTTGTGTTTTTTACAAAAAAGCTGCAGTATCAGCTCCAAGTTTATGTCCAGAGATAATGTTGCAGTTGCACATAAGTCGCTGTTCTTATTCTCATTTGTTTAACATATTTTACTTGATTTTTCCACTAAAAGCTTGTAGGTAAACTCCAAATAGTTTCTCTAAGAAAGAGCTTCTAGAGAGTGAAATGTTTATTATAGTGCACATGTTGTGTGTTATGTACATAATCCATTTTTCATTTTAAGACTTAATTCCTTTTTCCGCAGGAAAAAAATGAGTTTATAGTTTACAACTTGTATCAACTCTAAGACAGTGAAATGTTTATTGTTGTCTGTGTTGATGCGTTGCACGTTGTGTTTGTATACATAATTATTGTCACAAGAAAGCTTAAGCTAGTAAGCTACACTTCCTCTATGTAAACTGAGTCCAGGTTGTCTCAAAGAGTCTCGTGAAATATTGCAGATTGCCTGCAATAAAACTGTGGTCAATTCATGATAATTTCCCATCTCCTAATTTTATTTAATAACATAGTGTTGATGTTATGTACATGAGACAACAATATTGGAGAATTTATGGATTTGGCGCTGTCAAATATCGGCAATATCGGGATCGGCAGATACTGCTTTTGGTAATCGGCCCCCAAAATCCTGATCGGTGCATCACTAATTTGGGTAGACTTAAATGCGTCCATATAATCATAATAATTACACTTTAAAAACACCAACAACACTGACCAAAGAAAAATGGAGAACTATTTGATGATGGCCACTTCAGCATAAATGTGTTATTAATAGTTGCATCAAATTAACAGACAGAGCCATAGTTCCATATAATCACACTGTCCTACCAATACCTACAAAAACAAAAAAGTGTTGCAACAAGCATACATTTCAGGATAGATAAGAAAACAGCTACACGCAGGATTACCCTGTACCTGTAAAGCAGACACCATTTCACGCGTCTCCTGGACCTCCTTCTCCAAAGTGTCTCTTAGAGAATCTTCCCATGTTGTCTCTATTCCAACGTGAGATGACTCTGCTACACAAACACAGATACAAACTCACATTACATTATGACACAAGCCAAATGAGAATGCACTGATGTTTGTTGAGAAACTTAACGTAATGTACCACCGCTCTCCTGTTGCTGACAGTCCTGCTGCGGTCTGTCCGAGTGGCTGCTTGGCTGAATTCTTGGTGATGAGACTGGACTGACGAAGCTGAGGCTCGTGGAGGACCAAACATTAATTAATTAATCTATTTGACAAAAGTATTATTATTCAAAAGGCAAAAAACATCAGACTAAAAACACTGCGTGCTACTACATAATTCTGTACTACGACATTTCTGTGACAGCAACAGAACTTTTTCCTTTTTAAAAAAAAAAAAGAAAAGAAAGAAATTTGTCATTGATGAGGGACAATTCTGTCAGATTCTTAGAAAAGCTCCCCAAAAAGACAAAAAACCCTCAGTTTATCAAATCAAATCTTGTGCAAACATACAGCTTCACATATAAAACATGCAGAGGACAATACTAGACAAGAAAACCAGAAAATTGTGGTCATTTTTTTAACAGAATTATATAAAGACTCATCATTGCTTGACCTTTTCTTGTTGCCCCCTTGTCATTGTTGTCATTACTGCAAGCAGTAATGACAACCAGGGTCAAATCAACTCAGACTGAATCTTTTAAGGTTGCTAATTCAGAGAGTTAGAGGACTTTCCTTGCATTCTGTCCAAACCTTCTCCAAATTGAGTGTTAGCTATAACCCAGACGATTTACACATGAGAGCACGAATGTCTTAGTCAGCTAGACTAGACTTTGTGGAGAGTTGATGTGGTCAGCTCCCTGGACTAAGTTCCATGTGATATCCAAACGAGCTCATAAAAAGAGCAGAGCAGATCATAGTTGGAAAGTCATGATACAGCTTCACCCTCTGCACATACATACAGCTCCTTCATTCACATCCTGTAGACAAACTGTGATTTCCACAATGTGCTCTTTGCATCATGTCCTACCTTCTGTTTGCTCTAACATAAGCAGATTGTGTAAACTGCAAACAATGCAGTTTAACTTCCATGTATAATATCCATTCAATAATGACTGGCTTGATTTCTGTTGTGCTAGCTCCAATTTTTTTCCTCCGGTTTTGGCTTGAAAAGATCCCCAAAAGAAGCCCCCTTGGCTCGTTCAGTAGTGACAGATAAAAAGATTCACAAGTAACAAAGCAATGATGGAAACTGTTCATTAACGTTAACGTTTCTGAAAAGTTTTTGCAAATACAAATACATTTATCAAAATTCTACCGTGTGATTGAATGGAATTGCTGTAAAAAAAACAAACAACAAAAAAAACAAACAGAAAGAAAAGAGCATCACATGAGAACAGCTCACACCGAACAAAGCTCCTCCGCTTACTGCATTTAAGCTCTGCAAAACTACAGATTACAGCAAAACAAGCATAAACTTCAGACTTAACACACCCACAAGGTCTCACAGAGTCTCATCTTACCATTTAAACTGCATCCCCCCCATCATGGACTACAGGTGCTTTGGCCTTCCCAGAACCTACGTTCCAGTCTGTGTATCTTCAGCATCAGCAGCTCTCAAACTCATGACATTTTGCGATTTGCTTGCGCTCACAAACCCTGCCCTTCGCCTTCAAGCTGGCAAACTGTTGCCATGACAACCAATGAAGCAGACATTGCTTAGTTTCTCAAACTTAAATGTATTCTGCAAAAGCTGCATCAGATCGTTATAACTGCTGAAAAAAAACTAAAAAAAGAAAAGAAAAAAAAAACTCTACAAACAGGTCTATAAATAAGAGACTAAAATACGCACAAGCAACGGTGATAGAATAAAAAAATCCCACCAGGGAACATAACTTTAAACTAGGCATGTGACTGGAAAAGATAAAGACGATCATTTCTTTTTCTCCATCCTTCCGCTGTGGTTTTTTCAGATGTCTTTAAATCAACACACAGTAGGGTAATGCTTGGAGTGCCAAGACCACAGTCATATGCTCCATCAGGCAGTAAGACACAAACACACACTAATAAACCACAGAAAGTCATCTTCTGTTTGCAAGTGTAGAGAAGAAAGAGCTGATGATGGCTGGAGGCAGAGTACAACTTGCTTTAAAGTAGGGCATTTTCTCTCCATATTATTATGCACTACATTCTGATGTAAAGTACTTTGTGCAAAATATTTTGGTTGACCTTAATCCCACCAAGTCGATTTTTAGATTTACTATGTGCAAAGGAACCCTGAAGAAGGCAATTTGTATACAATTTTCATTTAAGCTTATTATGTCCGTAAAGACATTTGCCTCAAACCATTTCAAATTCAAGAATTCAAATCATTGACAAAATGTTAGGTGATTGGTGAATTTGTGGAAAAGAAGTATCAAACGATGTGTGAAATGTCTGGTTCTGTGTGTGAGGAGGAAAGTGCAGGAAAACAACCAAAACCTGTAATAATGCCTGCAACCTGATTGAGTTAGATTTTATTAAGCGGGCTAACACGAGCAGGGCTTGGCTGTGTTGAAATGACTGATACACCGCTCTGGTCAGGCCACGGTGCCCTGCCCTGAGACTTTACCTCAGTAACCTTTTGTTTTATTCCACTAAAGCTTGATGTGTAATAAACTGTGGCAGTTTCTGTCTTATGATGCGACCTTACGTGTAACATTTTCCCTCCAACTGTGACTCTCCACCATGTTACAACACAGTGGCTGCTTTCATCCTCTTTTGCACTTTCATTGCCTCAGCTCAAAGACCTCCAGCCTCAGGGATTAGTGGGGCTGGAGCCAACAGCAGACACCACTCTTGTGTCTGCATAATGTTCATTGTTTCTCCATTGTCTCTTGCCTGGGCACTGAAGAACGCCTGCCTCACACATAATCCCCTTGCCCCCTCTCTCCCCCTTTGACCACTTGCCCACTTTTTTTTAGGTTCAGTGTTAGCTCCAGAATTGGAAATGCAGTTAAAACTTTAAAGGTCCAGCTGCAGACTCATTGTTTATCTCCTTTCCTTAACCAATCATGGAAGGGAAACTACAGCTGCCAGGAAAACATGCAATGTGCACTCCAGATTTAGCGTCTAGTAACTCCCTTCCAGCTTAATGCAAAAATCTGCTGGGCAACATGAAGATGTTAAGAGAGAAAGACATCACTGTACC
The DNA here is from genome assembly GCA_023101725.1 of Atherinomorus stipes. Classification (NCBI taxonomy): domain Eukaryota; kingdom Metazoa; phylum Chordata; class Actinopteri; order Atheriniformes; family Atherinidae; genus Atherinomorus; species Atherinomorus stipes. The sequence continues at coordinate 883,132 of JALJCO010008972.1, forward strand.
ACTGTAGGCATAAAATGCTTGATTTGAAGTGAATAAAACACAATTCTTACATGATTCACTAGTGAAACAGATAAGAACTAAAAAAAATTGTTTCAATTCGGTCTGAGACCCCTTTATGTTACAATACAAAGCAGGATTTATATCATTATAATGAACATTGATTTATGCTAATTACCTGCACGGTTGAAGGCTGTCCTGTTCATCTGTGGCTCCTCTCTCATACTGTTCAACCAAGGCACGAACACACACACTCTTTTCCCCATCCAAAGCCCAGCCGCTGAAAGATGGCAAGGCATAAGAAATCAACTGATACGCAAGAACTGGTACATGTTTTTGTAAATAAATAGATGTTCTTATTTCAACTTTTGTAAGATGGACACTGATAAACTGCCTTTGTCCACCAGGGGACAGCAGAAACTCCAAGGCTCTGTAATTCTGTATCAGACACAGTTGCAGCAGCTGCTCAAATGGACCAGAATTCACTCTAAGACTGAACACTAATGCTAAAGCTAAATATTGTTTAGCATTAAAGTGGGTGTTGTAGATCAGCAGAATTATCACTGTCGTTATTTCATCCATATTCCAGAACTGTTCATGATGTTATCCACTGTTATAACAGAGATCTATATTGTGCTCCATATAAAGACTCCATATCATAGATGGGTGTTTTTTCATAATGGATGATTGGAACACTGTGTGGTCGTGTATTGGGGACTGATGAAATGGAGACCAGTATCTTGCTTTCTTATATGCTGAAGGTATATGAACAAACAACTAAAAACTGAAAAGTAGCAGTTTCTTGAAAGAACAAAATGGCTCTTTGTTAATTACATCCTAGCTATTTTAAGACTGTCATTTTTATACATTAACAATTACAGTTGTATGAAAAAGTGTTTGCCCCTTTCCTTATTTCTTATTTTTTGCATGTTTGTCGCACTTACATGTTTCAGATCACCAGACAAATTTAAATGTGAGACAAAGAAAATAAGTTCTCACAAAATGCAGTTTTTAAATGAAGATTCTGATTCGTAAAGGAGGAAAAAATCCAAACTTACAAGGCCTTGTGTGAAAAAATGATTGCCCAATCTGTTAAAAAATAAATTAAGTGTGGTTTATCTAGAGATGCAACGATATGAAAATTTAATATCACGGTTATTGTGACCAAAATGATCACGGTTATAATTTTTATCACGGTACTATAGAAATACACCCCAGCATTTTTAAAAATATCCAAAATGGTTCGAAATGTCTACTTTGTCCTTTTTGAAGGGGAAAAAAAAATCTCCAGAGTTCTGTCCACGTGAGTGCCTTCGTTGCCTTCTGCCATGTTTTCATAAATTAAACATTGCAAACTGCAAATGCTGCTGCCAATGAACAGCATCACTGGGAATTTTTCAAAGTGCAGCAATCAGTCACGGTTTTAACGATAATCAAAATTTGAAACTGTAAATGAAATTTGAAACTGTATTACTTGGGAATTGGGAATTTTATCACGGTTAACCATAATACCGGTATTCGTTACATTTCCAGGTTTATCACATCTTCGAAAAGCTGAGTTCAATTTCTCTAGCCACACCCAGGCCTGATTACTGCCACACCTGTTCTCAATCAAAAAATTACTTAAATAGGACCTTCCTGACAGAGTTAAGTAGACCAAAAAGATCCTCGGAAGCTAGACATCATCCTGCGATCCAAAGAAATTCAGGAAAAAATTAGAAACAAAGTAATTGAGATCTATCAGCCTAAAAAAGGTTACAAAGCCATTTCTAAATCTTTGGGATTCCAGCGAACCACAGTGAGAGCCATTATCCACAAATGGCGAAAACATGGAACAGAGGTGAACCTTCCCACGAGTGGCCGGTAGACCAAAATTACCCCAAGAGCACAGCAACGACTCATCCAACAGGGCCCCCAAAGACCCAAAAACAACATTCAAAAAACTGCAGGCCTCACTTGCCTCAATTAAGGTCAGTGTTCATGACTCCACCATAAGAAAGAGACTGGGGGGCAAAAATGGCCTGTATGGCAGAGTTCCAAAACGAAAACCACCGCTGAGCAAAAAGAACATAAAGGCTCGTCTCAGTTTTGCCAGAAAGCATCTTGATGATCCCCAGGACTTCTGGGAAAATTCTCTGTGGACTGACGAGACAAAAGTTGAGCTTTTTGGGAGGTGTAGGTCCCATTACATCTGGTGTAAAAGTAACACGGCATTTCAGAAAAGGAACATCATACCAAAAGTAAAATATGGTGGTGGTAGTGTGATGGTCTGGGGCAGTTTTGCTGCTCCAGGACCTGGAGGACTTGCCATGAATTCTGCTGTCTACCAAAAAAATCCTGAAGGAGAATGTCCATCCATCTGTTGGTGACCTCAAGCTGAAGCGCACTTGGGTTCTACAGCAGGACAATGATCCAAAACACACCAGTAAGTCCACTTCTGAATGACTTAAGAAAAACAAAATAAAGACTTTGGAGTGGCCTAGTCAAAGTCCCGACCTGAATCCAGTTTAGATGCTGTGGCATGACCTTAAAAAGGCGCTTCATGCTGGAAAACCCTCCAATGTGGCTGAATTACAACAATTCTGCAAAGATGAGTGGGCCAGAAGACTCATTGTCAGTTATTGTAAACACTAGATTGCAGTTGTTGCTGCTAAAGGTGGCCCAACCAGTTATTAGGTTTCAGGGGCAATCACTTTTTCACACAAGACCATGTAGGTTTGGATTTTTTTTCCCCCTTCTTAAAAATAAAAATCTTTATTTAAAAACTGCTTCTTGTCATTACTTGTGTTTTCTTTGTCTCACATTTAAATTTGTTTGATGATCTGAAAAATTTAAGTGTGACAAACGTGCAAAAAAATAAGAAATCAGGAAGAGGGCAAACACTTTTTCACACAACTGTAGATCAACATAAATCCAGCATCACAATGGATTTTAGGAAAAAAAGCAGCTAAACTGGGTCTAGAGCAAGTAAAGCAAAACAGATAAATACACTACCCTGGTTCAGAATAAACTATGGATGCACAGAGTTTGAGTGATCAAGCGACTCTGCCTTGACAATAATTAACATGATTATAGTAATATGTTTACAGAACTTCACCCTCGTGTGCGATTATGCTTAACGTCAGTCAAGCATTAGTGACGGGAATACCTGTGGATACGTGTGGCACGTGTAGCTAGAGAAGCATCCAGTCGAGCTGATGCCAGTGCAGCAGCAGCACCTTGAGCTAGTGCAACAGTGGAGTGAGGATTGTGGCTCACACTGGCTCTTGTCAGGCTTCTCCCGCTTCCAGAAGCAGTCCTGTGACTGGCTGAGGGTTTGAAGTGAGCAGCCAATGCCAGAATTATCCTCATTACAGATTTCAGATTTCCATCAACAATATCTGAAAACAGAAAAGGAGCACATGACAAATCAGTAAAATCCTGACAGATGACACCTGGGGCCTATACTACGAAACTGGATTAACATACCCAGGTTCTCTCTGTTACCTGGGTTAACTTTACCAGACATCTGCGATCTTGATAAACGGTACTACAAAGCTGGTTATCAACTCAGTAACTCAACCCAGCGTTTTTCAATCTTGATCAGTGTGCGCTCACATGAAAGTGCGGCTGAAGTTACCTCGATAAGAGAAAATCCGGCAGCATAGTACAGGCCCAATTCAGTACAGGTGCTCCGATTAAATGACCAAACAGTACTGCTTATTGTTAGTTTGATTAGTGGTCTCTATGGCCGATCAGAAGAGATGGTTTGATTGATAAAGCAATGCTTGTTTAATCACTCTATTTGGGGGGGGGATATCTTAATTTGAGTCAAATGCTCCCCAACAACATCAAAAATCACTTTGTTCAGCTGCAGATTGTTTGGGTCCTGCGGGTTGTTGGGTGGGGCCTGAATCCTCTGCCAAAGGATGCACCAGCTTTTTCCGGTACATCCTGCAGCGACTCTAATGCACTGGAGCCTGAGGAATTTTGAGAACCAGCTTTGCTCTGGGCACTGCTTCTGAGTACTGTCTGTAATGTTACACAGTGTACTTTCTTGCTGGGACAGGCCACTTGACATGGAGGAATACCACTGCATATGTGGGTGATTAAAAAAATGAAAAAAAAAAAAAAAAAACAAAAAAAAAAAAAACAAAAAAAACACCATAAAAGCGAAGATGCTGACTTTGCCAATCCATATTTTAAAAGCCGTGTATTGAGGTTCAGCTGCCAAAAATGTTTGGGACTCCTGAATAATGAGAAACGGAGTGTGAAACTCAGAAGTGTTTGTGATTTACCTCTTGCGGATATGTGTGGCATGCAGATGTGTCTGGAGGAAATGAACTGCAAGACTTCCTCCACATTCTTCTTGCTTTCCTCTTTGCTTTGTGGAGGCACATACACTCTCTCTAGCACCTCCCCAGCTGCCAAACACAATTACATTAAAGGAAGGAAGAGAAAATTAGCAATGCTATGCTATACAAACATATTGTACAAGGAAAATGTTTATGGAAAACTTAACAAAAAATTCAAATAATTAAAATTAGTGAACAAGTGACAAATAAATGATCAGGCACTTAATAAAGTACAAACTGATAAATACAAAATTGTTTTCACTCATTAACTATTTTTGCCATTCACTTCCCATCAGAGTAACTATCCTGTGGACTCCACCTGTGATTGTGAATTGTGCATGTGTGTATTTACCAACTATCTCTATTAGTTGCACGAGCACAACTCCATCCTGCAGATCATGTCTGAGGTCAGTAATAGGCTTCAGGCCTGGTTTCCTCTTCAGCTGTGAGTTCACCCAGGTAACATAGGCAGCGAGCTGCTGCTGCAAATCGTCAATCAGACGCACAAATCCAACAGACAAACATACAAAAGTGCAGCGCTTAGTGATGGGGTGAGCACATAAAGGTCAGACAAATGAAAGCCTTTGTTTACTATATTGGGGCAGAAGAGAGGGGGCAGGGTCGGCTTATTGTCTCGTGAGCTATTTAGAATATTAGTTTTCTTGGTGCAGACCAGTCATTTAATTTCCTTTTCACCCCCAAAACACTGTTCATCACTCTCACTTGGAGTCTATAGTTAACGTTTTACCGGTGTGTCACGTGACAGCTCGTCGTCCAGGATACACCACAAAGAAGCACGCAATTTGCCCACAACAGAGAAAATTGAATTACACTCCACTTGACGTTTTACTTAAGTTATGTCACCCCAGAGCAATGTGGTGTCCCAACAACTATTCAGCATAACATGGCAGCCTCATTCACCTCATTGTTGCTGCTCATCTTTTTTTTTTTCTTTCGGTCGAAAGAAATTAATGTCTGCGAGATGCAACTGAGGTTACGTTGATACTTAAAATCGACATTTCTAACGACCGTAACTACACTTTCTCCTCCCACTTTATATTTGTACTTATTTACTTTATAATCAGCAAATTTGACAGTCTTCCCCTTGGTCATTTATGGCTTTCCAAACTTTGCAATCATTAACAATAGTAACGCTGGGTAAACGTTACCTCGTTGTAGCCCCCATGAAGAACCTCGTCCAGCAAACTTCCTCTTGAGAGTGAAGCAATCATCTTTTAACTCGAGAACCCATTTAAGATTGCTAGCTGGCTAGCTTTACTGGTTGTCACACCACTAACCTGAACAACGGGAAGATTAGCATTACCAACTACTGTCGCACTTCAACAGACGTCAATAAAACCCAGACAATTGATGTGCCGTATGGCTACCGTTACTCTAAGCGGCAGACTGTTGTGAAGTTAGAGTCACAAATGCAGCAAAACTTCCGGTTTGAGAATAAACCTATTCACTATTTCCGGAAGTCGTACTATAAGAGCATACATAATGAATAACCTACATTCTGCCACCCCCTTTGGTCAAAGAGTGTTGTCTTTTGTACAGTTTATGGCATAGAAATACGGAAGGCTCCAAGCTGGATTGGTCGGATAGTAATATTACCCATCATCTACTGCAGCTTGCTTGAGTTCCAAATGGAAAAAAAAAAAGTTTACATATGTGCTGTCATGGTAAATGATCACTTATGTTCTTAAGTGATTTTAAGAGGTTGAGTTTCAGGGGTCCTCAATCCTGGTGTCCTGTAGGTTTTAAAAGTTTCCCAGCTACAAAACACCTGATATACACTCAAACCTGTGCAGAGCAGCTAATTACCAACTGATTAGATTCAGGTGTGTTCCAGCAGGGAAGCTTCTAAAACCTGCAGGACACTGCCCTCAAGGACCAAGATTGAGAATCACTACCTTAAAGCATCTACACAAAAATTCAACTAGACGATAAGCAATCTAAGATAAGATAAGCTAAGGTAAATAAATAATTGAAAATGCTATAAAAAAATTTAAATTAAATTAAACAGGATAAGAAAAGTAAATCAAAATAAAACAACAGATTTATTTCTGTGGCTCTTTACCTTTTCATGTTTATTTGTTTTAAAATGTAGTTTTACATGGCAGGGTTGGCGGGAGTTTCATCTTTTTATGGGCATTACTTCTGGCTCCACGAAATTGTTACCGTATGTCTTTTCAGAATTGCTTATACTACAATTTCAAACTGTCAACTTATATGTCATCCCAAGGTTCCTTCTACGCACCTAAAACCAGTTTTCTTGCAGTATTAATTCATATACTGATGTGTACATTTATATTCTGATATTAGAGAAAGAGAAATAGAAATATGAAGAAATAAAAAAATAGAAAGAAATAGAAATATGAAGCGTACAGTGAGTTAATATTTTCAATTTAAAACAACTAATAGTAAAAGAAAATATCATCTTCTTTATAATGCCAACTTTCTGTTGTCAGTGTAACCAGAGTTTCCAAATTTGATATTATTTTATCCAATTGTTCCAGCATATTAAAATCATCTTTGCAATAGCCTGCGAACTAAAACAGTAGTAGTTATCAAGTACTAAGGTAACCACAGATTGTATCATTTCACAAGGTTGCCTCAAAAATGTTGTTGTAATGAAAAAAATGAAAAAAAAAAGTGTTTGCCGATGGCACCTATACCACTTCGGCATACAGCTGAGTTTCTCTACATGGTGGAGAGAGAGCAATGCTGCTCAGAATTTGAAGTGCTTAGATTGCTCAGAGAAACAGTTGCTTGACAGTCTCTCTTGGTCTTGTTGGAATGCTGTGGACTATCTTTCAGAGCAGACTGGGATGACTGGGCTGAGGTGGGCCTTTCCATGCTGCCAGAATTAGGGATGGGAGCTGCAGGAACATATGTGACAGAAAACACAATCAGGTCAAAAGAACTCAGTGTTCAGAAGTTGTGGTAGAACGGCAAAAAAATATTTAGTTAAGAACATGTTTTTCTGCCAAAGCCAAATTTGTATATATTTCTAACAATTTTTCAAGCAAAAATGCCCCAAATTCCACCTCTATCAGTCTGTAAGAAGTTAATTGATGTCTATTTTTTCCCCTTTTTAAGAATGTTTTTTAAGCAAGCAACATTAAAATATAATTCACCACGTGCTCTGAAAAATAACAGTTATTGCTACTGTATTTTTGTGACATTCTATTTTTTCAAAAAACTATTAATTCCTTAATTAAGATAGTGTTACCACTCATTGCTAATACAAAATTGTTAGATGGATATCATCCTTGTTCCAGATGTATTCAGAAACAAAATAGTTTTGCTGCACATAGCGGAAGGCTCAGTACAAGGGCCATTCTTATTTCTTTATTTATGTGATATGATGATTAAATTAAAATTTGAAAGTTTTAACTGCAGGTAATAGTTAAAATCAAGGATTCTTTAGGTTGCTTGACTAGCTAAACAATGAAGTTATCTTTCAATATTAAGAAAATACTACAAATTCCATTTTTGTTTTAACATTGACAAAACATTAATTATGCTTTTTTTTTCTTTGACTTTAAGCCAGAAAGTGATCAGTTCTTCATTATGAAAACTAACAATACTACTTTGACCAAGTGCAGCAATCAAAATGTGGGGACTGTTTAAAAGTTACAGCTACATTTGCAAAAAATAGAAAAAAAAGCAAAACATAAATGTTGGGAAAGCTGCAAATATTTTCATTAAGGTCGCCAGCCTTTCCGCATTATATATCTTACTGATATAAGTAGCGTAATAAGTTAGTATTAATGAGTGCTCACAAATATTGTCCCCATATTCTATGTTAATAGACAAGCACCAAACTTGATCAGCTGTGTACGTCACAGTAATACATCTAATCACAAATTTTTCACTGATTCAACATCAGTGTTTATAAAGTCATCCAACAGCATACAGCTTCTCTTGTATGCACTTCTTAAATTACCCCTGAGCAGGCCATTTGGTAATTTTTTTCAATCTTTAAAACTTAAGGTTATCTCTCTTTTTTTTTTTAATCATATCCTCTGAAATGATTAGATAACAAGAATTAAAACTGTGTTGAAAGTCCAACTGCTATTGTGAATGGAGTAACAGAGATTTTATTGTAACCTGCTTATTTACCACCTTTCAGCCTAAGTTCCTAATTTACCAATCTGTAGCGTGATCTCATCCAGTATGCCGAAGTAAGGGAGGTAGATGTTGCTCGGTCCAGGAGGAGAGAAACATATTTTTCCATTGACCAACATAACACGTTGCCCAAAACCACACAGCTGTAAAAGGCAAGAAAAAGGGATTAAAGGGTTTAAAAAGTTAAAGTTTTGAGGGTTTTTTGTAATCTGATGCTAATAGCGTACCTGCTTTATAAGGAGTTTCTGTGTAAGCTGAAGTGTGGTGCTCTTAACTCCTCTCAGATCGCTGAGCAGCAAAGTTGCCCGAGCCAGAGTTATAATGGACCCAGGTGGCATGAATGTCCGTCCTACCAGTAATTTCACTGCCTCCTGCATGCAGACAGAGAAATAAATATAGCACCAGTATTGGGATTACATTTATTCATCCCACATACACATACCACTCACATCATTTAACTTTATAGTCCATCCAAAACCACAGCCTCTTGCCTCAGTAAGTCTTGGTTTCCAGCTTTTTATTTTATCCTTTCACATTTCTTGATATCTCTACTCTACTTGGGTTTTGTCATTCTTTTAGTCAAGACATAAACAATAGACTATGAAGGCACATTATGTGATGTTGCATGCTGGGACAGGACTAAGGATCCTGACAATCAAATTAAATGTCCAGAGCCGGTGACAGCTGGTAACTTGAAAAAAAAGCATGTACAGGGTCCACAAGTGATGGACACACCCCCAAAAATTAAGCTTATCAGTCAGCAATATACATCAATATAAGACAATATGTCTTTGACTTTAACATGGCATCCAGTGGCTTAGTAGATTATATCTTAAATGTTTCCATCAAACAAGAAAATTTGATTAAATTTTACTTTATCATTACACAACATACAGAAAGCAAACAACTCTGAAGAAAGAAAGTGGAGAATTTTTTGACAAGTAGCATGGATTCTTAGGATCTTTATGAATCGAAGCGCAAAACAGAAAATGATTGTTCTAAATAGAAAATACAAATAGTGGTGTGTTTGTGATAATACCTGCAGCATTGCTTTGCTGTCATCTGTCTTTCCTCTTCGTGCTTCAAATTCTGCACCTTCCACCATCAACTGTGCCTGAATATCGAGGTCTCCCCATTGCACACATTCATCAAGACTCTCCTGTAGCACTCTAGCCGTTTCCTTATTAATGTTACTGCCTTAAAGAGTATTTCCCGTGCACACACAAACACACACATGCAGAGACAAATTAAGCTCCTCTAATGATTCTACTAGCATATAACATTTACACTTGAATGCTGACTGCTTATAGTAACACTAGAAATTTTATGGGTAACAATTTAAAACAAACACATGAAAGAAAAAGCAGCTCAACACCAGACCTGGGAATGTGGCAGCAGTATCAGAGATGCTGGCATTCAGGCTGCGCATCAGTGTCAAACGGCAGCGCAGCCACAAAGAAACACTGATTCTTTGACCGGCTTCAACAACTCTGGGATAGTCTCCAAGCAGGATGTTTGAAACACTGCAATCTCTAGTATTCTAAAGACAGGAAACAACACATATGAAAACAAGCATGCATATGTGCCATATACAGTAATTAAAATTAAGCTGTCTTTGAGAGGATGTGGGAATTTCAATGAATGTGATCAAAATGCAAGTTAAAAGGTCATTTTGTGTGTAAAAATGTACATTTAAGAAATATGTATTTTTAAATGGGTCCAAGTTTGCAATATTCATGATTTAAAATTTAAATTATTTTGTGTATTTACAGGAGTTGAAGCTGTTGTAGTTTGTAAGGTTAAAGTCATCATTGAACATTTCTTTAAAGTGCTTTTTTTTTTTTTTTTTTTGGTGCTGAAATTGATATTTTCTACTTATTTTTAGGGCTAATTACTAGTTTAAAATTTAGCATTTTATTTTGGGTTATGATTGATTTGTGTTTTTTGGGATATTTTCTTCAGATTATCTATTTGTTTGCATTTTAAGGTTTTTCACCTGATATTGACCTGGAAGACTTTCAAAATAAAAGAAAGAAAAGAAAGTTCAATCTTGGTCATTGAAATCCTGTCCAATCTTCTGAAGTAAGTAACCCTTTTCAAGTGGGGGTAACTGCAGAGTAAAACCTTACAAGAGTTAAAAGCACTTGACAGTGTTTTAAGGCATTACTGATCCCAAACAGTCTCTAACTCCCATTAAACAAAGCTGGTACAGCAGTTTTAAAGTTCAGAGGGTTCTCACTTCACATGCATTGTTTTGTCCATTCAAGGACACCGTAGTAAAAAATGGTGGAACAAATATGGCAGCCTCCATATTCACAAGCACGGACTCCGCCTACTTGACGGATTGGGACAACGCAAACTTGTGACATCACCACCAACTGTGAGCAGCAAGTGAGCAGGGGTCACTTGCTAGTAAATGACGTTGTTTCGAGTAAATTCTGGACGCTACCCACTCAGGACACTTGGATTACATGGGACGAGCAGTATGGAGGAATATTGACAACTTTTTGTGGACTTTTATGGACCTTTTTGGCTCGGACCCTGGCGAACTCCATTGGGGGAAAACGAGAAGTCGTCCTGATCTCCGGCTGCATTTGACATATTAAAAAAGTGGTCCAGAGTCTTGCTCACCATCAGGGTAAGTGGAAAATAAAGTTAAATCATTCTGAGGGTGAACTATTCCTTTAATGCAAACGGACAATCAGGTCATAATTATATGATCAAAAACATCTGTGAGAGCAAAGCGGGAGGAAGAGCTGCAAATAAAAGGCCAAGAACAGGAAAGAATAGAAATGATCGCTCAGGTTTGGCCATTGGAGGCGGAGGAGGGAGGAGAAGGAGGCTGCCAAACGCTGCGCGTGTGCAGGTGCATGCTGGGATTTATATCTGGCCAAGTACACACGAGCCTCCCTGATGCATGCTCGTTAAAATGGGCGGAGAAAGTTTTCATCTGGGGATTTCCAGTGAACTTGCTGAGAAGTGAACTTTTTAATGGAACATGACTTGGACCGCGGTGATGACATTTCATGAGTCCACGAGCACGCAAGTACGCACAAGTACGCACATTGAGAAACGGCCATGATTTAGCCTAAGAAAATAAACATATAACAGCTATTCTAGTGCAGTGATTATACATCAATAGAAACACAGTTTTGAATTATATATCACATTTTTCTGCCACTGACCTTTGATTTTTTTACATACTGTACCTTTAAGTAATAACACATTGTTTTTGACATGACATAAAAAAAGTTTAATCGAAGTATGTGCACATTTAATTCTCAAGCAAATTATAAATATATATCACCTGTTCACTGCCAGGCTCATGTTCCCTCTGAATGACAGGTGATGTTTGCAGCAGCAACAAAGATGAAGCTGCAATCTCAGAGCTGAGGGAGAACATTAAAATAATGAGCCACACACACACGCTATCTATTCTAATCTAAACTCTAAAGCCAAATCTTGACCCTCAAAAAGGGATCTTTCTTAGTGAGGACCCACCAAAATGACCTCACTTTGTTGGTTACACACACAAAACGTTCCTCACAATGTAGCAAGTACAGGAATACACACACATACGCACGCAGACCATGCACGAGGTTATTGTACCTAAGAGAAGCATGTCCTTGCTGCAGGTGGAGGTTGGCTTTCAGAAGATTAGACTCTATTGTCAGTTCCAGACTCTCCACTTCGCTACAGGAATGAGATGTGAGCTGCTGTGTTATGCAGCACAATAAGGAAGATGCTCCCTCCAGCAACAGAAACTACAACAAAGGAGATGATAAATATTCACAAATATGGACCAAAATTTCCTCAATATTAATGGTAAGGAGTCTATAACAACTTCGATGTAAATAGCAAACTTCTTAGATATACTGAGATTGAAAATCCTTCCATTTAATTTGAGTTTTCCCCAGGCAGAAATTTTGTGTGAGAATGTTACATGAAAGGGGCTGTTTTCATGTGAAGCTGTCACATGAAACTGAGACTGATCACATGCATCTTGAAAAAATAAGGTTTTATAATCATAAATAACCAGTGAGTACAGACAAAGGCAATATATTAACAAAGGTGCAAAACCAGCAGCAAGAGTGATAATCTTGCAAGTCACAACAGGTATATTTGTCTTCCACACCTTCAAAGGGGCAGTCAACTGAGACTAGAGGCACCACACAAAGATTTTTCACTGCCACAGTAAATGATGCAGGAGGGTGTAACAGTAGTTATTCCAAAAATGCCTGTGGCATGGCATGTACTGTATACTTGTTCAAATGATAGGACAGAAACCCACAGCTGAGGAAGGATGGTTTCATTAGGAATTGGTTCAAGTTGGTTCAACAAGAAAATGAGAGCCTCTGCAATGTGTAACATGAGGATCTGTACTGTATACTTGCAAAGGGTGAAATATTGATTTAAATTAAATCTGTTTTCTTTTTAATAATTAATAGATATTTTTTTTTTTTTAAATTTATTTATATTTTTTATAAAAAAAACAACAAAAAATGAAAAAAAAAAAAAAAAAAAACAAAAAAAAAAAAAAAAAAAACAAAAGGGTATATATATAGGAACATCCCCCATTATTCACCATTCCCCTATAAAATTTTTTTATTTGGTGATCATTAATGTATATACATCTGTTGGGTGGGTTAGTTGTATTTAATATGGTATCCTCCCGGAAAATATATGTTGTGTTTGCAACAGAAAAGAAAAAAAGAATATACCAAAAGAGAAGAAAATTAAATCAAAGGGATTTGGAAATTTGATGTATCAATCTCAGTGGGGGGGTTTTTAGGAATCTAATTTCAATCTCGAGTTTAACCATCCATTCTTCCCCTCTAACACATATAAAAAAAATGAATATCAAGAAATAGTGATATTAATAAATAAAAATATATATTATTATTTTTTATCCTAAAATATAAATAAAAACATTAATTTAAAAGAAAACAAAAAATTAAAACAAAAATATAAATATTTTATAGTACCAATAAAAAAAAAAAATACAAAAATTTTAAAAAATAACGAAAAGATAAATAAAAAAAAAAAAACTAGCATGCATTTTTACTTAGCAGACACACTTTCTCACAAATGCAAGTAAACAGAAGAACTTGATTATGGTCAAAAATTATTTTTTAAAGCAGTATTGACAACTAATCTCTGCATGGGAATATCCCTTAAAATGTTGAAAGAGACAAAAGTAAAGTAGTCTTCCACATTCTAGAAAGACAGTTAAATTTAGAAACTTGAAAAGATACTTTTATCATTGCAACTATTCTGGATGTCAATAATCTGGGGGGGAAATCAAGTTGTAATATCATCAAGCCCTTACCTTTAATCTTTCTGGAGTGAGATTTTCTTTCTTATCATGAAGAGTGAGAAAAGCCTCTTTAGTTTTTTGGCAGGACCCCTCAGGGTGCAGTCCGTCTTGTTCATGGTTTGGGGAGGTCACCAAACAGCTTGTGTTAGCTTGTGTAGCATCTGAAAGACATTTCCGTTCTGTGTATTGAAGTTTTTTTTTTTCTTAAATATTCAGAATCATTCTTTCAGCAAAGCCCTTTGGTTGTAGATTTATAGATAAGATACATATAGGTTTAATGCACAGATGCAGCACAGTACATATGGCCTATCCAAATGCTTTTATTTGCGTGCCCTTTAACCAGAATTACTGTATCATAGCATTCTGGCAATAAAACCAACATTATTAACTGAAAGAAGCAGTAATAGCTTACAGACCTGACAGAGGACGTCCATGTACGGAATTAGCAAGTGCTAAAATGATCTGAATACGTGCAAGGTTAAACCTGGCACACAGCGTGGGACCGTACAAGGTGCAGACTTCTGGATCAAAGTCACAGTTCACAAGGTCTTCCAAAACCTAATGCACAAGCACCACAGACACACAAAATACATTCAGTGAAATTAAGGTTTTTTTTATTTTTTTAACAATGGCTGAAGTCAACAACATTCTTTTGTATACCTGCATTATAGAAACTATGATGGTACAGTTCTTTCTTTTGAAGATGTTTTCTGATGCATTCCTCCCCTCTTTTTAAGTTAAATATTATTAAGCTATTTAAAATAACAGTCTTACAGAATCACCCAAAAATTCATCCATATTCAGAGTGATTATAAAGAAAGTACCTCCACATTATCCAGAAGTGACTTGTTGCTGTAGAATCTCTTCCCAGGCTGCAGATAACAAATCACAAATTAGATTTTTTTTTTTTCATGAAACATATACAGTAAACAAATTTTCCATACAGTTTAAGTATGCACAACTAACTAGAGTCAATTCTGAACTGTTGTTTTAGTAAACCTGTTGTAAACCTGATAACAAAGTTAGACAAAGATCAGAGGTAACGTACCCCTCTGAGAAGAGGGCAGACACACACACCCTGTGTTCTCAAACATATGGCATTTATAAAAACATGTTGAAAAATGAAATAAAATGACACTGTCTCCTAAATGATCTCAAGAATCAGACAAAGTGCGATGCCTTACTGTACTCATACATGAAAAAGAATACGAAAAGAACTCTCAAAATGAGTTGCTCAAAAAATTGTATACATACTTGAAAGATTTGTCTCGGCGATGCGTTTTCCATAAGGCAGAAAGACACCTGCTCCTCGTGTGAGCTGAACTGCTTCCATCAGAGCTTCAGCGAACATATGTAGTTCAGTAAGAGCACGTATCTGGAGAAAACAGTCACCAGACTGAAAACTCCACCAGAGGAGTAAAAACATTAATATGTAAGTACAGAAAGCACAAATTCTGACCTTTAGAATTTTGGCTTCAACTGTGCGCTGGACATCTCTGCATACGGGACCCACGAAGTGGAGGTAAAGGGCCAACGTAGGCAGAAGCTGAAATAACAAGATACAACTTAACACTACGTCATTTATTCATCTTGAGAAATGAAATTCAAAACGAGGTCATACAGTGTTTACCTTGATGTAGTAGCCTGTGGTGAATAACCAGTGGCAGATGAAGTTAAGGCTTGTTACAGTGGTATCAAGGGAGAACCTATGGGACTCAGAGAAAAGGTCAACTCCAGGGAACAGTTCATCTCCAATGTTGTGAGAGGCATACTGGAGGTCGACTTGAGGCTGAGACATGGAGCAATGCAGCACACACTACGGAAGTTGGTTGTACACACACAAACAAGTCAGAAGGGATACATACACAAAGATGCAGCATATCAAAGCAAAAACATGGTGATGCTTACTACATTTTACATTTGGAAACAACAATGAAATTAAAAAAAAAGATACTAGAATTACCCTAAAGAGGTGGGCAGACAACAGAGAGACCTTGGTCCGCTGGTTGATATCAGAAGTTAAGATAAACCTGGAGATCAAAACAGTGACAAAATACCTCAGAAGCAGGTTGGCTTTACATACACATACATGCAACATAAACAAAACAGTCAAACCTAAGTAACACCTACTCTGCTATCTTTGCAGTGAGCACAGCAGCCTGTAGACATCCCCACATGCCAGCTTGTTTTACAGTTTCTTGTGAGGAGCCACATCCAAATGTCAAGCCATCCCATTTCTCCACAACACCTGAGCTCTGGATAGCATAATCTACAGCTTTCTTCCAACATGAGTGTGCTTCCCTGAAGAAGAAACAACACAAACAGGGCTGCAATTATTTCAAGAAAGAAAGGGAAACCAATGCAAGCTCACTTAACATATTTTGCCACATAAGAAAGGGATAATGCCCGATGAGGTGTCCATTATCAGAAATTAATGGACGACGTAGGGGCGTGCATCGTCCGACGCTAAGCATTATCCCGCTTTTACCATGGTCACTTACGAAAGAAATAAATGTTCAGCCAATTATTAATATGTTAAAGTTGTTTTTACTGTTAAAATAGTAAGTATTGTTGCCATGGTTACCAACTAGAGTTTGAGTCAGCACATTGATTTAGAACAATCGGGCTATTTGTTCAGAACTTCTTTTCTAGGTGTCCTATATTCCTTTTTAACGGACACCCTGCAGCCAATCAGAATCGAGTATTCACCCAGACCATGGTATAACTTCAAGTAAATGCTTACAGTAAAAGGGCTGCATAACATGCTCCAACACACATGCATACATATAAAAAAGATTTCAAACCATGTGTTTCCAGTGTAAAAGTGGAGGTTTCCCATTTCATGAAGAGCCAGAACAATGAGGGATTTATGACCGTTAGTCTGGAGATGCACTAGAGAAAAGTTAAATGCAAAGGGAGGGGAAACTGAGAACTTTGATGCATAATTCATCCAATACTGTATATTTTTGCCATAAAGTTAGCTTGTTATCTAAAAATAATGGAATTAAAAGCCCCAACTACTGATTAATCATCAGAACTTGACTAGTTTAAATAAAGGATGCTGTAAAAGTTCTTGATGAATATTTTGCTTCCTTACTGATGGAGTTAGAGTATGCAGCAATGACAGATGGTATGCCATTAGGGTTGATAGGGAAGCCATAGATGGCACTCTGGGTACTGAAGTCCTCCTCAGACAAGTCACGAGGTATGGTATTTGGACTGGGCATAAGAATGGGACTGAAGTCTTCCTGGTTTGCTGAATGGCTGAAGCCTCTGCCTTGACGGCGAAGCAGCTGTTTCACAAAGCCTGCAGATGGACACAAGCAGTGCAGTGCTTTAACAGTTGCTGTGTGTATGTGTCATTGGTTTATTAAATCAGCAGTTAACTCACAAGGCTGTGTGTATGCCAGAACCATCACCAGTAATGAGCGACTATGTTGGAGAACTTGAAGACAAAGGGGTCTTTTGTTGAGAGCTTGACGATAACAGTTCAGTGTGTCTTCCACATCAAGGGGAACACACACAAGCGACATGGAGCGCTGTATCTCTGCA
>JALJCO010008973.1:0-12393 GCA_023101725.1 Atherinomorus stipes
GCATGATATTTATCAGTATTAGTTCATCTGTAATATGATTGAGGCCACTGAATTTTCTCTCAATCATATAGTTTGAAGAAAAAAAACTGAATCTCTCCTTTAAAGCAGCTTTTTGTGTTGCTATCTTATGATCTCATCTTTAATATAAACAGGTTATAAACATGTTGCTTTTTGACTAAATTAAATATCCAATATTCTGAAAATTTATTCCAATACAATGAGGTACAGCATGGGAATATGTTTAAGTTCAGTCATGACTTATTAAACAGCACAGATAAAATTGAAGCTGTTATTCACGTTCCGACTGTACCACTGATGATGTCGAGCTTCTTTTATAACTCCAGCCATGTTACATTCATTATCCTGTCCACTTGAAGCCCAGTTATTGTAGCAAACCAGCTGGTCACTGACCCAGAACCAAATATCCAGAGTGCAGCTGTAGCTCAGTCCAAGCCAGACAGAAGAAGTCGAGGCGTTCTTCGCTCTCTTCTTGACCCATTCCTGCTGGTGAGGGTCAGTGATGGAGACCAGGTCCATGTGATTAGATCTGCAGTAGTCTAAGGCCTCCTCCCAGTTCTTGTTTTCTTTGATCAGGATCACTTTATCTGTTATCAATATCAATATTAACTTTAGTCAATGATGGGCATTAATGTAGATTTCAAAAGCTAAAATGGAATTCAAATGATTCAGATTCAAATGTAAAACAAACATCCAGAACATTGTTCTGGCTGCCTAATCCAAAACTCTTTCATGACATGTTTGCATCTAAACAGAATTAGACTTTGGACTCACTATGAAAGGAAATGTATCATGTGCAGTACACAAGACAGCCGAGACCATGAACTGTGTAAAACTTACCATCATAGCAGAAGAAAGGTTTCTTGTCACTGCAGTTGGCCGTTTTCCAGTTCCCACTCTCATTCAACGTAGTCACAGCACATAAGTTGCCATTTAGATCAGTTGGCATATGCTTGTAGTCCCAGTGCCTGAAAGACAGTCTGGTGCCATTGGACCATGTCCAGTTCCTGAACAGATTGATGAACCAACAGTTATTACCAGGGCAAGGGACATTGCTGCTTCCAGTGGCTCCATTCACAATGAAGCTCAGCCTGTTAATCTGACAGGCAAATCTGGGGTAATCTAAATGACCGCTTGTATTGACATGGTCCATGCAGTGGGTTTGAGCCTCTAGCCAAGTCATATTTGTGTCACACAAGCAGTATTTATTTTGTCCTGTGGAGGGAAAGACAAAAAGAAGTTGGATGTAAGGATCACTTTAACAACTGACAGTGCATGTTTGCAACAGCAGGTCACTTCAAGGTACAGATTAATAACTCAGAAAACACTCTGCAGTGCTGTCCTAAATTACTTATCTGTTTCTTTATTATTGCATGCATTCTATTGGAAAGAAGTAAGAAATAAAATTTGGGGTATTTTATCATTTCTACTTAAACTACAAACAAGGAGATACAATAGCAATCACGTTTTTAAAACAATTTCATCAGCCAAGAAAACAACCAGAGTTTAATCCATATTATAACCTGCATGTACTTACCTTCATTGCAGAGAAATCTTAAGTCAGATATCACATAATCACATTTCTTTTTTTTTTCTTTCTTCCTACAGGAAACATTATGTCCTGTTGTCAGTTTTATCTCACAGCGCTCTGTGTTTGGAGTCCGACACATCATCCGTGTTTCCCCTGACTGAGAGGAAAGTCCTATCCAGGCATCTTTTTGAGAATCTGTGGAGTTATGGAGTCTTGTCATGTCCTCCTCGTCATTCACCACAGCCAGGTCTGTATAATTCTCTCTGCAGAACCTCTGGGCTTCATCCCAGCTCAGTTCCTGCTCTATAAAGTGGTATTCATAATTTCGAAATGCAAAGAAGGAACATGGACCTGAAAGCATAAAAATACTGCTGTAACAGAGCTGGAAAACAAAAAAGGCTGTTGATAATGCCACAGATGGTCAATATAAAAGGCAAGACAAGGTTATGTAGCATATTTCAGACTACAAGACAAATCAAAGTGCTTTACATAAAACATTAAAATCATTAGGGAGAAATAAAAAAGAAATTGCAGAGATTTTAATAGAAGCACAATTTAATGAAAAAACATAAATGAATAAAGTAAAGAAAACGAACTAAAAGGTGAACCGATGCATGCGGTGAGACCACAGCATGGTTGAAAACATCTCTGGAAGTCCCACTATGACTGCTTGCAGGTGTTCATATGCAGCTTTGTTACACACATAAAACTCACATGAAGATTAAACAACTTGTGTTTCAGACAAACTCAATCCCAATGCATGACATCATTAATTCTCTAGTTATCTGGTGTTCAGGGGCCAAGTTTAATCTTTAAAGTACCACAGAAACCCACAATAAGATGTTTGTGTGTCATTCAAGATTTTAAGTTTGCATCAGAAAGGTTTCCTGAGTTGACCATAGTCCAGCTAATCTCAACATAATGCCATTACTTGGCTTAAAATCTGTCTGCGCAGCCTGCTAAGAAACAGCTTAAATGTGTTTTTCCTGTGAGAACTAACCAGAGTTCAGCTTCAGAAACTCTGTATTTGTCTCCCAGGCTTACACCAGTTCCCATTAGCCAGGTGAACTTAGTCACGAGCTACAAGCTGGAAAATTTTACCTAACATCTACCATGTGTTTCTGAGTATTATCAGATACCTCATGATGTGACCTAAGTATAATAAAGAATTAAGTGTCCCACAGGAAATCCTTCAATAAGAGGATAAAAGCACAGTGTCAGTGCCTCCTGCAACTTCCTCATCTTCCCTAAAATAAAATCCTTTGTTTTGACTATGGAAATTCAACATAAATGGAAATGTGAACCTGCAAACCGTCACAGCAGAAATTCCTTGGAGTGTTACAAGGATGGAGTGATGCAATAATGTTTCATTTAGCCCATTCCTGGGGAGCATTCCTTCTGATGAAATATTTACAGAAATGTAATTAAAAAGTAATGAAGCAAATAAAAAGACAAAAATAAGCAGCTACTAAAAGTTAAACACAGACATATATGGTTTTCCTGTTGTGGGTCTTTAATAAGCATCGATTTGGCCGTAAAGGTGGAACACAGATCCACTCACCCATCAGAAGAAGCAGAAACAGACTCTGCTGCATTGTTGCTCTGCAGAGAGACAGTCGTGCTACACATCAGTGCCATGACCAGAACATGATTATCAAAACAGAGAAAATTTGAATAAATACATGAAGTCTGCAGCTGTTGCTGTTCTACCTCAAAGCATGCTGTGTTTTAATCAGGAGGAAAACGAGGCGTAGCGCACAAAATTTAAAGCATGTTTTAAAGCTTCATGCACTCATGACCTGAAATTAATTCATCATGAAGGTTTCTTTCTTTCTTTCTTTCTTTCTTTCTTTCTTTCTTTCTTTCTTTCTTTCTTTCTTTCTTTCTTTTCTTTCTTTCTTTCTTTCTTTTATTTTCTTTCTATCTTTCTTTCTTTCTTTCTTTCTTTTATTTTCTTTTTTTTTCTTTTCTTTCTTTTCTTTCTTTTTTTTCTGAGGAATATTCAACAAACCCACAAAGAGGACTGTGAAAAAGACATGAGCCAACTCTCACTTCTTACAGTTTTTCTCAATTGCTAAAACACAATTTTTGAAATGTCCCCTCAGTTTTTCACAACTTTAAACACTAAACCCCAAACTCAAACTACTTTACCAAAACCTCTTTTTCTTGCTGCAAAAGGAAGTTACTGACTCAAAACAGCATCACCTGGCCTCAAAAAGAGACACTATTGTCAAATCATGCCCCAAGCACAGCAAAATGTAGAACACCACAGAGCAATCAGGAAACACTAGAAGGAAAAAAAGGAAAACATAGTTCTCAGAACATCATGCTGTCAAAATGTATTTTTTTTATTTACATCAGGCCAAATGCATCATGTCACAACACAGAGAACTCATAACATAAAGTACTAGAGCGCAGACCTCTGCCAAGCAGAACTCGCAATGATAAAGAATCCTTCAAAAAAATCATGGATCCAGAAGATGATCTGAATCACCACCAAAATATAATGGGTTCGTTTTTGGGCTGAGGCTCATGACTGGTGAAAATTTCAGGTCAATCCGTCCAGAACTTTTTCCGTAAAGTTGCTGACAGACAGATAAACAAACCAACGCATCAAAAACATCACCTCCTTGGTGGAGGTAATACTGTAACATGGCAGATCACAGTTGCACGGATTTCACCTGAAATGAAGGCTCTGCGTCAGACCTGATTTTGTCCCCTTATGTCCTCACCCTTGACCACCTCTAATGCATACTCTTCCTCTCTGATTTCCTTTATTCATTGCAAAATCTTGACCTCCCACAGCTTCCTCAACTGGTTTATATTGGTTCCCTCATCATCAGCCAAAGGTGAAATCAATTTTGAGTCACTGTGTTTATGTGTTGACAACTGTGTCTTAGTTGTGATCAAAGTGTGCAACATGTGTTTACCATTTTGCACAGCAAGTGCATCACAATGCAAATATGTTTGCAAACAGTGTCTAATGATGTGAAAGGTGCTTTAGGTTTTGATCACAAGAGGACCGATTTGATACCTTGGTTTAGGCTTCTGAAAAATTGGCTTTGAGAATGGGATTTAGTGTTTTAGCAACTGAGAAAAACTGTAATGAAAGAAAACTGGAAAAAGTGCAGCAATTTTTGAAGCATCCACGGCATTTAATGCAACATTTAGAACAAAAATAAACACTTTCCTGGAATTTCTCGTAGTTTTCTTTAGGAATGGTTCTCTAGGCTTCTGGGGGGATTTTTTAAAATATTTTTTTATCATCCACTTCTTCAGTTTTTTTCCCATTTTCTTAAGGATATCATGCTGAGATACAGTATTTCAAGTTTTTTTGCTACATGTTTTTTGTAAGAGAGAAAAATATGGTTTACCATTTGTTAGACATATTTTATAAATGGAAATGAAGACATCTGAACAAATCACGTGTCTGTGTGACAGGATGTTGGCACTAAAATGCCTATACTGTAAAATATAACATTGGTTTTAATAGAATGATCTAGTTGATATCACTTAATTTTAATGTGGTTGTTAGTAATACTACTAAGATGGAATAAGTTATAAGAACTCTGGAGGGAAAAATGCAAAGTAAATCAACTTAAGTTTAATCAGCATAATTAAGATAAATATTGCAGAAACAGTGACAGTGTGAGAACAGTATTTGGTATTTTTCTGTTTATTGATTTGTGTGTTCGATAATTCAAATGACTCAAAAAAGTTCTGATTGATCTGAAAAAGTGTAAAAAAAAAAAAAAAAAAACTATTGTGATGTCTATTCTTCATCATCCAAAATTTCTCACATTCTTTTCTTCAGTTTTCTTTTATTTTCTGGTCTCCATATTGAGCTCATACAGGTAATCCTCTTTTAGTTTCAGTGTATAGACAACGTGCTCTAAACTAGAAAAATATCCAGCCTGTTAGAATGATGATTGAGGATGGAAATGAAGGATTTGCAAACAATGTTGCTGTAAATGCAAACAATATCCTGACTAAAGATCAATTTCTATATTAAACTTAATTCATGTTAGTTTGTCAAATGTACTTACTCATATTGAGTTGTCTGTACCTGCTACTTGTCTTATCAAGTGTTATGTTCTTGGTTTTTCTGGGTGTGTACACCTGTACACACCCGTTCCTGGTGGATGGACTTATTTACATATTTCCCATCATGCTTTGTGGCACCCTCTGTTTTGTTCTGCAACAAGAATTAAATGTCCACATAATCCCATGACCCTCTCCCTGTGTAACCATTAGAAAATGTACAGAACCAGGTTGTACTGGTGTTATCCATGATGGGATCATGTGAACATTCCAGTATATCTGAAGTGGAAGGTTGCATTGAGACCAATCTGCTGGCCTTGCCTTTAGAACTTGTAAGAAGTGCATTTTTTAAGGATAACTTTCTTTTTTTTTTCAACCTGGACCTTTTCTGTTTCTGCATCGCTTTCATTCCCTCAGAAGATATGACTTGATTCGCCCTTTGGTGTACATCCAGTAATAATGCCGGAGACGAAGCAGCGACTATAAGGCATTATCTGCAGTAAAAGTCCCTGATTTTCACCAATACTTTAAGTACAATGAAAAAAACAAACAAGTACTATTGTCCCGTGATTTCAGATTTAGCTTTCTGTTAGTTATCAGGGTGTTCTACACACTTTTTGGGGCCGGGTATCATGATGCACGCTTCCGTTGTACAGCTGAGACGAGCAGCTCGCCGCCCAGACAACAACAATAAAACAATTTGTGAAACTCTGAACTCACGGGACAATAGTACTCATTCGTTTGTTCATTCTCCTTAAAGAATTGATGAAATCAAGGATTTTTGCTGCAGATAATGTCTTATGTAGTGGCTGCCCCGTCTCCGCCATTATTACTGGATGTACACCAAAGGCCGACTCAGCGTAATATCTTCCCAAGGACTCAAAGTGATGCAGAAACTTTACCGGGGAGTAAATACACGTATAAACTCCTAGAAATATGGTCCAGGTTGAAAAAAAAAAGAAAGCTGTCTAGGGGTGTCCCCAAATAGTCGACGATTCGTTTCCAGGACTGAGCTTCGACTGCCAGTCTCTAAGTCGAATAGTCGCAGCATTTGGTTACCAAGCAAAAATCATATCATCCTGCAGTAGGAGGGGGTGAATGTTTGATTTTTACACAATATTCATTTGTCCTTTAAATAATTCATGTTATAGGTCTATTAGCAGCCGAATAATTCTGTTACTATCAGTGTGGCATAAGGCAAAATGAGCCGGGCAGGCGGGTTTAAACCACAGTCTGCCGACTGAGTCGCACGCGCTGAGCACTCAGACAAAGCGACGTCTCTATGACCAAGTAGCCCGAGACATGAAGGACCCTCACCTGTCACATCATCATCATCGATGTAGTTATTTCCACTAATTTACAGCATCAGTCTGTCAAGGTGGAAACAGTCTTACAGACATGAACACCGCGTCTACAGTACTCCCGTGCGTAATGCTGAAGATGGATACGCTGGCACTGCTGGAGGATTATTCAGATTATATCAGGAAAGAATGCGTTTTTAAGAACCATAATTTCCTGAATCATGAACCTGTGGCTGATATCAGACTCCCTAGAGCAGCGCTTTTATCTTTGTCCTGAACTGGACCGCCGTCTCGCTGCGTCAGCTGTTGAGCGCAAATGTGGAGCGGCTCCTGAACGGTGGAGATGCCAAGAGATGATGCAGGAGAAGATGCTGCACTATTCCAGCAAGTTGTGGAATAATCGTGGCTGTGATGTTCTGCACATTCCCTCCACCTCCACTCCACGCCACCCAGAGCAGATTCTCCTGTCGGCTTTATTGTTAACGAAGCGAGGAGGCTTTCTGCTGCGCAGATTCTAACTTTTACTTTCCGTTTTACATGGATATAACTTTGTACTTCGTTATGAGCCTATTTTT
The DNA here is from genome assembly GCA_023101725.1 of Atherinomorus stipes. NCBI lineage: Eukaryota > Metazoa > Chordata > Actinopteri > Atheriniformes > Atherinidae > Atherinomorus > Atherinomorus stipes. Next base: position 7,467 of record JALJCO010008973.1, read on the forward strand.
TTATTGTTGTGTAATTGATTTATTTATTCAGTGAAGGTTATTCTATTGTAATTCCTCTGTATATATTTGACATTTGGACTGTGCGCAGCGGAGCGCGCACAGACTGTCAACACCCTTTTAATTTTCTTTCCTGACTTTAAATTGTTAAGCAAAAAAAAACAGACAAAAAAACAACAAATAAAAAACATTTGAATTTATTTGATGAGGTGTTCCAGCTCTTTCTCTGGAGCAGGAAAAGACGATTATGAATCAAGAAGGGAAAAAAAAAAAAAAAAAAAAAAAACATGATTCGACTATTCGTCGGCGAATGACATGATCTGACGAATCAGGTTCGACTATGAAAATTCTTAGTCGGGGACACCCCTAAAGCTGTCCTTTAAATACATATTGCAAAATGTATAATTACAATAATATTGACAACAAACTGATAGGCCCCACCTTGGGAACCCTGCCTTTGGTGAAATGTTTAACAACTTTGAAGCAACGGCCACTTATTTGGCAGAAAATTCTTGTGACTTAAAGTAACAACTTGATTTGAATTTAACTATACTGATATATAGTAAGTAGTCAAAACTTCAAAAAAAGGACAGCTCACTCAAAAATATGAATTTCACAATGATCTCCACAATTAAGTTTGTTTACTCACTTTTTCCAAGGTAATCGGGTTCCTCAGTATTTTCAATATTATTTTGTTAAGTTTATTTTAGCAAAAACCCTCTCACACTATGTTCCTGTGGTAAAAGCAAGAATCAGAATCATCAGTACGAAGTAATTGTGTATGTTACAAAAAAAGAAGATTTTGTAAAGTATCTTATCTTATTTATGTGAAATTAATCACATCAAGTTCATTCCATAACTATATTCACTTCCATCATCAGATTTATCATGTTCAAGAAAGTTCTACAAGATAAAACCATTTTAGTACATTGCACTTACTTACTCAAATATATAAAAACTTCATTTTTTTAAAGTGAGGTTGCTTTTTTTTTTTTTAAAGAAAACCCAACTAGTAAGACTTAACAATGTAAAGATCCTTTGTGAATGTGTAAAAAAAAAACAGTGGTTCATCCCTTGGCTGTTGTTTCTTTTCCACTGAGTTTTGTGATTAATTATCTGAATTTCATGTCACCAATATGATTATATATGGCATTTAAATTACTTTATAATGATATCAACATTATAGAAAAAAAGGGTTGACAAATTTCTCACATTCTTCTGATTAAAAAAAAAAACTTTTAATGCTATATTTATGGGTTTTTACTTATTAATTTTATCAACAACCTACATTATGTAGAAAACCACTAACCTCAAGTTATAAACACATCTAGTAAACTTTGCGTTATTCTGTTTTAACTCACCGCTTGTCTTTGGGTCTGCTCTGCTCTGCTTTGCTGTCTGTCCACATCAAGTCTGTGCAGTAAATGTCTCCTGGTTATTGTAAAACCAGAGTTTTAATATTCAAATATTGAGGTTCCTGATCTTTGCATCTGCCAGGAAAATGTCCACGGCAGCTATAATGCATGTTTTGTTTTTGTTTTCTATTTATTTCACTGCTCCTGTGAACAAGCTCTGCTTTCATTCTGCAGAGACGAATTTCACATCAGGTAAGAGGAAGTTTCAAATCCCTTTATGAAAGCTGTTTGGGACAGACAAACTTCCCCAGCTCATTGGGTTTGAATTCAGTGGAAATGCAAATTTGAAGTAAACTTTGAAAGTCTTTATTCAGTGAAAATATGCAAAACTTTGAGGAAGGAGACCCAAGCAAACCCAAACACTTGGACATGCTGGGCTGTATCCACCTGGTTTAATTAGTTATGAATAAGTGACCAAGTGCATATATAATATTTGGGCTCCACCTGAACTCAGGAATTTTCAAATGAACAGCAATATCAGTCTCAAAGTGTGAGGCTCGCACCCTCCGTGCCCCGTGCAGTTCTGTACGCGAACTGGAGTGGGTCTGATTTATTGGACAGTTCAGACACAAGTTGGTCAGCCACAACCTTAAATAGAACTTAGGTCAGGGCAATGGGCCTGCAGTTCTGCAGGTCCTTGGGCCGAACCTTTTTGGGATGAGGAATGATGGTTGACTCCTTCCACTGACCAGTAACTGTACCTGAGTCCATGAGCACTGCAGGGAATTCCAGGTCTTTGGATATAAAATTATAAATTTAGTCTGTCTTAAGCCCGGCCTTCACTGTGCGATTTTTGGCCGTTTTTGAGCTGATTTTCCAGTTGGGCGACAATTTTGGGGATCGGGCGGACTCTTGGTCAAATCGTGTGTCATGCGATCAGAAATCGTGAGTCATAAGAAAATCAAACCTGTTTGATATTTTAGTTGTGGCTCGTGAGTGAATTGCATGTTGAATCGGCGCCACGACCAGACTGATAACTCTTTCCCCGAAGATTTTCACATTTCGCATGTGTGAAACAAAAAGGCAGTAAACCAGAAGCAGCATGGTCATTTGGACGGAGTTCTCGTCGTAGAACCGACAGACCGTACAGGCCAAGTCTGGTCAGCCAATTTCTCATTCACACAAGACGTCGTCACCTTTTCTTTTTGGTGAATTCTTTACAAAGAAGAGTACAAATCGCCAAGGCGTCGCATTTTTTTGGTGATAGCATACTGTTACTGCTGCTGTTGTTGTTAATGTCTTCTTCTTCTTCTCTGTTTTCTTCTTCTTCTACTACTAGCTGTATTTATTGCGTTGTATGTTGGAATTGTTCAAGACCCCTTTAAGGACAAACAGTGTTAGATCACATCCGAGCGTCGGTATGAGGACAGACATCGCAAGCTGTGAACTTTTGAACTCTATGACTGATTTGCACAATTTGAGTTGGGGCTGCGGGCAACGATTGAAAATATTGCAGTGTATCTCAGGCTTTACACAATCACTTTATGTTCTCTCTGTAAACATCAGTCCATTGTGTGTATTTTACATATTTACAGAGAATACTGCATGTGTTAGATACAGATATGTTGAATCCAAAGGTTTCATGAAAAAAATGAACACAAATTTAGTTATAGTTGTTTATCATCTATACCTCCAAGTGATTTTGTGCCCAGGCTACATGACCACAGAGATTTCCATCTGGCTGACTGGTTAGTGTGCATGACTATTGCATGGAGGACGGGGTTCAAACCCTACTTCAGCCCTCCTTGTGTTACATCTTCCTTGTGGTAAGCCACATTTAGCCTAATTGCACTACTACTGGTCAAGATAGGTGGCAATAATGCTCATTAATAAAAGTGAAACTGCCTGTCTGTTCAAGTTTCTTAACTTATTTTCTATGGCAGGGGTGCCTAAACTTTTTGTCTCCAAAGGTCAAAGTGCAATGTGCCAGTGAGCTGCAGGCAAATCACAGAGATTTTAAGGGTAAAACTCAAATGACTGTAAAGCAAAGTTCTTATTATAATTATTGTTCAGTATTTAAATAAATGCATTCTTTTCCATCAGAGCAAATAAGACGCTGCATAAAAACACCATTATGGCAAAAATAACAATAAAGCCAGAGTTAGAAGGACAATAAACAATAATTGTAGCCACCAGACTGCAACCAAATATAATTTTCAGGTTGATATTGTAGCGGTTGCTGCATATTTCCCACCACGCCTTGCTGCACCCTCTGTTCTTTTCTTTACCGTGACTTAAATATCCATTTAATACAATGACTCCATCACCATCTGAAATTCAAGACATACATTTGCACACTCTATTCGCAGGCATGGCTAAAATGGAACTACTACCTGTATTGGAAAATAATGTGCATTGTTACCACATTACATGAGGTGGTATATCGATGTGACATGGTCCTGATGTGTCTAAGAGAGCTAATCTGCCATGTAAAGAAGGTCTGTTTTTACATGCCCACTGTGCTACAGGTGTTTAATGCCCCCTGTTCCAACATAGCTGACTCAAACAGTCTATGTACATAGTTCTGCACAGTGACTCCATTTGAGTCAGGTATGTTGGAACAAGGAGGCAGAAAACCTGCAGGATTGTGGTCCTCGAGGACTAGAGCTGAAAATCCTAGATAGAATGTAAAAATAATGTGTGTATAAGTGACCAAATTTTGTTGGAGTAAAAGTAATTAAATAGTTTAGGGATAAAGTGATAAAATTTTATGAAGGTTTAAAATGTTCCAAGAACTCAAATTATTTATTCAAAACATGACTCAGTCACACTCTATCAACATGAAAAACACAGGTTTATTGAATATTAATAATTTGTATGAATTGAACTCAATTTTTAAAGTTGCTACCAAAGCAAATCATCTGTGTGCAACCACTGTCCACTATTGATTTAAGTAAATCTAACCGGGTCACTACCTTGTTGGGATTCACTGTGCAGGATGGTGGTCACCACCTTTTCATTGATGACAAGGGGGTGGAAGGGTGGGCTGTGAGTGTCCGGGCTCCAAGTAGATTTTATACTGGTGTTATGGATGTTATTGGAATGAATTAAGTGGATGCTGAGCTGCTCTGCAAGAGAGGTGGGATATGGATGGATGGACATACATTACAGGTTTGGATGTTCTGCCTATTCATACGCTGCCATGCCTCCTTGTTCATTCCCAGATCTTAGTCTTCTTTCCACCTTGTCTTTGTATCAAAGACTGTATACAATAACTGGACGTAGCATCTGGTCTCGTCTGAATAGAGAAATGTGAAGCCAGTTTGGCGTGTCTTACCGTTACCATGTTGCCGTGTCATGTGTGTCATCACTCCAAGAAAATAGGGACACGCCCTTAATTATGTGTAATTTGAAGAATAAATAACATCTAAACGAATGAGTTATCAAAAAATTAACCCCCTCACAGTTGACATGAAGGTAAACTTGACCTAATAAACCTAAAATGGTTTTTTGAGCCAGGCTGTAAACATGTTTATTTCTGCTGTGAAGTTGGCGTTTTTAACATGGGAGTCTAT
>JALJCO010008974.1:0-106493 GCA_023101725.1 Atherinomorus stipes
TGGCTGCAGGGCAGGATCCCTCTATAAAAGAAGAAGTGGCTGATTTGTTTGGGGTGTGCCGATTTCCTTTGAGTGGCCAGGTGCAACAAAGCCACCGTGGGTCCTTGAGATGTGGATGAGATCTGCTGTCCGGGTAAATAAGGTTTTTTGTTTGTTCTTTTATAGTGGTTGTGGTCTAATACAGTTTTTTTTGTATGGCAGGGCCAAAGACCAGACAATTGATTTTCCATCATGGAATGTGATTGAGGTGGCGTGGGAATGCGACGCCGCAGGTATGCTGCGTTTTTAATAGTTTTTAGGGAGAATTAAAAGTATTTTTATAGACCTTTTGTATTCATTTTTGTTTTCTGTTTTTATTGCAGCTTTAAGCACCGTCACCTGCTGTCCTTTTTTAGTTGTTTGTTTGGGGATTTGTTTTATTTCAGTTAGTCCACTTCTGGTCCGAGTTGTTAAGATGCCGAACAGATATACAACTGTAAGAGTGGACTAACTGGTTTATTTTCATTCTTTTTGTTGTTTGTTTTTTTGTTTTGTATTGGGTCGCCTCCTTAATAACTGCATCCTTGCATTTATGCTCTCAAAACAGTAGTTTATCCCTGACCTGTGTGGAGTGGTTGCGGTGTTTCTTTGCAGTGGGTTTTTACCAAATTGTAGTGTGCACTGTTTGCCGTGTTAGCGGATTGTCCGCCCTGGTGTGTACGATTCAACTCAGGTGTATTCGTCCGCTGTTTTGAGGATAAGGCCTGGATTAGGTAAACAGGAGTGCAAGCCGTGCTGTTTATTATAAATAAATGTTGTTAAACTTTATTTGAGTTTGTGTCTTGATATCACTAGCTTAGGCTAGTAACATTTGGCGTTGTTTGGCAAAAAAAAAAGAACTTGCGGGAGGTTACCCTTTTGATTGTTTTGTTTTGTCAATTTACTTGGGAAGGACAGCAGGGGCGGCGGGTTACGTTTGTCTGTGACAGTATGGATTCTGCGGGGAGCAGCGAAGCTCAGGAGGAGCCCGACAGACGATCCATGTCGCAGCAAATTCAAGATCTGGAAAAGGAATTGGCTGCTTTGAGAGCAGCAGCGGCAGCATTACCTGCAGACTCTGAACGGGCCTCTACGTCATCTGCAGCTGCACAGCAAGAAACCGGACATTCAGATGCGGTTATTTACGTCCAGCAGGACCGAAAAATGCCCATGTTTTCTGGCAAATTGGACGTGGTTGATAATTTAACTTTGGATGAATGGACTGAACAGATGAGAGACTTTGTACAAACGCGTGGGCGAACTGAAAAAGACCGCGCCCAGATAGTTTTTGATCACCTGGAAGGTACAGCAAGGACTGAAATTAAATTTTTGCCACTAGCTCAAAGAGAAAAAGTTCAATGCATTTTTGATGTACTCAAGGAAGTTTATGGTTGTATGCATTCAAGGATATCATTACAACGCAGGTTCTACAACCGCAAACAACTGGATGGAGAATCTCTGCTTGATTACTCACATGCTTTGATGGACTTAACTGATCAAGTAGGTAAAACTGATGTACAGGTACCAGCAAAAGATTTACGGGACCAGTTCTGTGATGGGGTGAGAAATCAGGCCTTAAGAGTAAGACTGAGAGATTTGGTAAATGTTAATCCACAGTGGACCTTTCGGGATGTTAGAGGTGAAGCTATAAGATGGACTGCACAGTGTGATAGTCAGTCCTCTAAAGTAAACCATTGTACCAGTTCAGTTTCAAATGAAGTGTCTGCTGCTTGTGAAAGCACAGTGTCTCGCCAACCTGAGTATGGTGAGTTGGTGTCTTTGTTAAAAGCACAGCAGACCCAGCTGGAATTGGTCATGAAGGCTTTGGCTCCACATAGTGCCCCTCTCCCCAAAACGCGCAGTTTTAGACCCCGGAGAACAGCTGATGGAAAACCGATTTGTTTCAAATGTGAAAAAAGTGGGCATATTGCCCGCTATTGTCCTACCTCTAATAAAACTGACTCTAAAGATGGCAAAGATGACACTCAGTTTTCAAAATCAGTGGGAAACTAGAACCCGCCAGTGTGCAGAGCCAAACACTGGTGGGGGCTTCACAAGGCTCTGAAGCTGTTAATCCAAATGTCTGTAATCTGGTTGGTGAATGTTTGGAGGGGGAGGTGGATTTTGCTGGGGTGAAGGTTAATTGTCTGTTGGACAGCGGATCCATGGTTACAACTATTACTGAAAGTTTTTTCAAAAGTCATTTTTCCCACCTGACTGACAAAGAGCTTAAAGACTGTGGCTGGTTGGGTTTAAAAGCAGCAAATGGGCTAAAAATTCCCTATCTGGGTTACATGGAGTTTGATATTACTGTGTTGGGGGTGTCACTTCCTCGTTTGGGAGTATTAATAGTGGAGGACCCACCTGACAGTTATATGAGGCAGAAAAAGACACTTGTTCCAGGAGTATTGGGAATGAATGTGTTTAATCCTCTTTATGCTGAACTGTGTAAAAAATATGGCCCTAATCTGTGGGATGCACCAGTGCTGGAGTCGGCCCCACGGGCATGGAGGCGGGCTCTCAGACACTGCCAGATGATGGAGACCATGGCCAACTCTCCCCACCCTTACTCCATCAGAGTGCAGGGTAAGAAATCATTTTGTGTTCCTGCGGGTAGTCTATGCTATGTCCCAGTTACATGTCCACAGATTCCTACACTTAATCAAGTTGACATGTTTGTTGAACCTCTTGGTCCAGAAGAGGACAGTCTACCAGAGGGGTTGCTGGTATCTCCTTCCTTAGTAAAAGTAGAGAGGGGGAAAGCATTTGTTCCTGTTACCAATGTGGGCACAGTAGATGTATGGTTAACACCTCGCAGAGTCGTTGCTACAGTTCAAATGGCCACAGTTGTGTCAGCTGATCCCCAGATACAGCTTTCTGTTGACTCTGAGAGCTGTATAGCAGTTATTTCTAGCCAGGATATTACTAAAGATGATACTCACTTGGAGCTGCCAGAATTTAGAAATCTGCAGGTGAAGGAGATGCAACAGGCCAGGGATTTGCTGTTAAAATATCGTAAAGTATTTGCAAAGGATGACTTGGATGTAGGTAGTACCAACCTGATAAAACATGAAATCCCCTTGATGGATGAAACACCTGTACGTCAGCCATATAGGCGCATCCCTCCTTCGCAGTATGACCTGGTACGTGCTCACATTCAACAGCTCTTACAAAGTCACGTCATCAGAGAAAGTAGTAGCCCTTATGCATCACCAATTGTACTAGTGCAAAAGAAAGACGGAACGTTACGAATGTGTGTTGACTACAGACAGCTAAATGCTAAAACCCGCCGGGATGCATTCCCCCTGCCTAGGATTGATGAGTCCCTTGATGCTTTGGCAGGAGCTCAGTGGTTCACAACATTGGATCTGGCAAGTGGGTATAGTCAGGTGGAGATGGCTGAAAAGGACAAGGCGAAAACAGCATTTTGTACACCCTTTGGGTTATTTGAGTTTAACCGCATGCCGTTTGGGTTGTGCAATGCACCAAGTACATTTCAGCGCCTTATGGAGCGCCTTTTCGGAGACTGCCGCTACCAATCTGTGTTGTTGTACTTGGATGATGTGATTGTGTTCTCATCAACAGTAGAACAACACCTGCAGCGTTTAGATGAAGTTCTTTCTCGACTTGATACCCAAGGTTTAAAAGTGAAGCTTTCCAAATGTCAGTTCTTCCAAAAACGTGTGAAATATTTGGGCCATGTGGTATCTTCAGAAGGAGTCTCCACTGACCCAGAGAAGGTGGCTGCAGTGCGGGACTGGCAAAGACCCACTAATTTAGCTGAGCTTCGGTCATTTTTAGGGTTTGCCAGCTATTATAGGAGATTTATTGGTGGATTTTCTAGGATGGCTGCCCCCTTGAATCGTCTGGTAGCCAGACTTCTTCCTGCTGGAAAAAAAGGCAAAACCCCTAAAAGGCCTCTGGGTGAATTCTGGGACTCTGAGTGTGAGCAAAGCTTTCAGGAGCTCAAAGCAGCTTTAATAACTACACCTGTTCTTGCTTATGCAGATTTCCAGAAGCCATTTGTGTTAGAAGTAGATGCCAGCCATGGAGGGTTGGGAGCAGTCCTCTCCCAAGAGCATGAGGGTAAGTTGCGCCCCATAGCATTTGCGAGCCGTAGTTTAAAACCCACTGAACGCAATATGAAGAACTACAGCTCTATGAAGTTAGAGTTGGTAGCCCTTAAATGGGCTGTGACAGAAAAATTTAGAGAGTACTTACTGGGCAACAAATGTACCGTGTTTACGGATAACAACCCGTTAAGTCATCTGGCCACAGCAAAGCTTGGAGCTACAGAACAAAGATGGGTCTCTGAATTGGCAGTGTTTGACCTGACGCTGAAATATCGCCCGGGTTCTCTCAATGCTAATGCAGATGCTTTGTCCCGCCAACACTTCTCTGACGGGGGGTGTGAGGCGAGTATAGGGGTCACAGGGGTGCAGGAGGAGATAAGTGCGTTGCCTGGGCTGTCAAGCTCGGATTTGTGTGTTATCCAACATCAGGACCCACATATTGGCCCGTTTCTTAAGTTTTGGGAGGGGGGTAGGATGCCTGATGTTAAAGAGAGAAATGAGCTGGATAAAGCCAGTAGAGAATTGGTGCGACAGTGGGGGCGTCTCAGGGAAGCGGGAGTCTGTTCTCCACCGTTGTATTCGTACCCCAGATGAGCAGGCTGAGGTTGAGCAGCTAGTACTACCCCAGTGTTTGCATAATGAAATCCTCCGCTCTCTACATGATGACCAGGGCCACCAGGGGGTTGACCGGACTCTGCAGTTAGTACGTACACGGTATTACTGGCCTAATATGTATAGGGATGTGGAAAGGTGGTGTAAAACCTGTGAGAGATGTGTGCTGTCTAAAGCAGTGCAGCCAAAAGTTCAGACTTTTATGGGTACAGTTAGAGCATCACGGCCTCATGAAGTTTTGGCAATAGACTTTACAGTTTTGGAGCCTTCCACAGACGGTCGGGAGAATGTCCTTGTGATGACTGATGTTTTTTCCAAGTATACGCAGACTGTCCCTACAAAAGATCAGCGTGCTACCACCGTGGCTGAAGTGCTAGTGAAGCATTGGTTTCAGCTTTTTGGTATTCCCAGTCGCATTCATTCAGATCAGGGTAAGAATTTTGAGAGTAATTTGGTCCATCAGCTTTGTAAACTTTACAATGTTGAAAAGAGCCGCACAACCCCATACCATCCTCAAGGAAATGGCCAGTGCGAGCGCTTTAACCGTACATTACATGATCTATTGCGTACCCTTCCTTCTGAGCAGAAACGTAGGTGGCCTCGCCACCTGTCTCAGGTTACATTTGCATATAACACTACTGTCCACCAAACCACTGGCAGGACTCCATATTTCTTAATGTTTGGCAGGGAGCCACAGTTGCCGGTAGATTTTCTGGTTGGGAGTAAGAAAGAGGAAGACCTACCCTTCGAGGAATGGGTAGAAGAGCATCAAAACTCCTTGACTGCAGCTTATGAGGCTGTGCAACAAAGAGTGGGCAATAGGATGATGCAGAGGAATTTGCAAATTCAAGACACCGACATGGCACCAGACTTTGAGGCAGGGGATCTTGTGTATATGCGGAACCATTCAGTTAGGGGTCGTAACAAGATCCAGGATTTTTGGGATTCCACCCCTTACGCAGTCGTCCTCCCACCCCCTGAACGAGGAGTGGTGTACTCCATTGCACCTGTGGGACAGGAGGGGCCTGTTCGGCAGGTTCACAGGACAGAACTGAGAAGTATTCCTGAAAGTAGAGATGTGGTGGAGACCCAAGATGAGGTGCAGGAAAAAATACTGACTGAAACAGATCTGAATATTGAAACGGTGAATATGTCTGAACCTGAATCCGGGTTGTGCAGTGATAATGTGGAGTTGCCAGGAAATTACTTGGCTCCTGTACAGCTTGCTTCAGGCCAAGAACCCACACAGGAAACCGGCACATCCTTGGGTTCTGAGCCTCGGAGGTCTACAAGGAAAACTGCAGGGCAGCATTCAAACCCACACAGAATGCCCCAATCTGTGCAGACCAGAGTGTGATTGTGGAGTTTCCCTTTTTTGTAATCTGAAAGTACATCGTCGGGTCGACGATGCACTATGATGGGGAGGGATGTAACAGGTGGCACCACAGGGTGTCGCTCTGGCTGCAGGGCAGGATCCCTCTATAAAAGAAGAAGTGGCTGATTTGTTTGGGGTGTGCCGATTTCCTTTGAGTGGCCAGGTGCAACAAAGCCACCGTGGGTCCTTGAGATGTGGATGAGATCTGCTGTCCGGGTAAATAAGGTTTTTTGTTTGTTCTTTTATAGTGGTTGTGGTCTAATACAGTTTTTTTGTATGGCAGGGCCAAAGACCAGACAATTGATTTTCCATCATGGAATGTGATTGAGGTGGCGTGGGAATGCGACGCCGCAGGTATGCTGCGTTTTTAATAGTTTTTAGGGAGAATTAAAAGTATTTTTATAGACCTTTTGTATTCATTTTTGTTTTCTGTTTTTATTGCAGCTTTAAGCACCGTCACCTGCTGTCCTTTTTTAGTTGTTTGTTTGGGGATTTGTTTTATTTCAGTTAGTCCACTTCTGGTCCGAGTTGTTAAGATGCCGAACAGATATACAACTGTAAGAGTGGACTAACTGGTTTATTTTCATTCTTTTTGTTGTTTGTTTTTTTGTTTTGTATTGGGTCGCCTCCTTAATAACTGCATCCTTGCATTTATGCTCTCAAAACAGTAGTTTATCCCTGACCTGTGTGGAGTGGTTGCGGTGTTTCTTTGCAGTGGGTTTTTAACAAATTGTAGTGTGCACTGTTTGCCGTGTTAGCGGATTGTCCGCCCTGGTGTGTACGATTCAACTCAGGTGTATTCGTCCGCTGTTTTGAGGATAAGGCCTGGATTAGGTAAACAGGAGTGCAAGCCGTGCTGTTTATTATAAATAAATGTTGTTAAACTTTATTTGAGTTTGTGTCTTGATATCACTAGCTTAGGCTAGTAACATTTACATTGTGTGATATGTTGAGTATAGTATTGTCATCTTATGTTATTATTTATTAACTAATTGTTTTATATCATGTTATCTCGTTTTTAAATTGCTTGAAATGTTAGGTATAGTACTGTTGTTTTATGTAGTTATTTTAGTTCCATCTACCTGCCAAGGGACTGAGGATGGAAATTAGCCACTGGCTATAATCTTGCATATTTGCACGGAAGTGTATATTAATATGCCTGGTCCCTATTTTTAAATAAATAAATTAAATGAAATGAAAATACAGTTCAAACAGCTAAAAATGTTGATTTTTTTTGTACTTGTTTTACTTGGCAAAACAATGTTCTATTTTGAGTAGCTTTTAGCTTTAGCCACCTTCAATAAACTATCTAATTCTCTAAATTTAGAGCACTCTTCTGCAAGCAAGACACCGACAACTTATCAGTTCTTCACATAAATCCCACTTTTTAAAGAAAAGAATGGAAGTAGTTACACAGCTAACGTGCAGGTTTGTGTTCAACATTTATGTTGACGTAAAGAGTTAAGTCGAGCAGTAAAAAGGCTTTCACCATACTGTATATATCTGTGAATGAGATGTTTAGCTGATAAAGCTATGAACAGCAGAAACTTATACCTTTAGGATTTTCTGCTACTGCACTTAAAACTAGTCTGATTGAGATTTGAGTGGATATAATCAAATAGGCTCAAACTAATCTAATGCTCCGCATACTCCCTCCCTTGATAATAGGATTAAGCAGCGACCTTCTTGGTGAACAGATGCCTGTTGGCAGAGGCCCTACCTCTGTTAGACAGGTCACATACTGGACAACCAACCTTATTATGTCACCAAACATTAGGTTAAGGGCCTTCAGAAATGATGCTGTCATGGGTGTCTAAACATGATCGCTGTCCACCTAGATCCCACCTAAGGTAACATTATCTCCAAGGAGGTTTCGGTGTACATGTGGGGTTTGAGCCGAGACATGAGAAGCCACTGAAGAAAATGACCCAACACTCACAGGATTTGGGCTTAGATTCTTTTTCAGTTGTGTTACCTGAATCTCGTTGGGTAAAAACAACATCAATATATCAAGAATTGATTTAATATTTATTTCTCTCGTAAGTGATCATGATATAATATACCCTTCAAGGTGTCCTATCTGAAATTAACAGACGACATGGAGGTGTGAAGGAAAGTGAAGGAAAGTTCCCTCTGTGAAGTCAATGGACACCCTGTCGGGCATTATCCCTTATTTAACGAGGGAGGTGTAACCTGCAGCGCCACCACAATTCAGTGGTTTTACTAATTATACCATCAGAATCATACAGACTACGGTGAATCTGAGAGCAATCAACATGCTTTATTGTCAGTATTATAGAACTTCCACAAAATTTCACAAATCGCGTTTCTAGGGGAACTCATGTTTCATTAAGGGGAGCTATTGGCTTTATGCACAGCTCCAGTACTTCCTGAACTTAATACTGCACCTTTGTTTCCTGTCTTTCATGATTGGATGAACTAATTAATCCAGGTGTGTCTGACCTCAGCAATTGGTCAGACACACCTGGATTAATCATTTAATCCAATCTTGCATACAGCCAAAGTGCATAAAGCCCATAGCTCCCCCAGCTCACCCATGCCTCGCACCCTGGTTAAATGGGGGCAGAAGTTTTGCTTTAAATTTACTTTTTACAGTTGAGCCAGCCAACAACATCTCAAAATCCTTTGTTGAAATTTTAAAGCAAACTGCTCAGGTATTGTGTTCAAGACAAGTTTTTGACGTTTGAGCTGTGCACCTTTATTTCAAAGCAAATGGAGCCCTTTAGTTAAAGTCAGAAACAGGTTTTCTTTCAGGCAAATCTTAATAGATCAATTAACAAGTTTCTGAATGCCTAAAACAGCAGTGATTAATTGTAGAATCTGGAGTTTTCCTCCTGAAAATAAATGCTACACTTGTGTGAGTGAAATCTGGCTTAATCCGCACCTTTGGACCTCTATTCTCGTGTGGCGGTGTGTTTTGTTTGCAACTCCCCCTTGCCTGACTTTATTTTGTCTTTTCCCTTTGTTTTGGTGTGTTCAGGATGTTTCTGGGCAGAGATTTGCGTATTGTCTCCAGCCAATGAGAGAGCAAAAGACAACGTGCTCTGTGGTGACAAACATCAATTGACACAGACTTGATGTCAGGACCCATATACAGTAAAGCCCCACTTCCACCCACGGGTCTGGGTCGGGTCGGGTCAGGTTGGGCCAGGCCGGATCGAGTGGGTTTTGGTACGGATGTGTTGATTTCACGCTGCGTCCCCACAGCAACCTGTACCCTTACTTTGGAGGCACTGGACAGCGCTGCTACGTGATCGCGTGACATCATCGCTGTGCAACGCCTTTTAACCAAAACACCGCACCACACATGACAGAAACAAAAGGAGTCACCCCGGCTTTGTTTTTACGCTTGGTCACGAGGGAAGTGAGATTTTTCAACAAATTAATGTATTGCTGTGTGTTAGCTCCACCTCTTTGGTCCGGATCGGTTAGATCAGTACCCCTACCGAAGGATGCCAAAAAAGTAGGCTGGGTCAGGTCGGATATAAGGGTACCTGTCCAGGTTTTTATCTGTGGAGACACAAAAAAACGTGGACCGATCCGGCCCAACCCGACCCAGACCCGCTGGTGGAAACGGGGCATAAAACCCTTTATGTCTCAACTAAGACATAATTGATAACAGGGACATCCAATTATGAGATTTTTTCTGTTTATTCCACTTTTCAAGTACGGTTCAAATAGTTATCTCAACTCAACCTACTTTTGTCTCAGTGATGTCTTTTCTCTTTTTTAGCTCACCTCTCGCTCCTAAGGAACCAAAGAAGTAATTCAGGAACAATCGATCACAGAATGATACCATTATAAGAAGCTCAAACTCATCTCAGAGATGAGATTGAGCCACAAACGAGCAGGACATTTTTCCTATGTACATCTATGTGCTTTATACCTGAAAGATTTGATGCTGTTTGAAGCCAAAAGGCAGTAACACCAAATATTAATGTGAATAAAGGCAGGGTATGGAATTCTAGAAAAACGGTTCGAGCAAGCTATATATTAAAAGATAACCCCCCCTGAAACCACGCCTCCAGAGCGCAGGAGCGTGTGCACCGATGGTTTACAAGCAAAGATAACCGATAACAGCCGAGTGGATAGCTTGTTAGCCTGCTAGTAAACAGCAGAGGAACCCCGTTGCGTGTTAAGTGTTAATTTGCTCACCTCCAACTCCTTCTGTGGTCTAAAACAACCACACTGCAAACATCAACACCTCCATGACTTGATCCACATCCATTTTTTTTTCTTTGTTTATTTCTATCAATTTGCTATTTTTGCCATAATGTCCATCACATAAAATGTTAGTAATCGTAAATTGTCCATTATAGCATTATGTAACAGTTGCTGCTTATTTCCCATATGCCTTGATTGTTCGTCCCAATAACGTCATTTAGCGACTTTTGGCAACTTTTGGGCCAGCCAAGAGCGACTTCTCTCCCTGAAGAGTTGGTGACAGTGGCATGTGTTGCGCTCTGTAGTGAACATAACACACAGCTCAGAAGAGAGATCAGATGTGCGATCTGTCTTTTATCTCAAGTGTGCAGCGTTAAATGTGTGCAGGTTAGAAGAGTCCAGTAACATGTGCCAGTATTAAAGAAGTCACCCCCTGTAGTTTATGCTTCCTATTGTAGCATAATAATAAAATCATAATAAATAATTTCCCGGATGCTAAAATGTACTTAACATGAAAGTACTGCCAAATTCAGATTTCGGGTTATGATATACATGATAAAATAAATAAATGCTACAGCAGCATATATGAGTTTGGCTTGGAGATATGAGTTAGTATGAACATGATTTGTCTCTGAGATCAGCTGACATCATTTCGAGTGAGATAGACACTGTGGGATTTAAAAGGGGAAAAAAGCAGAAAGTTATTTTATAAAATAAACTATTCAAGCAGGAGGGAGTGAGAGGTGGGGGATCTTAATTGTATTTACAGGGAAATAGCAACCCTAACAGCGGCCCGCAATATTGGGTCAGTTTTTTTGCCATGATCGATACAAATGTGCTGTAGGATCTCACCCCTCTTTCTCCAGTTGTTGTGACACCCTCTAACAGCAGAAATAATCAAAGTCATGGGTAAAGAACTAGTGATAAGCTGGTGGAAATTCTATGAATTGCTATGGATATGAATAGCAACCAGAAATGTCAACACAACCAGAAGTCAAATGGCGCCACCTTTGCAAGTCCCCAAAATAAGGTGAATTAACGTGTGTTTTTTAGAAATGTCGCTTGCTCGAACCATATATGCAGGATCCCCTACCCTGCCTAAACATGCTACATGGTGATACTAAGAAAAGCAGCATGTTACAGATATTTCAGGAGCTTTCATCCTACTGAAGACAAGTAATTTTCACGTGCATGTTATAACCTAGCAGATCTTTGACCAGAACTGTTACCTTTAGGGTTAGAAAAAACAGGTTTTTTTTCCTTAATCATGCTTTAATTGCTTTAAACATGAGCAAACACAAGTTTTAAACATAAAAAATAATAGTTGCCGGTGAATAAAGACATGGTAATTTAAGTCAAACATTTTGAGACCCATTTTTTATTGGATATTATTTATGACCTTTTTCAGTTCTTCTATCTCAGTTATTTCATTATCACTTCTCCATGATCTGTTTGCTTTTTGGTTTCTTATCTAATTTCCTTTTTTTGCCTTTAATGAGCCATTTCTTTAAATTGAGCCATCACTCCTACTCTGCCTTTATTTGAGCTGATTATTGACTTCTTTCTGCATTTTTCCCTGCACTGTTAAACTCTGCTTTGAAAAGAGCTTCATGACCACGCTGCTCTCACTACAAATCTTGCACCGGTAATATTAGCATTATGGGGCCATAACTGCTCTTTGAAGATGTACCACTGTCCCCGTTTTGTCCAGGAGACGTCTGTGACCAGCAGCTGTGGAGTGTGTTAATAATGTTGATGTCACAGCAGCTGTCCGCTCTCATCCTGTTAGCTCTGCCTGCCATTATCAGACTACCCCCCCCCCTTTCTCTGCTTGTGCAAACTGCTGGTGCGTGCCTCGCTCATTTTAATACTCCAGACTCATTTGACCGTCTTTATGGACTTATCATATTAAACATTTATCGCAGCCATTTCCCTAAACCAAGCATGTTTATTCAACACTTAAGGGACCGCAGCATGGCTCCTTTTAGCACCCCCACCCCCACATTACACACACTTATTTTCTCCTTTTCCTCATTTCCCTCTCCTCCTTACTCCCTCAGTCCCTGTGGCTTGCTTTATACCAGGCCTCCTTCTCGATGTCCCACTGCCTGAATAAACAGGAGAGGATTGTTTTTGTACAGTTTCTTCCCTCCCATTTCCGGTCATCCTCTCTTTCAGTGGCTGGGACAACAGAGGGGCTTGTGCCTTCTGAACCCACACAGCGAGGTGGGCGCAAATGTGTTTGAGCATTTAGTACTTTGGATGAATTGAGTGTTAGTTTAATCATGTGATCAAACACTAGCTCATATAATAACTTGTGGGAATAAACGAGGAAGCCAGGGAGCAACCCTTGATAGATCTCATGTATGTATTGCGAAGTATTCAGGAGACACTTAGCAATGCATAAATGCTACATATTTTCTTCGTATTACCTTCTTTTGTACAAACAATAGAGGCATTTTTCTTTTTGTCAACAACTCAGCCACTGCAAAATGATATATCGGCCGCTAGATTTTGCTGCAATCAAATGTACTACTGCCAGGCCCAGTGCCCCCTTATTTGATCCTGCACAAGATGGCTTACTGCAGCATCACACCTTACGCTGAGCAAAGGAGGTCTGGGAATCTAGGAATACCACAAAGTGCTAAGATTATTGACAATGCACTCAGTCTCACACTGGGCTTGGGGATCGATGAGTTGCTGGAAGGACATAAATCAGACTCCTGTGGCTCCATTCCATGTCACACCCTAACCCACCCACCCAGCACCCCTATTAACACACACTTGTACTGGAGTGCATGCACACTAGAACATGCATCCTGCAAAACCCCTCTACACACAACATAAAGGCGCTCTGAAATGTGCATGAACACAACAAAAATGCACAAATCAAACTCTTCATTTATGCATCTCACACACACACAAATGCACATACCATCTAACACCGTAGCCACAAGATGACAGCGCTTTAAAAATGGCGGGCTAAAAATAACCATCACTAACTTGGTCTTAAATCTTAGCATCTGTGCCAGGTTTAAAAATAAAGAGCAGTGTCGAGAAACCAAGCTGGACCCATTTGTCTTTCTGTCACACTGTCTATCCAGCTATGCCTCTTCCATTATCCTTTAGCCTACTTTAATATTCGAAAGGTGGGCAGACTTGGTGGTGAAATGTCTACAAGAAATGCAGAATTGAAAAGTGGAATTGCAGAAGCCGCAAAGTTAAAATGACTGAAGAATTGTAAGAAGACTAAGGAGATCATTGATGTGATTTTTCTTTTTTTTTATCCTCTTTTCCTGTTTTTTTGTTTGTTTGTTTGTTTTTCTATGCCATAGACATGACATATCCCTGGCTTGCAGGAGGAGAAAGCTAAGCTGAAAGGTAGAATTGGAGAGACGGGCTGTTGAACTGTTAGTGAGGTACTGAACATCAGACACATGCATCATGCTCTGGCCAGAGTCGTGGGGATCAATTTAGCCTTGGGCTGCTGAGTGTGTGGAGTTCAAAGCCTGGCTTGGTATGTGAAAGACTGGATTAAGAGGTAGTATTTATGAGGTGCAACACGTATGTTTGTCTGAGTGGGTGATAAATAGTAAACTCAGCACACCTCCACCACCTGTTTTCCACAATTAACAAAAGTTCTAGTGTCACCCAAACCAGGAACTACTTGACTAGTGCACAGTGACCAGCACAGCAGAGGCCTACTGGTGTGGACATGTATGCTTTATCCTGAGTAATAACTCATCAGATGAAGCTGGAGAGAGCTGTATTCTTTTGGCAACATTTACCAAAAATTCCACAATAACTTTTCAGCATGTTGTTTATTTTGGACTTCTTCTATTCAAGTTTTAGATATGTGAAAGTTGTCAGCACACTGGGGTGGGGGGTGTCAAATTTGTGTGATTATTTGTGTGGTTAAAAAAACTTTTTAAGAAAAAAATATACAGCAGGTATCTAGATTATATTGTGTGAAAGATTTGCTGGTTTAGTGACACCTAGTGGCAAAGCTGCAGTTTACAAATAACAGTGCCCATGGTAGACCTAATAAAGGGCTCACAAGATATTTGTTGGAATGCAGCTCTGCACTAATAACAACAAACAGTTGTGCTTGAAAGTTTACATCCCTCCCATTAAAGGCCGAAAAAAATCAGCTGCCAGTGAAATAAGTAGAAATGAACTAAATAAAAATGTAATAAAAATCATGACATTCATTAAATCCCAATAAACAGTCGATCACAAAAAAAAAAATCACGACATTAATTTTGTATTGTTGTTCAACAGAAATATTAAAAATATTATTTGTTGTGGACAAAACCACATTGGGTTAAAAAGGCATGAAAATGTTTTCTTTGTATCGAAAACTAATTGAACCGTGACACTTAAGTATCGAACCAAACCGTGCATTTTTTGTATTGTTGCACCCCTAATATATATATATATCCGTACATACATACAGTATATCCATTGTGTACACTAGTTCTAAATACTGATTTAATATAAATGCCTTGCGGGTGTGTATATTTATTGCACTTCACCTGTTTATTATAATATGAAAGTCCATGGTTATAGCTCGCTTCGCTCTGGAATTGTTAGTTATAATGATTAACCGTGCTGCCTCTCCACACTTACTCCTGACTCTGCCTTGTACCATGCTGGTCCTGGTCTGCTCGGTGACGGTTTAAGCAGCTCTATAACAGTTGTGGGTCCGCTTGGTGCTGGTCTGGGTCGCTCCTTACGGTTCTCAGTCCGCTCTGTGGGGGTTTCTTGCATGCTGGAGCTGAACCAGTGGTCCAGGCTCTGTGAGAAGGTCTTGGAGCTGACTTACAGTTCTAAGTCTGGGTGTAACCTGTTGTCTCCATCTTCATCATCATCATTACACTATTCTGAACAGGCTGATGATCCCACCGTACAAACCAGTTCCAATCTGGAGCCATCTCTTATTTTTTCCACTGTTTTGATTTTACATGTACAGTCGCGCTCAAGAGTATTGACACCCTCCAATTTAAGAAAAGGCTAAATTCTCAATAATAATTCAAATTGCAGGAAACTAAAGAAACTAAAAATATATAAAAATTCACAAAATTATGATTTAGTTAAATAAAATATTGCTTTTGAATTTTGGTAGGAAATAATAATTTAAATAAAAACAAACAAAACTGTCCCAGACACATTAAGCTTTCCTGTGAAATGTGGACCAAGAATTTCATAGAATTTTTATTTATTGTTTCGTTTGTCAATTTAAACTTATTTCACTGACAACTGATTTTTTCTCAATGTCTCAATGTCTCAATGATCTTGAAGCACGACTGTAAATTAATGAGCCCACTGCGACTGTTTCATCTCGCGACGTTGTGTCATAGAGAGGCTAAAATGCTAACCTTAATGGCTAGCTTTTCAACATCAGACATTTACGTGAATATAAGTCTGATTGACTTCTAACTGGACAGAGCTTCTTACTTTGTTTTATTGTATTGTTCTATTGCTAAATTACTTGAAGTTAAGGTTGTGTCATCAGCACTTTAAATAATAGTTTCATACCTACATCTCTAATGTTTATAACAAACCAGACTGATTGAAAATCGGTAGAAAATTGAGTAAGTTATGGTTATTTAAAAAGTACATCATTAAAACACAATGCTGTTAGTGAGCGAGCGTGACTGTGGTAAGATGGCCGCCATTGGCCAACAGCGCAGGTGAGTTATCCAACCATTATATATAGATATCTATGGATTTAAACGGCTCATTCTAACAAGAATAAAAATGATAACGATTATTTAAGTTAAGTGATAAGATACCAATAGGAGAACATTTTTAGACCTTGTCCCCACAAAGACAAAACGAACACAAAGGGCTCATATTTTTAAGAACATTCGTCTTGAAGACGGAGATGTAAAATAAATGTGATGACCACATGAACTCATGGAAACGCTGCAAAATACAGGGGTTAGACAATGAAACTGAAACACTTGGTTTTAGACCACAATAATTTATTAGTATGGTGTGGGGCCTCCTTTTGCGGCCAATACAGCGACAATTCGTCTTGGAAATGACATACAAGTCCTGAACAGTGGTCAGAGGGATTTTAAGCCATACTTCTTGCAGGATAGTGGCCAGGTCACTACGTGATGCTGGTGGAGGAAAACGTTTCTTGATTCGCTCCTCCAAAACTCCCCAAAGTGGCTCAATAATATTTAGATCTGGTGACTTTGCAGGCCATGGGAGATGTTCAACTTCACTTTCATGTTCATCAAACCAATCTTTCATCAGTCTTGCTGTGTGTATTTGTGCATTGTCATCCTGATACACTGCACCGCCTTCAGGATACAATGTTTGAACCTTTGGATGCACATGGTCCTCCAGAATGGTTCAGTAGTCCTTGGCCCATCTAGCACAAGTCCTGGGCCAAGCGAATGCCGTGATTTGGGCAGCTGTGGTTTTACGTTTTTTGGATACAATCCGGGTTAGCACCCGAACATCCCGTTCAGACAGCTTCCTCTTGCGTCCACAGTTAATCCTGTTGGATGTGGTTCGTCCTTCTTGGTGGTATGCTGACATTACCCTGGATACTGTGGCTCTTGATACATCACAAAGACTTGTCTTGGTCACAGATGCGCCAGCAAGACGTGCACCAACAATTTGTCCTCTTTTGAACTCTGATACAATGTTGTATGCATTGCAATGTTTTGAGCAAAACTGTGCTTTTTACCCTGCTAACTGAACCTTCACACTCTGCTCTTACTGGTGCAATCTGCAATTAATGAATATTTGCCACCAGGCTGGTCCAATTTAGCCATGAAACCTCCCACACTAAAATGACAGTGTTTCAGTTTCATTGTCTAACCCCTGTATATGTCAGGCCTATAAGTGGTGCTGTGGTGCCAAAGCAAAAATAGGCAAAAACAGGCGACAAAACATTGGGCATGCGCAGAAATCTGTATGTATGGCCCCATTGTTGTCGTGATACTGAATGTAGCGTGTGCACGTTTTTGAAGAGGCGAAGCTATGACGCAAGCATGTAAAAAAAAATTGCTGACAGAGCTTAAAGATGGAACTGCGCAAATGGCGTTTCAAAATCTTAAAAATAAATTGTATGCAGAGCCCCGAAAACCGGCTTTGTGTGGATGATCGGCTGGTTTAGTGAAAAATTTGTTAATTTAGGCTAGAGTTTGTCTTTGTATGGACAGGGCCTGAATGTTACATTAAATATTTCTGTCATTGACCATCGGCTTTGTAACTTAAATACAGCTTCAAAACATCCAACAACAACATCCTGTACACTGTAAAGAAACTAAGACATGACACCAGCAGCTGTGTGGTACCATCAGGAGTGGGAGCACACTGACAGATAAAAACAAATCATACTTAGCAGTGCATGACACAGGAGAGGACGCAGACGGTTAACGGGCAGCTATCTGTGCTAAGGCCAAATCAAAAGTTTAACTTACATTACAGCTGGTCTCCTCTGACTTTTTGCTTTTCAAAGTCTGCCGGTTCTCATCCCACTGCTCCCATAGTGCTCTTCTGAAACTTGATATTGTTTGACATGCTGTCTGCCGTGGGAATGCTGCCACATACAGTAATTCTACACATTTATAACTTAGCATGTCTGTTATCATCTGCAAATGCAGCATTACTGCCCATGACTGGAGAAGAAGATTTTAAGTTCTGTGACCCCTACTGAAGCTTGCACCAATGAACTGCGTGAGGACGGTTGACACTAATGTTGATTAATGTTTTTGAAAAAGAGCTTGGAATCACTTCATGTTCACTAGTAAAAAAAAAAAAAGAAAAAGAAATAGCCTAATTTGTTTCATATAAAATATGAACTTCACTCATCAACATGACACAACAACACTGACAACAACACTTTATCAAAACACTTTTCTCCCTTCTTGTTTGGGTTTGCACAAAAATACATTAGCAGTGTTTATAACAAGTAAGAGGAAGTAAGATAACTCTCTAGAGTATTTTGATTAATAGGCATATTTTGTATTCTGTGCAGATCTTGTTGGCTTAACCAGTCTTCAGACAATAAGTAAAAAAAAAAAAAAAGTATTTTAAAAAGGCTTTAAATACAAGATGCTGATGTTTATACAATCAAAATCAGAGTCTCTTGTCCTTTTATTTCTAGTAGCAGGACTGCTACTCTTAGTATGTTTAAAACTGCCAAATAAAGCTTTTACATGAGTCCCTCCACTACAGTACCTGTGCAGTGTGGCACAATGATATAACATGTCAGTTTGACAGGTGTTGAGTGAATTAAAAACATCCTCTCTACTCTGAATCCTGTCTGAGAGGGAAATACATGCCAGATGTACTACAACCTCACTTTGCACGCATGATCAAACACCTACATCTGGGTGCTGAGGGCTTCCCGCTCTTCCCCGCAGATGCTAAATGATATCGTTAACATTTTAATGCAGGAGACATTTACACGCGGGCTTGCGCAATTACACCTCTGATTCACTGGAATCCAGACAGACACAGTGTGATCGGTAATTAGATTTTACATTGGGTGAAACGCAGCACACACACCCACAGACACACACACACAGAGTCACCAAAGCTTGCTCCTAATTAGAGAACTAGACAGACTCGAGGAGGTACAGTAGAGTAGAGTAGCCCTCATTATAGAGTTAAGATGTATGAACTAGAGGATATCTATTACCATCGCACATTGGGGTATCCGTTACCCAACCTTAACAGCTCTTTTAACTGGAGTCATGCACTGAGTTCAATACGCAACCCAAAAACCGCGCTTATAACTCACAAGTGAGTCAGAGTTAAGTGGGTTTGCAAACTTAATTTAGCCCATTAGACATTTGTATCCAGTCATACTTCAGAAAATGATCTATCACTTGACGCTGCATGTTTTCATGAGGTATTTCAACTTTGTGAGCTTTGATACTGCTAGTGCAACCAAACCCTGATAGTTAATTACTAAACACACTAATGGCTGCGAGTGCAGCTGTAAAGTTGATCAGGTTTCACTCTGTGTCTTTATAGCACCTATGAACAGCCACTGGGAGGCCACTGATGACTGGACATCTGTATGCAGCCTCGAGAATCACCTCGCAGCCCCAGCTCATCAGTGCACTGCCTTCATCGCCTTCATGTAGATTTATTGCCACACAAACACTAGTTCCCTCTTTCTGCTTGCAGCCAAGTTCGATCTATCCATCCCACTCCCTGTAGCATTTCCATCCAGAGTTTCAGGTTGCAAATAATGTGAGGTCATGTGAAATTGGCAAGCTAACTGAAGCTGGCAGCTATGAAGTACACTGTAAGCTACACAGGACTGGATGCTCTGGGAGCGCTCGCTGATTTCAGAGCGCATGTGTGTGCAGAAAGGTCACAGCTAATTGAGATCAAAATTTGATTGCATGATTTCATGACCTCTACGTAAATGTTCATTTATTGACGACGTAGGAGATAAGTCCTTTTTAAGCCATGAGCAGCGGGTTAAGCAGCGTGCGTGTCTACAAATCATCATAGCCTTTGTAGGGACTTTGTGAGAAGCCTTGTCTCATTATATCTTTCCAATGAGAATTTGAATAGGGCAGTTTAGCTTGCTGTGCTTTTGCCTAGAGGCAGCTTTCAGGCAGATATTTAATGTTTCCTCTCCTGCACTGATGACTAAATTTACAGATTCTACTTTCAGGGGTAAAAGGAGCTAGCAGGAGCATGAAGATTTTTTTATTTGTTGGAGTAAGTGAAACATATCATGAGCATGAGACAAAAGATAAAGGCTGTCTTTTAATGAATAGTAATTATTTACATAAATAAGGATTTGACATTTGTGTGCATTGTGCAGTTTTCTGTTTTGCTTTTTTTGGGGGTGGAGGAGGTTGATGGAGGGGTCATAGAGATGATGTACAGTCACTTACACACAAAGCAAAAGAAAGACAAAAACCCCTAAGAAGTCAGGAGTCAGTTTGGCTGTCATTTTCTCACCAAATGCAAATCTTGCACGCTGATGTAGCAGGATGTGATTATCTCTTGGTAAGAAACTTCTGGGTCAAGCATATTTGCAAATGCCAAACTTCCATGTCCATGACAGGAGTCAGTCACTTTTCAGTCTTCTTTGTCTTGTGTCTGCCATTTTGTGGAGTCAGTGGAGTCCAGTTTGTTAAGAATCTCACAGTAAAGTGGATAAATATAATCTCAGCATGCGCTGTGGATACAAGTTAACAAGCTCTAACCAACTACTGCAATGGACTCTATATGATAGGATTTTTTTTTATTATTATCTTTTAGGCCACCAGACACACACCACATAGCTTTCTACCCCATACAGTGAAGAATGAATGGGGGAACGGTTTAAGCTCGCAGCTCCTGACGCCCATTATGGAGGTTACCATAGAGACAGGCCAGTGAGCAGGCCTAACTCCGAAACAGCAAGAACTGTCTGGAATCCAATCTCTGAGCTGGCTTCAATCTACAAGGTCATTCATTCATTCTGACAACTGCTCAGCCGATGAACACCTCATTTTCATGATAATCAACCAAACATCCACACGAAGTCATACAAGAAAAGGCTCAGATACAGTCATGGGGAAATCTAGAAAAAGAAAAATAATGGAAATATGCACATCAAAATACACCCTTAAAAAAAGAAAGAAAAAAACAGTTGCAGTGCGGATCGCGATCACATGAAATGCAATGTCTGCATTGAACGCTGTCTGCA
This sequence comes from Atherinomorus stipes, assembly GCA_023101725.1. Classification (NCBI taxonomy): domain Eukaryota; kingdom Metazoa; phylum Chordata; class Actinopteri; order Atheriniformes; family Atherinidae; genus Atherinomorus; species Atherinomorus stipes. Next base: position 20,951 of record JALJCO010008974.1, read on the forward strand.
GTTTAATCCCTATCAGCTATTTGCCACAGGCCTCCTCAATAATCCCTTATGCAATAAACGGACACAATCTTGCATGGCAGTTGATCTAATGTCAGAGTCAGATGATTATGATTAATGAGGATTCCTTATTGTTCCTTTATGAGTTTTAGCACAAGCTGGGCCGAGGGAGATACCATTTTATACGGAGTCAATGTCAATAAATGGCACCGACTGAGGGTTGCCTCGGCGCTGAAAAAGAGTCGACACACAAACAAGAATCTATTTCAAAGCCCTTTTTTTTTTTTTTTTTTTTTTTTTTTTAAATCATTCTGGCCAGAAGGGAAAATCCATTTTGGGGACACACAATATCATATCACAACCTCTTAATGCAGTTATACCCATTTACACCTGAAAATCCCCACCTCCCCTAATTTTTGTTTCAAGAAATCTGCTTTTTTTTTTCTGTTTTTTGAATGCAAAAGCAACCACCCAACCGTTGGTTTGTTCTGTTTCATGATGAGAATAATCCCCATCTTGTCACCCCGATGTGTTTTCTTGCAGACATGTTTCCATTTTCTTTCCTTCTCAGTCTCTTTCTTCTACTCTCCCTTTCCCATACCCTGTTTTCGTACACACCCAGTCAGCCATAATCCCTCCCTGTGGAGGGGACTCTGGCCAATAAGTGAATGCAATAAACTGTATCAATGTTCCACTATTGATTACAGATACACCATAAGAGCACACAAATATAAGCGTTGTGTGTTGGCGGTCACATGCGTGTGCCCGGTGATGCACATGCATGCAAACCTGCAAAAGGCGCAACCAAATGTGGGTGTCTGAGCACAATATTTGAATAGAAAATGTCTCCTTGCTTTGATTGGAGACATTTTCTTGCATTTTTTAGAAATGTGTATTTGTAAATTACTTAAATATTTCCTGAAAACAAATGTGACCTCCGTGGAATTTGGGATATCAGAGCAATTTTTTTTTCCACTGTGAAAATAAACAGTTTGTGTTGATGCTGCTGCCCCCCCCCCCCCCCCCCCCTCCCCACCACCACCTTTTTTTTTCCTTCACAATTTACAAAAGACATCTGAGGGTAAATGACATGAAGCTGTTATCAGGTTTGTAAGAAAATAGGTTGTGGATGCCAAACCTACTCTGACAGAGCCATCAATGTAATTCAATAGCCTATTTTGATTTTTTTTTTCTTTTTTCTTTTAATCCGAATGCAAATATGGATTTCTGATTTGTAGGTGTGTATACATTTATCATTTTAAGTTCTTAAAAGCAAATTGATCTTAAAAAATATGTTTAGAGTGGGGGAGGGGGAAGGGGTTAAACTAAATGTCCATTATATCAAAGACGTCACTTATTACTAAGGGCCAGAGTGGAACAAGGATGTGACAGAATGAGCAGCCTTCATAACAACCAATAACATTCATTTGCTGCAATTAAAATAATCAAAACTTTAAATGAAAAAAAAAAAACTATTTTAATTGACATACATTTTTTCTTCTTTTTAAATCTCCATTATAAAGACCTATTATTTTACATCATCTGGGTCAAGATGCATTTGAAGGCCAGAAATGTGTTTATGGGTTTTGCAGGAGAGCTTGAAGGATTTAAAACGCAATTCATGCCTCGCCCGTCTCTCTCCTTCTATCAAGGGTGTCAGCCTTTTGACAAGCACATAAAATCCATTCCATGTGGGTCACAGGTGACCTCCATCCTCCCTCTTCATTCATTTAGCTGTCTACCACTGATTTGCTTTCTGCACCACATAATAAGCACTAACAAGAATAGATGAGCAGGTGAAACTTACCATTCAAGATGCTCTGGAAAAAGATAAAAGCCAATATCCACATGCCCTGCTCCGTTCAATCCCCCCAAGCTATGCTTTCTCTTCTTCCTCCGACCGGTGCCTCCCTGGGTTTCTTTCCTGTGCGCTTGGGGTAAGGTTAAACATTTGCCTCTGTCTTGAAGCAAACCGGTCCGGTTCTCTACTTTTGAAATGTCCTTTCTACTTTTTCGCGACAGTGGATTTCTTTCTGGGCTGTCTTTTTGCGTCTGGACAAATAAGCCTCTGTGATTGTCTTGAGGAGTGCTGCGCTCAGACTCTCCTCCTGTGCTCCGCGTCTTGCTGCTTGTCCCTGTTATTCAAAGGGATGCTGAATGGGGTGAAGCCCAGGTGTATGTGATGCTGAGTCAGAGCCGGGAAAGAGCGGTTCCTGATGCCAAAAATATTTTCAAATTTCTTTCAAACTAAATTTTTGAAAGAAAAAAAAATCTCAGCAGCTCCGATTTTCAAAATGGAACACTGGCTGATGGGTCATCCTTAGGGGACGGTTAAAAATATATATATTTAGGAAATGAAAATAACTAAAATAGCAAAGAAGAGAATAGTTGGAAGAGGATGGAAGAATGAAAAACTCGCTTTTTTCTCAGACTCCAGAGTCAGATCATCTTCACCGCCTCTGTGCGTCCAGCAAGAGGCGAGCAAGCGCATCTTCCCTGCTGCCGCTCTCTAATCGCACCACCCTGACTCTCTGAGTATTACATAGAATAACCCTCTCCCCTGCCCCTGCAGACGCTTTAATTCCTCATTGCCTTAAAGGAGCAGAGGCGGCTACCGGTCGGTCGTGAGGGCAGGACACTACTGGAGGTGGGAGAGTGCGAATGCACGCAGTGAGCGGCGCATTTGCATTAAGGAAATGAGGCACCTGACGCACCGAAGTACCAATGATTTTTACGCACGGCGTTGCCTCGGCTCAATGAGAAGGCGCTGTCTGAGGGTGTACAGGTGCACTCAGCATCTAAAGCTGACTTGAACTGAGCAAATAGGGTTTTCAAGAACAGCAGAGGGTACCCTGCAGAGATGTAAATCTGCTTCAATGACGCATCTGTGGAATATTGGCATTTTTTTTATTCGACACTCTAAATTCCTCTGTGGTTTAATAATTGTAAGAAAACAGGAGGAAAAGACAATTCTCTGTCAGTGAGTGGAGAAAATGGGGTTAAAATTCAGCGTCCCCCACTCCAAAGGCTCGTACACGCACATGCACACTCCATATCGCCTCCCTCAACCCCATAATCCACCACCACCACCCCTCCATTTTAATGCCTGCCTTGAAGTCAAGGGTATAGCTGTGGAAGGCTGTAGAAGCCTGTGGGCCTGTCCACAGAGCTGGGTTACTTTGTATGTGATCTTACCAGCAGCACAGTCTGCAGCTCATTCTCTATCCCTCATGACAGAATGCTACTGAGAGTGAAATCCCGCTTATACACCTCAGGATATTTCATGGGCTTGTATCTAAATTCAGAAAAGGATTGTATCTACAATTCTGAATGAGAACAAACAAGAAGAAGATCTTAATAGTGAGATGTAGGCAGAGTATGCAGGCCTAAGAATTCATACATACATGTATGTGTTTGTGTGAATTTGATGCTGGCTGCGGACAAATTTCCTTTCTGAGTGCAGGTGTTTTGTTTGGTGCATTTTCCTGTCGTCCAGGCTTCTTCTCTACAATATCTGCCCACTTGTCTGCTTGTCTCTTTTCACTCCAGTGCAGCAGACAAACACGAACACTGCTCTGCATTTGCTGATGTCTGTACCAGAACACACTGTTCCAGCCTGCCTTAAAATGGTAAAAATGGACCTCCTTTTTTTTTTTTTTTTTTTTGTTTACTTCTGTTCGATTTTTTTCACCAGTTGCTCAAATAAAATAGCGTTTCATCAGCACTGTCTCACGTTTTAAGCTATTGTTACTCCAGAATGTATGTTTAATTGAGTAAGAGGATAATGTTGTTTACTTTTTTTTGCCTAAGCTGTAAGATAAACCCAAACAAGTTTAAGTCTCTGTGGTGGTGAGGAGAAAACACTGGTGAATCAGGGCAGTGGGTCAGAGATCCTGCTTGTCTGTTAAGAGTGGATTAACAGGACTGTGCTGTCATTTCAGTTTGAAAATCTTGGCATAGACGAGCACGCAAGTTCATTAGCTGCTGCAGAGTGAGATATGACAACTTGCTGCACATATTTAGATCTCCATTTATCAGAGTTTTGTTTCTCTTCTTACCATCATCATTGTCCAATTGCAGTTTTACACACTATTTTGTTCTACAGAAAGAAAATCTGCTTTTAATAAGCAAGGGGCAACTTTTGGGACAAGACTCCAGACAAGACAGCTGAGAGGGAAAGCCTGTTTGTGTTCTGCAGGTCATAAGTTCTCAGAAATGTTAAGAGAAGGAAGTTTTTCTTTTCTTTGAAACAAAAGGTGACATGCACAGCCTGCAAAGACAAACAATCCCAAAAGATGGAGTAAAAAAAAAAAAGGCCTGACTGAGGGTTGAAGGGATTGGCAGAGGGATCTGTGGTATTATAGGATGCCATCTGACATTTGGTGGGAAATGGAGCATTGGTGCAATCTAGCTCAGCAAACAGAATTTTATGAGAATCCGAAATTAGAAATTTGGAAGAAGAAATTAAACAAATAAGGAATGCAATCAATTTATTTGGTTGCACAGGATGTGAGAACTTGTGGAAATTCTTGGAGTCACACTTGGCCAGGTTAACATTTGCAAGGGAGTTATGGGTTGTGTGTACAGTATATACACCCTCACACCACCGTACACACACTCCATATGTGGGAGCCCCCCAAGTATAAGCACAGCTTTACTATGTGTGTTTAACCGCAAACAAACACAGTATGACATCAACACTGACCAAATGACCTTAAAGCAAGCAAATGACAGCAGATGCATGATAATAGTCTAAGTGAAGTACGAAGACATTATCAGCTGACTTTCATATTGATATTTTATGGTGTAACTTTTGGCCACTAGGGGTGCTAAACCTGTGAATCCCTATAGGCCCCACACCTGTCATAAAATGAAACGCTCTCTATCCATATTTTGGAATCATGTTAGTAGACCACTTTGATCAGCTGATAGCAAAGTCATCGAGCCATAAAGCAAAGCGCTCCAGGTCGCATGATCCAATGAGAGATGGATTCGCTGCTGCAAAGTTACAATGTCTGGTTTTAGAGGAGGGCAGCCCCCTTGGAGCACCTACAAGTGTCAAGTGCTGTGTTATTGACCCGAGAAATCATCTATTACTTACAGTGGGTACGGAAAGTATTCAGACCCCTTTAAACATTTCACTCTTTGTTTCATTGCAGTCATTTGCAAAAATCAAAAAAGTTCATTTTATTTCTCATTAATGTACACTCAGCACCCCATCTTGACAGAAAAAAAAACAGAAATGCAGAAATCTTTGCAAATCTATTAAAAAAGAAAAACTGAAATATCACATGGTCATACTGTAAGTATTCCGACCCTTTGCTCAGTACTGAGTAGAAGCACCCTTTTGAGCTACTACAGCCATGAGTCTTCTCGGGAATGATGCAACAAGTTTTTCACACCTGGATTTGGGATCTTCTGCCATTTTTCCTTGCAGATCCTCTCCAGTTCTGTCAGGTTGGATGGTGAATGTTGGTGTACAGCCATTTTCAGGTCTCTCCAGAGATGCTCAATTGGGTTTAAGTCAGAGCTCTGGCTGGGCCAGTCAAGAATGGTCCCAGAGTTGTTCTGAAGCCACTCCTTTGTTATTTTAGCTGTCTGCTGATGGTCATTGTCTTGTTGGAAGGTGAACCTTCGGCCCAGTCTGAGGTCCTGAGCGCTCTGGAAGAGGTTTTCTTCCAGGATCTCTCTGTACTTGGTCACATTCATATTTCCTTTTACTGCAACCAGTCATCCTGTTCCTGCAGTTGAAAAACACCCCCATAGCATGGTGCTGCCACCACCATGCTTCACTGTTTGGATCATATTGGGCAGGTGATGAGCAGTGCCTGGTTTTCTCCAAACATACTGCTTATAATTAATGCCAAAAAGTTCAGTCTTGGTCTCATCAGACCAGAGAGTCATATCTCACACAGTCTGGGAGTCCTTCATGTGTTTTTTTGGCAAACTCTATGTGGGCTTTCATGTCTTGCACTGAGAAGAGGCTTCCATCAGGCCACTGATGGAAATCATAAAGCCCCGACTGGCGGATGGCTGCTGTGGTTGACTTTGTGGAACTTTCTCCCATCTCCCTACTGCATCTCTGGAGCTCAGCCACAGTGATCTTTGGGTTCTTCTTTACCTCTCTCACCAAGGCTCTTCTCCCACCATTGCTCAGTTTGGCTGGACAGCCGGGTCTAGGAGGAGTTCTGGTCGTCCCAAACTTCTTTCATTTAAGGACTATGGAGGCCACGGTGCTCTTATGAACCTTTAGTGCTGCAGAAATTCTTTTGTAACCTTGTCCAGATCTGTGCCTCGCCACAATTCTGTCTTTGAGCTCCTTGGACAGTTCCTTCGACCTCATTTGCTCTGACATACACTGTGAGCTATAATATCTTACATACAGTAGACAGGTGTGTGTCTTTCCTAATCAAGTCCAATCAGCATAATTAAACACAGCTGGACTCCAATGAAGGAGTAGAACCATCTCAAGGAGGATCAGAAGAAATGGACAGCCTGCGAGTAAAATATGAGTGTCACATGTCATATGAGGGTCTGAATACTCTTGACCATGTAATATTTCAGTTTTTCTTTTTTAATAAATTTGCAAAAATTTCTACATTTTTTTTTCTGTCAAGATGGGGTGCTGAGTGTACATTAATGAGAAATAAAATTTACTTTTTTGGTTTTAGCAAATGGCCGCAATGTAACAAAGAGCAAAAACTTTAAAAGGGTCTAAATACTTTCCGTACCCACTGTACATTAGGCTTATCTTTGGGTCAAAAGTTACACAGTATCTTTTTAATCATTGTAGCTTTAATAACCACAATTTTTAGTCTATACTGTGTGAGCCATGTTGACCCTTCCATAGTGTCTTTGTTAGCTCCAGTAATGGCTCTCTTACATAAAAACCATGATTAAAAGATAACTTCTTCACTCTTCTCTTTTTTTAAATATAGGAAAGGAGGCTTTTAACACTATGTGCACCATGTAAGTTGAAAAAGAAAAGGGATCAAAAAACAATAATAGATCAAACTTTAAAAAAAAAAAATTTAATCACAGTTTTAGCATCACAGCAAAGGTTAATATGTTGGGTATAACTTTTTACAATATAGATGTTACATTTTGGAATTATGTACAGATGAAATGTTTCTGTCAGTGGCTCTTTGATCCTGGTGAAAACAGGTGCTGCTGTTTATTACTTACACCAGCGAACAGCTGTACATCTGAACAGGCTACATCAGTTGTGTAAGACAATACTGTGATTTTCACTCTGAAGACATGAGCCATGACCTCGTGCCAAGCGGTCTGAGGTATTCAGTGGTAAACCCAAACAGATTATATTCAGAGGGTGGCAGAGGCATCTATATTTTCTAACTATCCATCAGCTAAGTTGTTGACATAGCTTTTAATTTACTGTAGCCCCTAAAAGCCATTTATTTCTTTCTTAATAATTTTTATGAACTCTGAGCCAACATTAAAAGGATGAAAACTTCATTATTGTTGTTGATACACAAAAACAAAGACATTTAAACATTTATAGAAATATAAGAGACTTAATGGCTTTCTGACATTATTCCACTGAGTTTTTTCTAATATAATCAGGGTGGATTTGTATCGCTCCCTTTTTTTTTTCTTTTTTAAAGGTTTGAGTTCAATGTGTGGGTAGGGGGAGAAAACAGGAGTAGTTCATTTCAGCCTTCCACCCCAGCCCAGCCCACCCCCAGCATGATGCCTAAACAGCGTTAAGCGAATGTGACAATGAAGCCCCTGGGCTGCTGCACACAGTCTTGGCCTTGCTGTGTGGTCATGCGTGTGTGTGTTTCTGGGAGGGTGTGTTTGCATGTGCCACCATATCTGTGTGCGGATAGACAGAAGGACGACAGTGGAGCACATATGAGACACTTCATGAGGCCAAGGTCGTGACTCTGTGACTGTAATGACACTAGCATGAGATCTGTTGGTGCTCTTTATCTTACTGCCAGCTCCACGGGGGATGGTAAAGTTAGATGAAAGTTGTTCATCAGAACTGCAAGAGCAGTTATACCAGAGGCAATCATATCATTTTAATTAATCCACACAGCAGTGTAAGAACTAGAATGTGTGTGTCTCAGTTGTTAAACCATTCTGTGTAAATGTTGCTTATGTTTAAATAAAATCTTATAATCAAAGAAAAAGACTTGAGCTCATATTAAACTTCATTTAGAGCAGATGGCAAAGCAAAGAGACACCCAGAAATGTCAGAAGACAATTTATAGACAAGTTGAAGAGCAAGTAAGATGCAGGCTGTGCAAAGGAAACTAAAACTCATTCCACAGTGTAACACCAATCCCATGATCTTGAGATATTTCTGTTTGTGGAGAGTCCCCCAACCAAGTGTCAGGGCTGCAAATTAGAGATAAGGCAGCATAACTTTAATTAGATCATCAGTGATGCACAACAGAAAGATTTGGAAGCATTGTAACCGAATTGTGCAAAAGTTTGGGAACCTCTTGTCAAAGCAGTGCTGCACATAGCTGTGAAGGGGGAAAGTGACCTTATTTCCAAAACTGAATATGAACTACAATGAAAAAAAAACTAAATTCACCTAAACTGAATTGACTAATATTTCACTGTGTTATAACAGCATTTTTTTTTACAGACTAAATAAACACTTGTGTAAAATGTCAGTGTTTAAAACTGTGCATTGGATTTCCTGTTATGCAAAGTCCTTCAGCCAAAGTTAGATGTTGAAATCAGATCAATGCACAGTGAATTTCAGTGATCATATAATCTCACCAGAGGCTAAATGAAGTCAACCTCTTCTCTCTCCTTGTGATTAACATCCCAATCAAGCTACATAACGTGTAATCTCACTAAAAATGACTACCAGTCTATAATTTTAACAATGATTGAGTAATACAGCTCATTCTCTTTCAGCCATATTTTCTTCCATGTCCTTCTTCCCTGCAGGATGCTCACCACACATGTTCATGCACACACCCCTCCCTCCTCTTCTCCCTGTCCCTCTGGTCGACCCTGTCCCTGGCGTGTGTGCAGACGGGCTTGGTAATCCCTCAGGATGAGGCCTCTTGTTTTGACAACTCCTGTGAAGCCCAGTGTCTCTTACAACAAAACACAGACTGGCCTATCATCGGCAAAATGTCAGCTCTCAGCTCACTCCTTCGTCACCCAAAGGAGGATCAGGTTGCCTTTACAATATGCGACCCATTAACTCAGAATAGAAACATTCTCAGCACTGCTATAATGATCCCTTTTGTTTGCTAAGACAATGACATTGATAAGAGACAAGCAACACTCATGGCTCCTGATACAAGTGCATATAAGGTTACATGTTGCCAGGGCCAGAGTAATGTGGCTCCTAAACAGAGTTCAGGGTGGTATACGTTTACGCTCTAAGGTCCCTGGGGATGAAAAGACACCTGCAGGTCAATCAGCATTAGGGCACATGCACGCTCCTTAAATCAGGACCGCAATAGTTTGGTAATCTGCCAGCTGTGTCAAAAGCATCGGGGTTTCAGAAGTCATCATGGCAAGAAAGTACAGATGAGTAGAGAAATGAGCGCACACAAGAACAAGTCAAACTGATAACTGATTTTGGTCGACAGAAAAATAAACCTGCTACTTTGCCATCGTGGTTCTGGGAAAATTGCATTACAGAAATGCATGAAGGTAAAAGATGATTAAGATGTTTCCAAGGAAATTCTACTCCCTAGTGTTAGAAAACTAACTGGTTTTGAAGGACTGCCTGAAGCATACATGCAGGTTGAAAGAAGATTGTAAGGGAAAAGATGGATGATTTTAAATTAGACAGCACTAAGTCCTGACCCAGATCCTATTGAAAATCTTTGATGAGAGTAGAAATCTGCAGTTGTAAAAAGGACTGCAAACTTGGCTTAAAAACATGAGTACATAGTTGAAAAGACGGTAGAAACAACCAAAGATGCGATATTTTCAAGGCTACAAGAAATGTTTGGTGATCTGTTATCAAAGATTTCATAAACTAGATGTTAGTAAGGGTGCCAAATTCTTTTTTGGGGTGGGGGGGTGGGGGACTTTGGGCAGAAATATAAGTAATCCAATATGTTATGAGGGGTTTGAATGTAATGAAAGTGCCTAAAGGTTGCAAACATCACGATGTGATGGAGAAATGCAACATGAGCAGAAGTATTTAATCAGCACTGCAAAAATTAAAATCTTACCAAGTTTCATTTTTAGTCAAAATATCTCATCACCCTCAAAATAAAACAAAATTACTTAAACAGAAACATTTCAGTAAGATATGAGATTTTAAAGGCGTTACAGACGATGTTTCTTTCAACAATTTTCATCAATAACATGTTGATATTGTTCTCTTATGTTTTGATGTTGTTGATTGTTCAGTGTCCTTTATTATGCTCTATGTGTTGGCATCAAGGACGTTAAGCTGACCGGGAGGTTTGGACTTAGTTTAAAGCACCCTTCCGATCTTGTATTTCAGAGGCACGGATACATTTTAAATAAACAGTCCCACCTCACTCCAAGCCCACCCCGACTCCCTCCACCTCCTAATCCGAAGCAGAGGTCTGTCAGGCAAGTCCCTCGATCAACCTGGCGTGCACCCTGCAAGGATTGGTGAGTTTCATTGAAAATTTAGAGATTGGAATAATATTTTATTTTGATTAATGGTGGGTCTGTCTTGTATTTCAGAGTTCCATTACCTCATTCATAATATTTTACCCTATTAAAAAATAGTGCAACAATGCAACATTGGTAAGGGTTGCTTTAAGAAGGACACATGGTGGATAAGGGGTGGGATTAAATAAGTTGTATTTCTTACCACTCCTTTTTTGAATGTGCAGAGTCTGTTGATTTTTCTTTTATTATTTCTTTGTTATATTGTGTTAATTTAGCACATTCAAAAATAAATTGAACTAAACTAAATATTCTGTAAAATTCGGTTTACTGCCCCATACGCTGTGATTAATTAAAGGTCGAATATGGAATACGGACAGAACAGCGACATCACGTGTGTCTAGGTTGTAGTTGCAACGGCAGAAAAACAACTCCAGCCGCTGGGATGCCAGGCTCGCTGCCGATACGCAAGTGACCAACAGTCTGCAGCATGTTCAACAAGTAACACAGAGGAGTTTATAACCGACAACTGACGTTAGCCACGTTAGCAAACAAACTAGCTTACCGATCCAGGAGAAAAGTTGCCATTTCTGTGTTTTGATGCCCTGGAAAACGTTTATGTGGGTCTATTTAGTGAAGTCTCCACCTAAATTTACTCCAGGTTTTGCTCTTCTCAGGTCACTCCTCCTCAGAAACAGATAACAATATCTCCAGGACTCTGAAGCAGCTGCTTCACTCACCGTCTCCACTGTTTCCCCCTGTACAAGCCTAACTGTGCCCAACATACTATTGCCACACAGAGATCGTATTTGGCAACCCGCAATGGCGGCGTGTATTGGCTTATAGACATAAATATAATGCTATTGTCGAACCCGTAAAAATTTATTACATATTTATTTTTAGGCTAAATATAATTTTTCTAGGAAATGTTGTACTTTCATTTTGAACCCCCCCCCCCCCCCCCCCCCCCCCCCCCCCCCCCCCAACAACCTGTGGAGTTTTTTTTTTTTTGTTCTTTTTTAAGTATAGCTTTTAATAAAAATGTTCCATATTCAACCCTTAAAAGCTTTTAATATATAAAAATGATTATAAATCAGCTGTGAAAGTAATGGGCCTGAAAAAACATCCACCAATCATCTCTGCATTCCTTAAAGGCAGGATAGGAGATCTTGGAAAACAGTTCGAACAAGCTACATTTGAAAAAAATATGCACACCCCGAAACCACGCCCACAGGGCACAGGAACACGTTGCGTGCGCTCTTATCGGCGAAGATAACCTTGAACAGCTGAGTGGCTAGCTTGTTAGCTTCCAAGTAAACAGCAGAGGAACCACGTTTCTAAAAGTGATATTATCAATTGGCAGATTTTTTTTTCTTTTATTTATTTATTTTGCTTATTACAAGCAAAAAAAAATAAATAAATATTGGCCACTCTTGAAATAAGTTTTTTTTTTCTTGTAATAAGAAAAAAATCTTCCAATAGAAAACCAAAATTTTCTTGATCAGACTTCTTGATTTCTTGAAATAAGATGCATTGCCTTCAAACAACATCCTATGTCTTACTGAAATGTTTCATTTTAAGCAATTTTGTCTTACTTTGAATGCAATGAGATATTTCGATTAGAAATGAGGAGAATATACCTGGTAAGATTTGGGTTTTGCAGTGAGACTATGCTCTGTTAAATGCAAATAGAAATATAAAATATATATCTTTTATGCAGCTCAAGTAAACACCATAATTAGATTCTTTTTTTTTTATTTTCAGAATGTTTTCATGTAAAATGGCTGGCATTTGCCACAAAGTTATTGCACAAATGTAAGGCAATGATGCAATGGGTACGAAAAGTGTTCAGACCCCTTAAACTTTTCACTCTTCATTTCATTGCAGCCATTTGCCACAATCAAAAAAGTTCATTTTATTTCTCATCAGTGTACTTTGACCATCAAATACTTTTGACCATGAAATATTTCAGTTTTTCTTTTTTAATAAATTTGCAAAAATTTCTACATTTCTGTTTTTCTGTCTAGATGGGGTTGCTGAGTGTACAATAATGAGAAATAAAATGAACCTTTTTGATTTTAGCAAATGGCTGCAATGAAACAAATGCTGTGTTCCATTTGAACTCGGAAGTCAGAAATTCCCAGTTCTGAGTGGGAAGTTTCAACTGGAACAGCCCCCCGAAGTCGGATTTCCCACTCGGAAAGTCGGACAATTCTCGCAGCTCCGAGTTCAGAATTAAAGATGGCCGCGCCCAGTGTTAGCAGTTTTAGAAGCTCCTGTAATGTTACATTAATTTATTACACTTCTTACTAATATTTTGCTGCATAAATCAGTCATACACGTAGTATTGGTTTAGATGTAGGGGGAGCTGCTGTAGTGTAATTCACATTTTTCATGTGGTATATGTGAACTACAACGCCAGCTGTGCTAACAACGGCTAATAGCAATAGCCTAAGCAAACATGTTGTTGTGCTAGGCTGCTAACTGGTTTTCCGACCAGTGAGCTGGAACGCAAGTTGGTCGAATATGATGTCAACCCCCACTTCCCACTTCCCAGTTCCGACAAAAATGGAACGCAGCAAAAGAGTGAAAACTTTAAAGGGGTTTGAATACTTTCCGGACCCACTGTATAGTGTCTTTTCATTTTCTCTCTAAACGAATGTGTAAATAATTATTTTACCAAAATATTGAACTTGTCATTAAGTTATCATTACTGTTTACTTTCCTGAGCAAATACCGTATAACGGGATTTTAGAAGCAGACTGTAAGGCTTTTCTGTATATTTACAACGCATTAACAGTCACAATCTCAAAAAAGAAGTTGGGACATTGTAAAATCCTAATTAAAAACAGCAAGAAATAGTTTGCAAATCTTGTAAACCAATACTGTTTTCCCAATGGAACATTGTAATGTTGAAGTTGATGGCAGCAAAACATCTAGAAATAGTTGGGATGGGGCAGTAAAAGGAGGATCATGCTGCAGAACATTTGTTTAAATGGTTATAACAGGAACATGATTGGGTATTTAAAGAGCACCTTGGAGAGGCAGAGTCCAAAGTGGGAGGACTTTACTCAGTGTAAGTAATAATGGAAGCAAAGTGGTGGATTAGATTGATCATCTGCGAACTTTCATCCTGTTTTTTGCCAATCTACCATCATTTATAGACAGAGGGTGCACGGTCGGCTTCCTCTTCCTGCTGCGATACCTGAACTCTGTAACCTGGTTTTGCTGACTGATGCAAAACCAGGCGGACCATCACACTGTCCGGCAGCTCAAAAGATGGACATGAAGGCCGACACCATGAGCTTACCTGGCAAAGAAACAGTACTATGGTTACATTTTAAAAGAGCACCTCGGAGTTAAAAAGGTTAAAAATGTTAAAAAGGGGACATCAGAGAGCAATGAGCAGATGGAAATATGTTTTGTTGCTATGGTTGCTATGGTGACTCTTGAAGCTACTTAAGACAGTTAACTATGGAGCAGTAAAATATTTTTGCTGCTCCATTTGAGCAATCTAATCTCAAATATTTGTCATCTCTGCTGTTAATTCAGCATCATATACAAGAATTTAAGTCCAGGCTGATGTGGAATGGACCACAGCACCTGCTCGACAGCAACCTTTCTCATCTCCCCCTCAATTCATGATTCCAACACCCCAGTCTGCTACAACAATCTCAGCTAGTTTCCCATTGGTTAGCCCCAAGGCACAGAGGAGCATATCTGTAGCCAACCTTGACGTGCTAAACTAGGACGCTGAAGGGGACAGAAATGGGAGGAGAGAGTAGAGGCAGGGAAGGGAATGTACAGAGGAGGGCGAGGGAGAAAAATGTAATGAAAAGCTGCTGGAGGAGTGGTAGAAATAAGGAAGTGAGGCTGGAGAGCTGAGCGGGTGATGGAGGAGAGGGGAGAGTGAAAGGAGGGAGTGGAAGGGGAGAATGGAAGTATAGGGAGGGAGAGAAAAGAGTGGGTTCTTTTGTAATTTGTACTCCGGCTGCATATGCGCCTGGTCTCCATCTCCTCCATTCTCTGCTTGAAAACTGGAAAAATCAATACACCCACAGTCTGGTGTATCCCCACATGAACTGGATCATTAAAAATATATAATCAACCTCCCTATTGCTATTTTTCATCACCATTACCATCATCACATATCTTAACGGGCACAGACATCAGTATATCACCAACATGGCTGTAACATAATAACCCAATCAATGACCTTCTAATTATTTCAGTGTCACAGTTAATCGTCCCGTTAAAGCAGTCTTTCAGCCTTGACTTTCAGAATACACACGGAGACAGGCTGCTTGTTAACAAATGTGCACAGCACAACTGAAGCAGGGCTGTTGTAATAAGAATATCTGACTTCTCAGCTTCACAACTCAATCCAACTCAGGGTCGCAGTGTTGCCTAGTAACGATGGCACACTACTGACCTTATCTATGTGGTCATAAAAATGTATGAAGAAACCCCCCCCACACACACACACACACCCCACATGCCTTGCAACCTCCTCCTGCCTTCTTTCGTGCAGTCCTCCCTACCTTCCTACAACCACACTGACAAATGAGGAGCATTCAGCCAGGGGGCAGACACTCTTCTAGCCTTGCCGGGGCAGCTCTGTGTTAGGTTTCTCTCCCCAGCAGCACTCCTCTTTTTATATGGCGGGGGGCTGGGAAACATGAACGCACCATTTGCAAAAACACAATGCACTTGTGTCTGTGTGCAGCACATGCACACAACAGATACAGCACTGGTGGGCGGGTAGTGGGAGGCTGGAAAGATGCAGATTGCATGCTATGAAACTGATAGATAGCTGTAAGAACAGAGGGGCACAGTCAAGCGCAAAGGAGACTCAGCACCACACTGCAAGGTGAGTTGGTGCACCAGCCCTCATGATAATATTCTGTCAGTGTGGAGTTTCTATTCAGCTTACTTTGGGAAGTAAAAGACACACCAGAAAGTAGAATAATGTTTGTGTTTGGAAATAATTGAAAAAAAGTCGGCTTCCTGCTGCAATAAATGTCGCTATTTAGGTATATTTGTGAAAGCAATTGGCTTGTGAGAGATGAGATGCATCTGATCTTTTTCCACTTGTGGGTCCTAAGAGCAGCTTTTCTAATTAGGAAACCTGGAAGATGTCCATCCTAATGGGGAACCAGACTCCAGGCGTTGTATCTGATACAACCTCTGGAAGCCCAGGGGGAATGTGACACACGCACACACCTGCTCCATCCGTCTGTTGTACAATTAACAACGCCATGCCACAATATGTCAGGATTATCACAGCAAAGTCAAACCAGAGATTTGAAACTCTAGATTGACAAGCCAGGAACAAATCTGAATGGAAATCATTTCAACAGTAATTCATACTTCTCTCTGGGTTTTCCTGAAATCTTCAGCTGTTTTTTGCACCCTTGTTAAAGTCTAAGCCAGTCTTCTCTCACAGCGCAGTTGCTCTAGTGGTTTGATTGCTCTGATTTCTACAAGGTGGTTTTTACAGGTTCCATGTGGGCCTCAGAGTGAATGATTATAAGAACCACTTCATTAAACAGATCCCACTTGAGAGCAGTGCCCTAACAGCATCTCAGTAATGAGGACGTCTACAGCCTTTCACTGCTCTCCCGCCCACAACTACAGCAACATCTGCTCTGTTGCACCCAAAGCATCAGGTGGGCTCCGTGGTATTTGAACAAACACATGCGGCATATGTGTGCGTATAAAGTGTTAGAGTAACCAGGGAGACTGGGCGAGGGTATAAGTTGTGCCTTGAGGCAAATAGCGGATGGGTAGCAGAGTTTTTCGACTCCCACCTCGGCCTGTTTAGACACTAGCCTCTATGATTCATAAACAGTATGTGTCACTAATGTTTTTCCTATGAATGAACAAACAGATACAGATACCCTGCAGAGAGGCAGCGCTACCACCACAGGGGGAAGAGAAAGTGCGACTAGCCTGTGAGACTAGGGTGAGACACCCTTAGTCATACTCCTGCCTGTCTGAGCACTGAGTTGCCATGCAGCTCCAAGTAATTCATCTATAGACAACAACAAAAGAAATAAATCAAAGCCATCTGTGTTTTACATGCACTGCTGTACTAAAGGAGCAGTGATGTTTCCATGCACCTGTTGTCTGGCTGGTCCCTCTCATCTTATCCAGACTCTCCTCATTTGAGCTCCTCTCTTGCAGCAACAGATGTGAATATGTACACCTTGTTAGGGGGTTGACAGTTCTGGCAAGAGAGAGAGAAAGGGAAGTAGCTTGTTATGAAGAACAGGCTAACTATATGTCAGCCTCCACCAGAGGAAGGACAAAAACAAATCCTCATCAAACCGTTAAAGCATAAAAATCCTCTTCTCCTCACATTCTAAATCAATTAGCAAAATATTTTCACATCACTTTACAGTATTTGAATGAAGTGGACTAAAAGCTAATTGACCCCAGCCGTTCTGCTAATAAAACAGTATGGTAGATTGGATACCAAAATGAGATTTGCCTCAGAAACATGTGGACAATCTGTCCCACTGTGATCCTCATTTGCTGCTCATCCTGCTCTATCATCTCTGTGCTGTAATTACGCTGCATCCAAAATGCCAGCAGATTCAGCAAATCTCCAATCGGCATTACAGACTTACAGTGATTGGGCGTGGGACTGATTATCGTAGCCTGGGGGTTAATTTAAGACATCATAACACAACATTAGCCTCTATTATTTGCCAAAATACAGAACTGTGAGAATGATGTAGGAAATATTATTCTTAACTATAATGCCATGCATAGAATATGCAAAATAGAGGCAGTTTGATTAATTAAATCATGTCTTTTTCTTATTTTGAGTTGATGTCCAACAAGTCTGATTCTATAGGTCAATCTGGGGGAACAATGAAATGTTTGCACATGCTACATTTCTCCTTTTTTTTTTTTAAGGGTTATGTGGTTTGAATAAATCACACAAAATGAGAGATTAGAAAAATGAAAGAAAGAAATATGTGGCCTACTTTTTAATCAATAATTAATCAGTGATCCAAAAAGATGACTGTGCAATATTTAGATGTTTTACTGTAAAAGCTCGCTCAGTGTAGCAGGGTCAAAATCAACCCACGCTGCTGGTCTTCAATTTAAAACTAGCTCTCTAAACCATAACGACAGTCATTAATGGCCACAAAGCCAAATCCTAAAGGTCTGTGTTTAGATCTAGATGGAGAATGCAAAGGGGGAGTGGGAGTATATGAGACAATGTGGAGCGCGCTCCTCCTCTCATCAGCTGCAATGATCAGAGCTGTGAGGATTAAGTACCGATGTCCCAGTAAAGGAGCTTTGCAATGCCAAATGTAGGACCACTGGCTCCCCTAAGCTGCCTAATTTGTTCATCCACAGACGCTACAGCTCCTTCAGATTGGATTAAAGGCGCAGGAAGGGTTTGGAGCGCCTTGCTGTGGCTAAAAGTGGAAATGCAGGATGCTGCATGGCAGTATTAGAACTAGTGAATCAGCAGATAAAATACATCATGAAAATATTACCATTTTAAATGTTGCTGTGTAAATTAAACTCACAAGGAGCAGCTGTGACATGATTTACATAATTTGGAATAATAAGTTTGAGTCAGCTTCAGACAAGAGGATATCTTTGATATTTGAAAAAAATCTAAACCACAAGCTAAAACCTTTTTTTTTCTTAGTAAAACATTTATTTGATTTGATGACTCAAGATGTATGTAGACCTAGATGATAATGCGTTTAAACTGTGTACACTATAATTAACTTTACATGACAGTTTCAGAGACTTGCAGTTCTCTGATTTATATGAATTTTAATTTGATCTAAAAATGAGGTCAGGCACTAGAAAAAGTTGTGAAACGCTGTCACCCCAGGATGTTTAATACACATGATCATCCACCAGATTCTTAGTGCTTCCCTCTCTTTTTTATACTTTCAGGCCACGGAACCAACTCAGTCCCAAGAATAAAAAAAAAACAGGAACTGTGCTTAAATGGGTCATTCACAAGACCCAGTGCATGACAAGCAATGCAGCAGAAACATGAATTTTTGTCACAGTCTTTACCCGCATTATTCAAGTTACCCTAACTATAGTGATAAACTACAATGAGAGAAGAGGAAACATGTGACAGTGTAACTGGGGACTCATGAGGATATCACTGTGAGACAGTGTTGTCTCTGTGTGAAACAGCCAGCATGGAGAAGGCCATGACATTCATCTCACTGGGATGTCCTTCCTCTTTCTCTGCATTTTCAGTGTAGCAAATGACACTGTCTTGGGTAAAAGAAAAAAATGTTTCTAACTTGGAAAATTTTTCCTCCCCCTTTACACAAACCTAACAAAATGGAAGTATTTGTTCATGTGTTGTAGTTCAGATTAAAATGAGCAAATGTGGACGGACATGCATGAAATCTGAGAAAGCATTGCTAAAGAAAATGAAAGTGATTACTGTGTCCTGTGTAACATGCTCAGTAAAATAATTAGGCCTTTTTAAAATACTGAGTACTGTATTTTTCTACAGTACTTACAAAGTTTGTTAATGCACTGGGAAAAAGGAAGAATTCACTGTACAGTTTTTTGTTTGGTTTTTAAAGTATAACCCCAATTCCCCAAAACATGGAATACTGCGTAAAATGTAATTGTGGGTGGAGCAATCCAAATGTCATGAATATCAATACCAATGTTAGTATTGATACTCATGACAAAACCTGTACTTTAATGTAAGGTTTGAAAATGTCAGAATATTCATAAATAAGAAGGTTAAAGTGGTTTTTGGTGAATTCTGTTTACCCCAAATCAGCTTCTCTTGCTAAGATAATAATTTGGATTTTTAATATGGCATGAGTAATAACTTTGTTGTTTATATATTTTTTAAAAATAATGTATTGATTCCACAGATTAATCTCTATTACATAAATGCAAAAATATGTTCACAGTTCTATTAAAAAGAATTGGTATCAGGATCAACAATGTTAGCTCTTTATTTTCTTGGTATCAGATTGATACCAGATCTTGCATTATTGTACACCTCTAGTAAAATATAAATGAAAACATAACGCAATGATTTGAAAACTTTCATAAACTTATATTTTACCCAGATGCTGAAACTGAGACAATTTACCATTTCATGAAAGATATTAACCCCATTTTTAATTTGATGGCATACCAATCTAAAAGAAAAATGGAGCTTGGGCAACAAAAAGCTATAAATGTAACAAGCATAAAAAAAACAACAAAAACAATAAACAAACAAACTGGTGATTGGCCAACATCTGCCCGTCGTTACATCTGGAGGCTCAGCTTCTCTGAAATGCTCCTTTTTAGACCAAATTATGCTCCCAAAATTTGCCAGTTAACCTTAAAGGTGTGTGTAAAAAAAAACGGAAAAAAAACAAAGGTCAATGATAGAAAAAAATTATATTTAATCCAAAATTGTGTTTCTATTGATGTGTAATCGCTTTACTAGAATAGCTGTTATATGTTTCTTTTCTTAGAATGAGTCATTTACTGTATATCTACTTGCTAGGGGTGCACATACATTGGCTGCTATATTTGTGCCTCCATTTTTACTATGGTGTCCCTAAATGGATCAAACAATTTGTGTGAAGTGAGAACCATCTGAACTTTAAAACTGCTGTACCAGCTTTTCTTTAATGGGAGTCAGAGCACTGTTTGGGATCAGTAATGCCTTAAAAGACATTAAAAATAGTTACTCGTAGTACAGTCAAAGCTAAACCTGAGACCACTGGATCCACGCACAGATGAAAACATCTTTATGTACGTATGGGAGAATTTTGGCCACTAACGGCCACCATACATTCACAACAATGATTGGAATATGAAGTCATTTGAAAGAAAACATCTTTTCTGTCAAATACCCATCTTTACCACTAGATGTCAGTAATTCTTACATGCTGTACCTTTAAGACTTGGACCAGTGGATGTGTGTTACATGACCATTATCAAGCTGGTGGACAGCCTGATGGGTCAGCAAAACCAAGTAACTGGGCACAGAATTTAGGCATAGCAGTGACCACAACAGAAGGGGGAACCGACCAAGTACCACCTCTAACCCCCTGGGTCTTTCACAAATGGAAACAGTAGGTTGATTTCACATAGAACAAAAGCTAGAAGATGATCAATGCAATCCTCCACTTTGCTTCCATAATCACCTCAGTGGAGAAAAGTCCTCCCACTTTTGTTGTGATAAATTAGTGTGTGGGCTAGTCTGCCAGAAAGCACCAAGATTCTGAGACTCCAAAACGGGGTCTGTCTGACAGCAGTGAGAGACTCTACCTCTCAAAGGTGCCCTTTTTATATTCAACCATGTCTCCCTTTTTTTCCCACTAAATTGAATTAGTTGCAACACGATCCTTCAGCAATTTATTTAGTAAGCTACCACCAACATTTCTAACCTTCCCAAATTTTTATTTTTATTTTTTACCCCGCTATCAAGATCAACATCAGTCAATATTTTCCATTAAACAGCTGTGACAGTGTGGGGTCCTGTCACTATGCCTCCGATAGATCACGCGCCCTGGCTACTTGGCCACAGGGATATCCCTTTGGCTGACTGGTAAGCGTGCATGGCTCTCACCTGGGAGTCTGGGGATCAAATCCTGCCCAGGCCCTGTGTTGCGTACCTGGCCACATTCTGGCGTTGTCGGCAGGATCCATGTGCGATGCTGGATCTATGGATTCATAATTGGTAGCACCCTGCGGAGCATGAGGATGTGCTGGTGGAAAGAGGGGGAGAGATGTGTCAGTGTGGGGTCCTGTCACTATGTCTCTGATTGATCATGTTCCCTGGCAACTTGGCCACAGGGATATCTTTTTGGCTGACTGCTAAGCGTGCATGACTCTCACCCGGGAGTCTGGGGATCAAATCCCACCTGGGCCCGCTGTTGTACCTTGCTACACAGTCAAATGTATGAGTTTCAGCATTTGCTATGATAAGCTATATTTGATATGATTAGCAAATAATTGCACTCTGTTTTTTGTTGCACTTAACGCGCAGCACCCCATTTTTTGAATGGGAAATTGAGATTATCAATCAATTAATCAAATGAAAAAGCAAATTCTTGCAGACAAGTGTACAAAGAATTGTAAAGAAATGTGGACATTTTACCACTGTTAAAAGACTCGACATACGATCCTAATTATTATCAGTCCGCTCGTTAACATCATTCCAGGATTTGATGGGAGTGTGTCTCAAATCTGTTAGCAGGCATGCAGGAAGTGGTGAAAACCAGCTAATTAAGTCAATAATCTGCAAAGAGGAACAACAGTCAGAATATCTCGCCTTCAAAATAAAAGATAGTTGATTTGAATGGTTTTCCATAAACCAACATGTGAAGTTGTAAATGTCACACGGAGAGTGGAGTGGACGTGTTTTTGTTTTTTTTTAAACAACCCCACATGTAATTTATTTTGACGATAAGAAAACGGAAGTTGTTTTCTGTATTTCGGTTAGCTTTCCAGCGGCTGTAGGAGTGGATGGAGGCGAAGTGTCTTGGAGAAAAATTCCAACTGCGAGAAGTTTTTATTGTCAGTCATACTCCACTAGCATGTGAGTATGTGCTGTTTCTCTGTGACGGTTAAAAAGCAACGTTTCTACGATGGCGACCTCAGCACTGCAGGCGTTCCCATGATGGCCAACCTGAAAACTTGAGAAGCAAACTTTGAACAAGGAGCAGGAGTCTATCCCACACTTTCCCTGTTATCATTAACGTTGTAAAAACCCGTCACTACCATGGCATACTCTACTTCGGTTTCGATTTGGACATTTGCTTTTAGTTTGTACTTCGGCTTGTCGAAATGCTACTTTTCAATACCACTCAAAATATACCCGGGAAAGTACAACGTATCCACGGATGTGGGTTTGACTCCTCTGCGGCTGTTGGCGTTAAAGTCAGATGGAAACGGCCTCTCTTTGGCATCTGATCCAACTGGTACGGTGAACTTTCTGGACATGGTTAATAACTTGCAAGGGGACTCTGGAAGAGGCTACTACATAGAAATGTCAATTGGGACTCCTGGCCAAAAGGTAATGTATCTCATCCAGCTGCTTTGTTTAATATCTCTGTCATTTACGCAGGTTGTTTAAAAAGCATTTGGCTTTAATACTTCTTTTTGAGTAAGTGAATTAAATAGTGCCATGATTTTATTGGTCACTAATGGAAGTTGAAGTGGATTTGCTTTGTGTGAACAGTAGCCAGTCCATCAATCATGTGATCTGCTGCTTAGGAAACTGGGTGTGTTATACTACAGAAACGTTATTTAAATACGCCTTATATGTAAGCAAAATTTGAATTAACCCATATAGTAGAGAAAGGAGGAAGTTCTCTGAATGATAACCCTGGCATATTTCATTATGAGCATGGTTATAAAATATAACGAGCTGTTTAATTGAAGTGACCATTAAGGGTTAGGGTTATTGTAGCTGTAGGGGGTTGCAGCTGTCTTCACAGCCTGGGGGTCTGTAGGTAGACTAAACTCCCCGCTCACATGCACTCACATGATGCTGCCTGTGAGGACCAGTGTTTCTTTCCAGGCAGCTGACGGGGATTATGAGGCTTCCAGGGAGCAAAGAGCAGCCCAAGAGTTGAACAAAACAGCACCCAACTCTGATTCAGAAATATGGGCTGCATTATTTTTCTTCTTCTTCTTCTTCTGTTTACACATGTTTCTGTTAATATGTTGCTGTTGTGTTCCTCTGCTTGTAATCTAGTAACGAGATCCTATTAAGGAGAACTGAATGTGGATGAGTTGGAGTTAAGAATACACGAGGGCTTAAAGGGTGGCAGCGATTTGCCATTGTGTTGTAAGTAGATGTGTTTGAAGCAGAGCTTAAACCAAAGGTGAATTATCTCATTAGTAGGGTGACCTGTTGCCCCCAGGCCTCTCAAGTTAAACAGATCAGGGCTTTTAAGACTCCTGGGTGGCGTAGCTCAGTTTCTCAGGCTCATAGAGGCTTATCAGTGCTGCCTGCCATGCCACTGAGGATACGCAGGATCGCTTGCCAGAGAACACTTCTCACACTTTAAAACCAGCCCAAAATTGTAGTGAAAAAACATGCTCAATATCACCTGCTCTCATAAAACACCACAATTTTAAATTGTTGCTAAAAATGAAGCCAGTTCCCCAAACTTAATGTTTGATTTACTCAAAGTGGCATTTTTATTATTGCAACATTCCCCAGGCTATATGAGGAGCAAGCTCTGCTCTAGCCAGATTATCAGCAAGCACAGGTGTTATTCCTCATTTAGTATCACTCAGCGCTGGATGAATATCAACAGATTTAGTTTCGTCATCTGACTCTGATTCATTTATTCAAATCATTATTCGTCAGCCTGTTGCAATTTATAGAAATAAACCAAAATAATAATAATAATAATAATGAAATGTTCCATAAAGATTCACTTATAGTTTGATAGAAGAGTTATTATTGCATAATTATGTAGCCTTAAACAGTTGATTACTTTTATGAATAAAGCAAATATTTGTTTTTATTAGTTGTCTGAAATATTATGTTTAAATGTAAGGACATCGTTTCGGTGTAAGCGTGGGATTGAGATTGTTTGATCAAGCCAGGCTCAGAGGTCTTGCTACATTTTGTCAACATGTTGCTGTGAACTGTTTTTACACTGTGGATTAGGACAACTGTTTGAATATTTCCTGATCATAAATTTGATATGAGCAAAATTCATGGATAAAAGTTGAAGAATATTTTTCTTTTTTTTTTTTTTTTTTCTTTTGTTGTTGTTTTGTTTTGTAGCATTTATAAGGAGAAAGTCAGTTTTGGGAAACGGTCTTTTAAATAAATCAATTGAAAAATTCAGTAAGTATTTTGTTTGTATGTTTCAATATTAAAATGAGGTTTTTAGAGAAGAGGAGAAGAAAATTAGTATGGGATCAATAAGGTGGCTCAGACATCTCAGCTGTCAACTTTTTATAAACTTGTTATAATAGGAAATTAACAAATGACACTAGTAACAATTACAATGAATTCCTGTTATCTGGTTTGCAGAAGAGGCATGAAACAAGTTAACCTAAGTGAAGATCAGTCTCTGTGATAGTATTAGTTACACCTGTGGCTTTTCTGCCATAGCAAAATGACAGCTTTGGGAAAAAAAAAAAAAAAAAAGCTTTGAAATCTTATTAGATGATTTGCTCTGTACACAAACTAAAAAAACACTGACATAGATATAATATATTAAGTAAAACGTGGAATGATGCAACATTTTTTATGGTGTCAACTTTTTAGTCTGTTAATACTGTAAAAGTGAAATATACAGGATGACCCCACATTAAAAGAACTAGAGACCACATATTCTGTACAGGCTCAGAAATGGATGAGATTATTATGCACAGGATGAAACTGTTCCAGCTCCTTTTGATATTCCTCCCCTGATATACCGGCCATTACACTTCTGTCCTCTGTGCATAATTACAGTGAATCCCTCACATCAGTTATTCACGCCAGCAGAGCTCAATCCACTTTGGTTCAAATTGGTTATGCGGTGCCAAAATGTCCTGTAATTCAATACTATTGAGTTATACTCTCAATATTATTCTAACTAAATGATGATGTGATTACAGGGGCAAGGTGTTAAATGAGGCACTATTCAAATCAGCCGCTAATTGCTGCATGTGTTAATATGTGGCTCAGCCAGACTGAGGTGTCGGCTGGAGAGTCTCACATCTGCTAATTGGTACAAACAGGTAGCAGATGCGCGTTGCCACCATGGAGCCGCCGCCAATTAGACAGTGAAAGCTCAACTGCAGGCTGCCGCAGCAGGGAAAGAGATTTGCCTGAGGCTCAGGAGCTGAGCTCAGGGAGCGGAGACTGGCTAGAAAAAGATTGTTGGCGTGGGAACAAGGAAGTGCCTTTGCTGCCCCGTCCTCTCCTCTTTTTCGCCACAAGATTCCCAACAGTTTCCAGTCTGGCTTGTTTTGTTTGTTCAGAACCTGCGTGAGTGGATTCCTGCCATCTGCAAGGGTGGGGGGTGGGGGTTCAGATGGCACAGTAACAAGAACCAGACGCAGTGAAGGAAGTACAGCCTAGTTGATGATTACGTGCTTCATAATTATTAACTACACCTGATCATGTGGTATTAGTTATAAGGAAGTAAAATGTTTGGTTTCAGAGCAGTGGAGCTCTTAGGTATAATTGACCATCAGTCTTGAGAAGCAAAGCATGAGGAAGTTATTTTCCTCTAACTCTTTTTTTTTTTTTTTACATGTTGTACTTTTACCTTTAAAACTACTTTCTGTTCCACTCTGCCTTACAATGATGGCCAAAGATAGCTTGATAGAGTGATTGTTGCAGTTAGCTGCTGAGCATGCTGAATGTATCCATGCACTGCCATGTGACATCACTGAAAAGCCAATTTATACAAGTCTCTGTATCTGAGCAATCAGGTGGTTGTGGTGCATAACCCCCATCACAATGAGGAATGCTTTCTAGAGAGTGCCAATATGGCCTCTGCTCAGTTGTGGAGGTGACAGAAGTCTGTTGGCTAATTAGTTCCTCCTCGCGGACTCGATGCCTGGAAATCAGAATTATCTAACTGCTGTTAGCTGGTCTCCAACGTTCACATGACACATACCCGAATGGCTGGAGGGATCATAAAGTCATGTCAGATGCTTAAGGCTGTCATGTTTGTCACACAGATTGCACATTAGAGAGTAATTATGTCAGTCTGTGCAGTCTTTTTGCTCAACAGTACATCGCAGAACTCTGGAAATGGCTTTTACTTCAAGTTAATATGTATTTTTGGCTTATATGCCATTAGAAAAAAAAATCTTATTTGACAAGTTCAACATGAATCCTTCATAATAAAAATAAATGCCTTTTAACAGATTTCTTTTATTCTCCTCACACTGAGTAGATGTTTTTATCTTTGTCTTTTCTGCTTTACTAAACTTTTATGTCTTGTTTTCCTGTTTAAACCTGAAAGTCCTCTGGTCACATATCCCCTATGATTCTGGGGGTTTTTTTGTGTTTTTTTTAGCATGAATGTACAGTAGGTTAGGTAACAGATAACTGTAAAGCAAACTCTTCCTTGTTTCTTTTTTTCAGCTCAACATCCTGGTGGATACAGGCAGCAGTAACTTTGCTGTGGCTGCGGCTCCCCACCCATTCATTACTCACTACTTCAACACACAACTGTGAGTCACTGGAATACTTTGTGTAATACTTTTTACAGCCTGGTGGGGGAGAAAAAAAAAGTCCTTGCAAATTCAAGGTGCCGTATCCTAGATATTTAAAATAATCTTACCCTTTCTAGGTCTTAAAATACTGGAGATCAAGACAACCTCTGATGAATAACCTGACAACATATTGAACAAAAACTAAGCCGAAAAACATAGCAATCAAAAAAATGACATATCCTCTCTGTGTTTACAGTGGAATTAAAAGTAAGTAACACCCAAGTGGTGCTAATCAAATAAACTTAAGAAGTTGTATCAAGTTGCAAAACAGAGGTTTTGGAGGTTTGCTGGCCTGGAGTGTTCAGATATGTTATCATAATAACAGACATGACATGACATGATCAGTGATCTGAGAGTGGCAGGACTGTATGCCCATCTAAATAAACCTTCTTCAATTATGCCTTTGGGATAAATGAGACCAAAGCTCTCACCAAGGTCAGTGACTTGGGCTTGTTTTGCAGCCATGGGACCTGGAGAGATTTGAAATCCTTTTTTATACCAAAGTATTTCAGAGTCAAATTTGAGGCGGTCTGTCTGACAACTAAGGCTTGGGTGAAATGGGGTGACGCAACAGGACAATGATCCAAAACACAGCAGCAAATCTATAACAGACTGACTGAAAAAGAAAAGATTTAAAGTGTTGCAATGGCCCAGTCAAAAGAACTGAAGCACAGAAGCGGAGGCCTAAATTCTTCCACAGATATGGAAGAGACTGATAACATTATACAGAAAACAGTTACTTCATGCTGTTGCTGGTAAAGGTGGTTCTACAAGCTCTTGATGGATGTGGTGTAGTTTTCTTTTCACACATTGCTTTTGCATTTTCATTTAGTTTTTCCTCAAATAGATACTGGCACATTATTGAGCACATTTACAAGAGCATAAAAATCTGATAATTGAAAGTAATCTGATCATTTATATTATCTGAGCTGACATGCTCAACAGAAATGTGATCATGAAAAAAAAAGTCTGTTTCCATTTTTCCAGTCCATTAGCAGATTTCAGTAGCATCTCATTACGGTTCTTACTCTGAAACAATTAAAAAAAACAAAAAACAATTAAACAACTGAATAATGAAATCTAATGAATAATAATCTGGTAACTCCAGAAGTCAGACAAGTGATCAGATTTTTGGTCTGCATGTAAACAGTATCATCAGTATTCTCATTTAGTTTTCATCAATCTTACAATGTGTCTACCTAATTTTAAAATCCTTTAATGTGCTGATTATTTTTTTATGATACTCATAGGTAGGGATGCACAATATAATCGGCCCCCTATCGGTAACGGCCGATATCGGCCTTAAAACTGAGAATCGGACATCGGCCAGCCCATCGATATTTACCCGATCAGCCCGCTGTTTCTAAAGTCATAAAAAAAAACCTTCTTCTTCAAAAACTTCTTCTTTTACAGACTTTAAAACTTCTAAAGACTAGGGGTGGGAAAAAAATATCGATACTCTGAAATATCGCGATATTTTCAAATGCTGATATCATATTGATATTTAAAAACACGGTATTGATCTATTTTACCTATGAAATCTCGTGATATTTCATCGATCTGTTATGAAATCTCGCGAAAATTCACAAAATGAAGTAAAATAGATTGATGCGTTTTTGAATATCAATTTGATATCTGCATTTGAAAATATTGCTATATTTCAGTGTATCGTTATTTTTCCCCAACCCTATTTTTCAAAGTGTCGGAAACAGATAACAAAACTGTTATTTGCAATGATTGCTTATTTTTTACAGCTTTAATATCTGTATCAATATCAGTTATCGGCCGCATGAGTTTCATAATCTCGGCATATCAGATATCGGCCAAAATTCCAATATCGTGCATCCCTAGTCATAGGATGTAAAAAGTTTTAATCGAAAAACATTTCATTTTATGATTACAAAATGCTACAAAATTTCATATAATTGATAATTAATAATATAATTGATATCTTTATATGACTAGTCACACTCCTCTTCCCCAATATTTTAGCTCCAGCTCCTACCAATCAGTTGGTCGGTCTGTAGCTGTCAGGTACACACAGGGCAACTGGGAAGGTGAGCTGGGCATCGACGAGGTGTCCATCCCCAAGGGCCCAAATGGCACCATCATCATTAACATTGCTGCCATCCTGTCATCTGACGGCTTCTTCCTCCCTGGGATCAACTGGCAGGGCATCCTGGGGTTGGCCTATCCTATGCTGGCACGGGTGAGACAGATACTCTTAAAGTCTAATCCATAAAGTTATTAATGCAGTAAACAATGACTCAAGCTTGCAAATGAGACGTACCCACATTATTTATTTCTCTGAGTATAACTTGATTATCCTCATCTAATTTCCTTATTCTCATTCAAGAGAAATGATATGCTATATAAAGTGGAAATGTAAATATATTGCATTATATTAAATATATTGGATGGATGGAAGTCATCCCAGCCTTATCACTGGTAATTACTGGTTTCTGCTTTTTTATAGTTTCTGTTGCAGAATGGTTTAGAAGTTACATTTGTATTTTATTCAAATTACACAAAAGATGCATTAAATTAGGATAAAGGATTATTGTCTTATAGCACTTGAGGTGTGACAGCTGCAGTTATTTGCCCAATTTGTACACTGTGGTTCTCATTTATCATGAGCGTGAAATGATCCTATGATTGGATCTATGTGTGATTCATGAAATGTTTGTATCTGACGATCTCTGTACAAATGATAAGGCCCTGAAAACCTTTGTCATTTACGTGTTGCGCCCACAATTCACACACTTAAATATTCAGGGTCCAGAGTCTTCGTCCAGCAAGGTTAAACCACAGAGAGGAGAGATTCTGCCAAAAAAAAGAAACTGTTTGGAGGTTGATATTGGAATCCTTCTTTGTGTGGTGGGAAAGAATAAAGCGGTGCTTTTTGGCAGCTTAGAAACAGGAGTAAAAAGCGTGCACGTAAACGCTACGCAAAAGAGGATCAGTCGGTCACCCTTGCTGGTGTTGAATGGACTCTGGCTGGAGTTATATGATTTATTCATTTTAAGTTTTTAAGTTTGATAATGGCCCATGTTTGGTAAAAACATCACCATTCTTTCGCCTATAGGTCAAGAAAAAGTGGTCCAGTTTGAAACTCGTCACCAAAGCTGTTTCTACTCTGAGGTGCAGCAGCAGCACACTGACAGGTGGAGTCCGGTCGGATCCAAGCCTCGCTCTGACAGGGACAGAAGAAAAGATAACTTGCATTAGCTAAGCTAAGAAACAATCTACTGATTGATCACTTGTACAACTTTAAGGTATAGTCTATTCATAAGAAACGACGGATCAGCTCCTCCATATCTCCAGTGGAGGCTGCTGAGCACGGTTCTCTGGGCATCCTGTCCTCTGGTTGTGCCGGGCATCAAAAGGCTCCTTTAATCAGAGCAGTGCTGCGCAGCTCCGTACAGGACAGAATTGTATCACAGACTTTCTCCGAGTGTAAAGCAGCGTTTCCCTCCTGCTGGTTCGAGACATACTTACCTGCCTTTCAGAAACCTGAAGCAGCGCTCCATCGTGGCACGTGTGGTGTGCGTGTGTTTACTGATGAACCTGCACTCCTGCACTGTGGCAGGGTTACCAGCGGGGTGATGAGATGCTCCGAGAGTGCATAACACTTGCCACCTAGAACCATAACATACTAATGATTCAAATACTTTTAGGATAAATGAAGACATACAAATCAGTTACAGCTATTTTTATTTTATTCATTTTAATATACTATATATATAATTTCTAGGGATGCACGATAACCTTTAAAAAAACCAAAAAAAAAAACGATACCGATAAATTTCAGCTCCTAAAGACTGATAATTGATAACACGTACACATGCCTAATCATGACAACAAAACTATTAACAAAACCAAAAAGACTTTTCAAGCTTAAAACTGGGATTTTCAACATCTGCATGTCCGATCTTAAAAATGCCAACTGTGTGTGTGTGTGTGTGCGTGTGTGTGTGCGTGTGTGTGTGTGTGTGTGGGTGGGAGTGTGTGGGTGGGTGGTGTAGCTAGTGTTTAGGGAAAGTGGTTTGTAAAAAGGTTGGGGCCTCTTTTCCTCATCTTAATATCTCTATAACAGTGTGTTATCGGGACAAGTCATCATGATATCGGACTTATCGGAATGATGTAATAATTTGCTGTTATTGGCCGGATAGTTATCGGCCCGATATCTATCGTGCACCCCTAGTAATTTCTTCTTTTGCCAATGGGTTCATTTTTAGTGCTGAGCATGTGGCTGCTTATTAGAGCTGCACAATATATCGCAAATTTATCGTCATTGCAGTATTAGCCTCCACAATATACATATCGCAAATATGGCCTAAACTGCAATATACTGTAGTACTGTCTGTGTTTGCATATATTAAAAGAAGTGATGTTCTAGTCGCAGCTGTGGGTTCTTGTGCTGTGTGTGTGGCCAATCAAATAGACTTTTCAAATAGAACAGTGCTGTAATGGAAATAATCTGTTTCCTGTTATCTCAATACTGCATATCCCAAGTATTTTATTAATCGAGAATCGCATTATCATCACGTTTTCTTAATTTCGTGCAGTACTTGGGCTTATGCTTAAATGACGAGTTGAGGTTTGTTTAATAAATACTTTCAGGTTCTGCTGTGCTGCACCACAAATCCACACTGACTCAAACTCTCGTGCACGAACTCAGACCTTTCGTGAGATTTCATTGTATCCTAGACACATGTCCAAATTGATAAATGCCAGGTCTTGCGTAAAAATGGTCATATGTACAGATTAACGTGTGATTGTTTGATAATTGAGGGTCTGTGTCACTAGTATAGTGCTGTATCTATTTTCTTTTAATGAATGAGCCGGACTGTCTTTAAACTTCTATTTGGGATGAGTCTGAATCTGAAAATATTTGCAGTTGGAGAAGGGGAAAAAAACAGTGGAAAGAAAAAATGTAATTTACTCGTTACTTTTCTCTGCTGAATCTTGTGTTACCACAAAGCTTCCTGCTCCGGACCTGCATCTCTGACAGATCTGCATAACTTTTCAGGCTGAGATTTTATCCTAATTTGGTCATTGACATTTCACATGACAACTGGAACGTTTAATCTTCACGATTTATTTTCAACAGCCAAGTTTGCAGCCTTTCTCGGTCGAGTTTCGCTTTGTAGATTCACCTTTAAGGACTTTTTCTGTTTATAATTTATCATTTCCTTTACTCCCTGCCTCTGAATCGTCTTTGATTTTCTTAAGGAATCAAATTCTACTATGAGGAGACATTAAAGAGCATCCTATACATGTATTTATGAAATGTTTTGGTGCATTGTTTAGTATCAGTAGTCATTGACATGATAAATTTAGTCTTAATAGGGATATAGTGACGTTAGTGCAGGCTGACACAAAGGGGTCATTCATTCTGTGCTGACTACAGCAACCTTTAGGATCAAATACCAGATTGAAAGGCAGATATGCTCACACTGACCACTTTGTGTTGATGGTGTCTCTTGAGAGATCAGGTTCAACTTGCCTGAGGACGGTTTGTCATGCGTGACATGATAACATGGCACTGACATGAGGATCTTTCTGAGGAAAACGAGAGAGAACATCCTTTAGTCAAGGAGCACAACATAGTTTTAAACATAAGAACCCAGTTCACGCAGACACTGGTAACTATGAGCAGGACTGGGTGTTTTGTTTTTTTCAAAAGTGAGAAATGTCTTTCTATTGCAACAATTAAAAACAGAAAGCTGTTTTAGATTGTATTGTAAGGAAAAATGATAGCAAGCTGTTCATCTGTAGCAGGTAGCTTTACATAGATCTCATGCTTAAAGTGCAGCTATCCAGACAGATTTGAGCACCAGATGTTCTTTTAATGCCTTTCTTTTTACATTATATATTCCTCTGTTGTAAGTTCATGGAATTTATTGAACATGTTTTAACATGGTCATGCTATAAATATCATGTATCTGAACTTATACTTGAAGTTATAGTTTTTTTATATATATATAAGCTGGAAACCCAGTGGTTAAATCCATCAATTGAAGTCGATGCTTATCCCTCTCCTTTGTCTTTACCAGCCTGACTCATCTGTGGAGCCCTTCTTCAACTCTGTGGTGAAGCAGCTGGGGATTCCCGACATCTTTTCCCTCCAGATGTGCGGGGCTGGACTCTCAGCCAGCAGCACAGCCGATCCTCCGGGTGGAAGTCTTGTGAGTAATCAAAATGGCTAGATGAGTTAGATAAAAAGTACAGATCAGATTCAATTTAATCACAGACTTGTACCGGTTTTTATTTGGTGTATTATTGCCTCCCTTTAACTTTTTTTTTTTTTACATTTCCAAAGAATTTTGTCACCACTTTTTTTTTTTACATAATTGAGCAGTTTCCCTTCACCCAACAACCAAAAACCAGTGGTCAGACAAAGTACCCAATACACTTTCAAAACACAATCGCTGATATCCTCCTCGCTGTATTTCCCCTTGGAAACCCAGTCTAGTTAGAGATAAGCTAATTAAGCTAAGATAGCAGAGCAGGTCCATCACTGTTATACGTATGACCTTGACGCCTGGCTACCTGCATCTCCATCATGTGACCCAGCGATGCAGACAAATGGATTAGATGACAGGGTGCTCGTGTGTATCGCCAGATTGTGAATAGAGATAAGCCTTTGCAAGAGTGAACTCTGGTTTTTCCTGTTTCCTCTGTAGATAATGGGTGGGGCTGAACCAACTCTGTTTCGGGGGTCAGTGTGGTACACCCCTATAGTAGAAGAGTGGTACTACCAAGTTGAGGTCTTGAAGCTGGAGGTCGGAGACCAGAATCTGAATCTGGACTGCAGAGAGGTAAACCTAAAACTCTGATTTTTTTTTTTTGTTTGTTTGTTTGTTTTTATTCCCTCAACCCCATTATACCAAGTAAAGTTAGCCCTTAAATACTAGTAAAACTGTAATACACTTGCAGTAGAAATTATTTGTAAGATGTTTGTGTCAAGGTTAAAGCACATAAATGAATCTGAGGGAATGTGATGTGTTTTTTCTACTTGGAAAAGAACTTCCTCATTTTGTATTCTGTTTGTTGTAGGTCTTCCTACATAGAAGAAAAAAAATTCTCTGCTCTCCACTTTTTTTCTTTCAGTATAACACAGATAAAGCTATAGTTGACAGTGGAACGACACTCTTGCGACTTCCTGTCAATGTCTTCAATGCAGTGGTAGAAGCCATCACACGCAGCTCTCTGGTACGCTGCCGTCTCTTCACAGACAATGATGAAATGTGTTGTCAGAGCAAAGACATGCAGAAGGAAAAAAATGCACACTCATTATTCAAGAACGTAGTAGATTTAGGTGAAAGAATTCAAGGTTTTTCCGCCATGAAAACATATTTGAGTGCTCCTTGCCTTTTGTTAATTTACCATTCTGCTTTACACATTTTCTTTTCTTATCCTTTGAATTCACACTCAAGGTTAATTTGAACATTTTTCAGTCAATGTCTCCACATCCTTGCCGAAAAATCCCAAGTGGCACAATGAAAGAAAACATCAAAATATTTCTTGGTGCAGTACTGACCTTCTGATTTTCGCCTTATCTTTCTCTCTTCCTGTGTTCTTTTGTCTTTCTGTGTCTTTCTCTTTGTTCTTTCATTTAGATTCAAGATTTTTCTTCAGGGTTCTGGGATGGTACCAAGCTCGCATGCTGGATGAAGGGGGAGACACCCTGGCGGTTTTTCCCCAAGCTGTCCATCTACCTAAGAGCCACCAACACCAGCCAGTCCTTCCGCATTACCATCCTGCCTCAGGTATCTGGACATACAAACACACGTCCTCTCTCCTGAGCGCCTTCATCAACATTAGATTTACACACAGGTTCTGGTATCCTGTCATTTTGCAGTTGTATATCCAGCCAATCACAGATGTGGATGGCACGTTGGACTGTTTCCGTTTTGGGGTGTCCTCGTCAGCCAATGGCTTGGTGATTGGGGCTACTGTGATGGAAGGTTTCTATGTGGTGTTTGACCGTGCTCAGAGACGACTGGGCTTCGCACTCAGCAGCTGTGCAGGTAGGAGTATAAACAGGGCCTGTGATTAGGCCCAGGACATCAGGCCTCTTATTATAGGAGGTTGATTTTAACCAGTTAATTCACTGCAGATTTTGAAGTTAGTGTAATTATAATATTGATGATATAAATTAAGTATATCTCCATATACTGTGCTATATTTATTGTGTGTGTCTCTATGGAAGAGTTTTATAATTGACAGAATTAGCTATGCTTGCATACAAAAAGGGCTCTGTCTCTACTATTTTTGAGTTTTTTAATACTCAAAACAAATTGTATTGACTCTAAAGTATTTATTACAAGCAAGTATATTATATTATATAGTATTTACGAACAGATCAGATTTTTGCTATGTCGTTTCAGTTCTGAAGAAAATCGGCAACATGTTAGCGAATAGCTTTTAACAGCTGTTGCTGATGATGCTCCTTGAAAGATTAAAACATGTGATGCTAAATAAAGTGGCTGACTTCTTCCTGCACAGAAGTCCTTCATGCTTCTGCATTTATTGAGAGCTTAGATGCTGAGAGGTAGGGCTGCACAATTCTGGGAAAAATGTGAATCACGATTTTTTTGCTTCAAATTGAGATCACGGTTCTCTGGCACGATTTTTTTTTCCATTTAACCTCCTAACCAGCTACAGACTGTCCTCAGTTTCTATTCTTGTGTCGCTCACTCTTCCGAAAAACCAGCTATAACTGCAGGTGGGCTTGCTCTACTGTTGTAAAGATGCTTTACCATTGGTAAAGGGGTCGGGACGCAACGGCAGTGCTGTGTTTGAGGGCACTTGAAAAAAAACCTGGGAAGAATGGAAACTTATTTGTGATGTAGCTTTTGATTAGCTCATGATTAGCATGTGATTAAAAGTGCTTCAGAATTGTTGTGGGTAGAAATGAGATCACATGTATGTGTGAATTGAGATCACGATTTTTTAACGATTAACGAATACCTCTCAGCCCTACTGAGAGGTATTGTTTGATAAAAACTGATGAACAGCTTGGCAGAATATTCTGTTGGCCCTCCATTAGCCAGCAAAAGATGAACCTTGGCCTATAAGACCTGAGACGCCCTGAAGACACAGGAAAAATGTTTGCAGATAAGAGCCTGGGCAAGTCTACTGCTCTCATCTTAAAGTACAAAGACTACTTTTGTTCTGTATTAAGGAACCACTCTTGAAGATGATGCAGGCTTCAGGCAAAGGATGCAGGCTTGTGACAGGAAGGTCACTAATTATCTGAGCAAGCTGCTGAAATCCAGAAAAAAAAAATCAACTACTGATGAGATAAAATTAGCTGCATATGAAATAATGTCAGTCTTTTCTCAGCAGCACCCCCTTCATCTGTCTTTCTAATCACCCTTGAATTTCAGGATGAGTGGTTTTAGAAATCACATAGATGATGTATAGGTTTGTATGTGTTTAAGTTGCATATTAACTTTTCATTGGGGCTTAGTAGAAAATCCCATAAAGTTTGAGGTTTGTATTGGCCGTATTCATATGTACGTGCATAAGGACTGAGGACTCTGTCTGCAACAGTTTGTCCTGTTTTTTTTTTCACAGTCAATGGTGGAGTGGCTCTGTCAGAGATCGCAGGACCTTTTTCAGCTGCTGACGTGGCGGCTGACTGCTCCAGCGGGGTGCTTAAGGAGCCTCTTCTGTGGGTGATCTCTTACACCCTAATGGCAGTCTGTGCAGTGGTCCTCATCATCCTGCTGCTACTGCTGCTCCTGCCCTGCAGACGCAGAAACCGCTCTGGGGAGATCACAGATGAGTCCTCGCTGGTACGGCACCGCATCAAATGACTGAGAGGAAAAGGACGGGCGAGCGCGGTGAATGGGCTGAGGGACAGCGAGCAGAGCCCGTCCAAGCCCGTGGAGAAGGGGTCAGGGGTCGGCCTGCATCAGCCGGCAGTGCTCAGCGCTGAATGTTTGACCGATTGTAGACTGCACTCATCAACTTGGCGCTTGGAGGTAGAAATGCAGACAGATCAACCACCCCTTAAAGGGAAACTCCACCCCCAAAATACTCCCTCAAACAACTGTCAGAGGTGATTTGTTTGTTTGTTCCAGTTTCTTCCCTGTTGGTGTAAATGAATCTGTGTAAATGCTTTCATACAGGGAAAGATATCAAGATTAAAAGAGTGCAGTTTTTTTTCACTGAGCATAGCTTTTATTGACCATTATGTCCTCAAGCTTTTGGGTTATGATGTTTCTTCTCTACCCACATCAATTATGAGTAGTTTAAAAGGGCACTCTAGTCAAGCTGGGCTCATTCTCTTTAGACCTGTGAAAAGGTAATCTGGGAAATGGTAATCACAAAAAAAGCAACCTAACTATAAAAAACAATTCTCTATAAACACACTAAACATCACACCAGCAATAAATGTTTATTCGATGATATAAGACAAGTGGATGGGAGGAGTATATAATATTGGATGGCATGGAACATTATAA
The DNA here is from genome assembly GCA_023101725.1 of Atherinomorus stipes. Lineage (NCBI taxonomy): Eukaryota > Metazoa > Chordata > Actinopteri > Atheriniformes > Atherinidae > Atherinomorus > Atherinomorus stipes. The sequence continues at coordinate 58,231 of JALJCO010008974.1, forward strand.
AATGTGCCTTTGACAGCTGAAAACAGATCTTTCTTTTAGGATCTTAGTTTGTGTTCCCACTTTGTCATCAAATAGACGGAACTTCTTGTATTTATGAAGCTGCAGTGGTCAATGGGGCCAAATAATTGTGTGCTTGTATTGAAGGGGTAAAGCTGCTCAAATAACCACTGTTGATATGAAAAATCTTAGAAGTTATACTCGTTTACAGCGCCTATAGTGCCTTCCAAGACAATTGAATACACTGTATCAGCAGGTTGAGACTAATCTGCTGAATTGCACTTTGTTTCTGAAGTTGATCAAGTGTAATATGAAACGGATCAATATTTCTCAGTCTGTTTATGAAATTTGTTGTATTTATGTAATTCAGCTAAATCTGTATACAGCTTTGTATTTAAATTTCTTTTACATTTATAGTGTTATGATTACAAATCTTCACCCTTATGTTTACCAGTGTTTAGAAGGTGCACATTTTATGCAAAACAAACACTCAAGTAGAGGGATCTTTAAAGGTGATTTATTAGAAACGCATTCCTTCTTTCAGTATTTCTGGAATACAGTTAACTTTCTAGCAAAGAAAATTAACTGACTTATTAGATATTTAAACTAAAGTTATTGAAAACCATATATAGTTGGCATAAGTGAGGTATTGAATAATTTAAACATGTCACATGAAAGGCTTCTCCACTGAGACTGTGGAGTGCAGTCAGTGTAAAGCACTAATGCCACTTTTGCCAAAAATCTGAAGTTGTAAAATTTATTTAAAGGTACATATAAATATTTGAATGTTCACTGATTTATGAGTGTTTTTTTTTTTTCTCTGTGCCAAAATTGTACTTTTGCTGTAAATAAAAACAAACTTATGACGAATCAAAAACAGAGAAAATTTGAATTAATAAATATTTTGAGTCAGCTCAACAGACCTGAAGTGATATTTTGTGGTGTTACATGTTCAGTGTTAACATATACGTATATATATATATATATATATATATATATATATATATATATATATATATATATATAAAATACAGTGAAAAAATTCTTAAGTTCACACATAACACACATAATCAGAATGAACAAAGCAGCATTATGCAGGTTAATATGATAATATAGATCAAACAGTGCTGGTGTTCAGTTTGAACATGAAGACAAAAGGGGGTGGGGGGGGATTGAAGAGTTTTGGCAATGATGCAAAGTTTACATTGATCCTCTCTGGTCCTGTGATCAGGCATCTTGATGCTTCTGCAAATGCAAACAGAAACATAACTTAAGGATTTCACTCTCGTGCTGTAAATACTTCAACATTTCATATGTAAAACTGGACTTAAAAGCCAATTTCTCTGTCTTGTAAACAAGAGTGTCAGATCAGCAATCAATCATTACAAAATTACTGATCTGATTAGAACGTTTGCAGCTGGAACTTTTGTGCTGATGATTGATCAGTGAACTAAATCAGCTGATTGATTGTTTCAGCACAACCTTTATCTTAGTTTCAGCCTGTCGTGATGTAGCAAAACTTTGTTCTTTTTCCTGACCAGTCAAGGCAAAGGAGGCCACGGACAACATAGACATGCATAGTCTAGGAATTGATTTCTATTTTGACTCATCAAACAGTTCAATGAATAAGATAATCTAATCCACCGCCATTAAAATCTTGTAAGGAGACCCTGCTTTTATTCACAAACACTCACTGTGGTTAATGTATCTGCTCAGTAAAAACTTCTTCAATCAGAAGATTGAATCAAATGCTTAAAAAAATATTTGTTTGCATGACATAAAATTTCAGTGTGAAATTTAATCTGATTCAATTTTTTAAAAATAATATAAGTTAAGAGTTTCTTTATGGTCTGAGCATTCATGTAGTCACAAAAGTTTACATGGGTTATAACTGACTTTTGACAGGTTTTACCTTCATCTGATGGTAGATCCAGTCCAGGTAGTGTGTCACGTTGCCATAGACACCTGGTTTATTCTGCCCACTGCAGTGTTCTGCCTTTATGCTGTCACCTATGAGCCACCAGAGTCCATCCCTCAGAGACACCAGAGGGCTGCCACTGTCAGACTGAGACAGAGTTTAGGACAAATGTTGTAGAGATAGTGGTAAACTTCATACTGCAGCCAATCAAGGGCTTTACAGTGACTATGAGGTGCAACACAAATACTCAGATAGCTGTACATTCAGTTTTTAAAAAAGTGTCGAGTATCTCTTAGGAATTTCTGAGGTCATTGAAAAGCAATAAATGATTTAAATGGAGTGTGATATCATAGTCAGCTGCCTCCACTGGACTTAACACTCATTGTTTATTTGTCTGTATAAGTGGGTTGTTATACATCACAGAAATGTTCATTTAAAACCATTGGCATGTACAGAACATAGTGTAGGTTTTGTTTGACTGTGCCCTAAAGCAAGTTACATAAGAGCATGAAAATGCTTTAAATTCTTTCATGAACAGAAACAGATCTGTTTATGAAAGAAAAACCAAACAGCCGTTCATGTGAGCGCATTGTTTTACAGGATCAGTTGATCCTATTGATACGGATTCAGCAGATACACAACTCTTAAAATCTGCGGGCCAGTGTGCTATAGACCTCTAATGCAAAGCTGTGCAACAAATTAAGGAAAATGAGTGTACAAAGTACAAAGCACTTGTATTTGTTGTTTTTTTGCATTTAACTTTTCTAAAAGAAGCATGTATGCCTTACATGACACTTTGTGGCTCCTGTTTCCGTCTCTCTGGCACAGAGCATGCCCTGCGATATCCTTTCATCATAAGCCATGGAGCTGTTGCACTCTGCAGAGTCTATGAGAGCAACCTGAGCCTCCATCAGGTATAAAGAGCCAGAGTCTGCCAAAGACACACAAGAAAAACCACCACACCAACGTTCCATTCTCAAACCAGACATTATGTATTTTCTTAGCCGCATTTTGTTTGATTTAAGTTTTAAAGGCAGTGAGAGCAGAGCTGTGATGCCATCTAGTGGTGATATTTAAAAAAAGAGAAAGGCAGCAGTGAAAATTCAAACTTACAGGATACATATTTGTTATATGCTTGCATATACCTCATTATTTCCAGCAATGAATCAACATTGGATTTGTTATTTGTTTCCATTATGTAATCAAAATCTTTACCTCCATTTGTTGTGGGACTGAACTGTGTCATCCAGCACTTCTCAGGAGCAGTGATGTTTAGACCAGGATTTGAGAGGCACACAGGACCAATTTTACTGGAAGCTACCAAAGAGAAGTAAATATTGACTTGCTCAATATTCAAAATTTAAAAGGGTGAGAGAAGAAGAAAAATGCTGCAACTACTTCTGATCTTCCACGAGTGCACAACCCAACGGCCTCTGTTGGAATGTCAAATGTTAATGTTCATGACAATACGATTAGAAAATAAACTGTTGCTGGAGAAATCCTCTTTTCTTTCAAGAGAACATGGCAGTATTTCTGGGATTGATGGAAAGATGCATCTAAAAAAGCACAAGACTTGTGGAAAAATGTCTTTTGGACAGACAAGACCAAAGTGAATATGTATGCTGGGCTCAAGTGCCACCGGAAAAATCCAAACACAGCAAATCAGCACACAAACTGCATAGCGCCTGACAAGCTTGGAAGTAAAGGGGTGATAATTTTGGTTTGTTTTACAGCCATGGCCCCTAAGTACCTTCCTATGAACTCCTATGTGGACCACAGTATTTTCAAGTCAGGGTCGTGGCTGTTTGCCTGACATCTGAAACTTGGCTGACGTGTCATGCAACAGGACAATCACCCCAATCACACCAGCAGATCTACATCAGAACGGCTGGAGTAGGAGAAAAATATGGTCGACAGAAGTAAAACCTTTTATTATATCCCAATAAAACCTCTAGAACTGACTGTATGTGCATCTGTCCATATGCACCTGTGCTGTCCAAGGGTTTAAAAAGCCTCATGAGAGCGATGTCATTCTCCCGAGTCAGGCTGTTGTAACCTTCATGTGCTATAATGCGGCTCACAGAGAGCGCAGGATTAAACAGAGTGCCCAGTGGATCCACTATCCCAGCATACACTGCCCAGTCTCCAGGACTGGAGTTCCTGTAACAAGAGAAAAAACAGCTGTCAGGTTTGATCCCACCACAGCTACGACTCTAAAGAGGAAGGAGGAGGCCTCACATCTTCACACAGTGTGCAGCAGTGATGATCCAGTAGGGGGAAATGATAGCTCCTCCGCAACGGTGAGAACCAGCAACCTGGAGGCTGACCTGCCATGGCCAGGACCCCTGAGAGGCCAGCTGGCGTCCAGAGGCCCTGCTTGAGTTCACCACGCTCCCACAGTCTGAAATTAGAGGATGCATTTCACTGCTACAGGCTTTTCCAAGCAAGTGCAAAAGAAGCCATCATTACTTGTTTTAGAAGGGATAATAAGGCACCTGTGCAACGCAATGTCACCACGCTGTTGTTAGGGCATGAATTGCTGAGAATAAAAAGAAAGATTAAATGCGTTTAATATTTATTTAGCTTCAGAATCTGCTCTGACCTTTCCAGCTCACTAACCTGATGACAAGTTGTTGCAGTATGGATGCCTGGGGGTCAGCATCAGACTTCACTAATAAAAATCCATCAGTAGAGTCAGTTCTCTGTTGGCCTGATTTAAAATATGTATTCCTGTCAAATACAGGGGAAGTTACAACGTCATCTGAAAACTTATATACTTCATCCAACTGTCGTAGTTTTAGCTTTGAATAAAGTACCTGCTGTATCCGATGTCCTGGCAGCTCATCCTCCCCTGCTGGTCGCTCCAGCTGTGAGAACAAACAGTCCTCCAGTCTTTGGTTGGAGTCCAGTAGATCTGGAGCAGGAAACTGGAGCCTTGAAGCCTCACTGCACACAACAGCAAATGCAAATGGTGTCTTTGTGTTTTATTAAGAGTTGAAAATTGGTGAAGAGATGATAATAAACAACGATTTCAGGTTTGAAATCACAAAAATACCATGTTAGCAGTGGTGTGTAAACTATATAAATGAAAGTGAATTCCTCATGGAAGTGGTTGTAAAGGTCTTGAGAGAGTTTCATTTGGCTTTTTTTTTTTCTTTTTTTTTTTTTTTACCACAGTTAGCTTCATCCTGGCCTGCAGGACAGTCCTTTACCCCGTTACACCACTGGGATTCCCACACACAGCTGCCATCGCCACATTTCATCCCGTGCACACAGGGTGAGGTATCTGAAAGACATGACAGAACCAAGAAAAAGAAAGGAGGAAAGTTTGTATGTAACACATACAGAATGCACACATAGCTTAATCAGAGTAATTCCACAAGGATTGCACTACTTATATGTCGAAGTAAATCCTGCACTCACAGTAATAACCGAGGAGGATCCCAATCAGCAGCCCGAGGAGCAGCAGGGAGATGACAGCAACCACCATGAACTTCATGCATCTTTCTTTGACATCTGCCACAACAAAACTGTGAGTAGAGCCTCTACTTCCTTTTCTTCTTTACTATTTTCTTTATTTTTCAGAGATGTGACCCCACACAACTTTTAGGTCATTGCTCAGTGAACAGAACCATCCCAAGTCAAACTTGTTGAGTTTCTTCTTTGAACAGCTCGCTTCTAATTTGTCTTTGTTTATTCAGTCAGAAATGATTAATGAGCCAAACAATAACTCCATCACCACCATGTATTACAGATGGGAGAAGGTTTTTATCCAGGAACTGAGTGGCCTCTCTTTCCCCAACAACCCTCTATACGACCTTTAACCAAGCAGTGATTTCCACTGCAAAGTTAGCCCAGATCCCTTTGTGAGCTCTCCGTTAAGCACCATGCTCCTGGAGAGAGCTCTGTTGTTTGAACACTCTCAGTGGTGTTAAATTTCCTCCATTTGTGCACATTCTGTTGGACTATTGATTAGGGATGCACGTATCGATACTGGAATTTTGGCCAATATTTTAAAACTCATGTGGCCGATAACCGATATGCTTAAAAAAAATAAGCAGTCATTGCAAACAGCAGTTGTGTTATCTGTTTCTGACACTTTAAAAAATAAGAGGTGGGAAAAAAATATCAATACACTGAAATATCGCAATATTTTCATATGCCAATATCAAATTGATATTTAAAAATGTGGTATAGATCTATTTCACTTATAAAACCCTTGTTTGGACCTTGAATAACTTTTCACCTGAGTGATGAGAAGATCCTGCCTATTCTTCAAAACACACGAATCCAGTTTTGTTGTCGTTTTCTCTGCATAGCCCAGATCGTCGCAAACTTTTTCTCATTTAATCTTATAATGCTTTCATCTTTCTCTATAAATTGTATTAAAATATAATTTAAAAAAATCAAACTGTGTTGAGCTGTTCTTTTTTAAATCTAATAAAAGGACATTTTTGTAAATACCTGATGTTTTAAATCATATTTTTGTAGTAACAAAGTCTATGTGGGCAGAAAATTATATAGTATAATTTTTACTAAACAACAAAAATGGCTGTTTATAATTTGAAAATGCAAATTACAAAAGAAGTGAATCCTATTTATGGGTAATTTGTTTTAATTACGTATGTTTATAAGATTAAAACAAAACCAAAAAAAGGTATTTAGTTCTGGGTGTGCATTATTTCTTTTTATCACTTTATTACTTTCCATTTAATATCTGGTATGCAAAGGCACAATCTCACAAATGACTAAAATTACTAATTTCCCTTTAGGAAAAAAGAGAAGTAACTGTTCTATATTATGTCATGAAAGGACACTTGAATACCTTTTTTGGGGGGGATGGAGTGGCTGACCTCGGGTGGGGGATTTGGGGCCATATGGTGAACATACTGGGGTTTAACATCTGATTGGCCCAGTGGGGGAAGTTTCTTCTTGTCAGTGTCGTAGGTGAAAAAAGGACCCGAGTCCAGGTACTGCGGGTAGAGCATTGGGTATGATAAAACTTTTAGATTTAGTCATTTTTCATTAAGAAAATTAGGAAAAAAGAAAAAACTATCTATCTATCTATATATATATATATATATATATATATACAGCTGTCTGAAAATGGTTTTGCCCCCTTCCTAATTTCTCACTTTTTTGCATGTTTCAGATCATCAAACAAATTGTAATGTGAGTCAAAGATAACACAAGTTAACAGAAAATACAGTTTTTGAATGAAGACTTTTTATTAGTAAGGGGAGGAAAAAAATCCAAACCTCCATGGTCCTGTGTGAAAAAGTGATTGGCTGGGCAAAAATGGCCTGCATGACAGAGTTCCAAGACCAAAACCACTGCTGAGCAAAAAGAACATAAAGGCTCGTCTCAGTTTAGCCAGAAAGCATCTTGATGATCCCCAAGACTTTTGGAAAAATACTCTGTGGACTGATGAGACAAAAGTTAAACTTTTTGAAAGGTGTAGGTCCCATTACATCTGCTGTAAAAGTAACACAGCATTTCAGAAAAGAACATCATACCAACAGTAAAATATGATGGTTTTAGTATGATGGTCTGGGGCTGTTTAGCTGCTTCAGGACCTTGAAGACTTGCTGTGGTAAATGGAACCATGAATTCTGCTGTCTACCAAAAATCCTGAAGGAGAATGTCCGGCCATCTGTTGGTGACCTCAAGCTGAAGCGCACCTGGATTCTGCAGCAGGACAATAATCCAAAACACACCAGCAAGTCCACCTCTGAATGGCTTAAGAACAACAAAATGAAGACTTTGGAGTGGCCTCGTCAAAGTCCTGACCTGAATCCAATTGGGATGCTGTGTCATCACCTTAAAAAGCCCCCCCCCCACTTAAAAATAAAAATCTTCATCTAAAAACTGCATTTTGTGTTTACTTGTGTTATCTTTGTCTCACATTTAAATTTGTTTGATGATCTGAAACATTTAAATGTGGCTAACATGCAAAAAAGTAAGAAATTAGGAAGGGGACAAAAACATTTTCACACAGCTGAGTATATATATATATATATATATATATATATATATATATATATATATATATATATATATATATATATATATAATGTTTGAAATACTGTCTTTATACATATATATATATATATATATGTATGTATAGAAACAGTATTTCAAACATAAAATTCCTTCACTCCCATTTATAAATGGAACATTTTAAAGATTTAAGTTACACACACTTCAGTTTTAACTGCAAACGTGTAGTGGAAACATTCAGAGAATTTCCTTAAAGTGACAAAGTTGAAAACTTACCGGATTGGTGGTCGTGTTCTGCTTTACCATTATGCTGCAGCAGAAACGATGTCCTCCTGGGATTATTCAAATGTCACTCTCACATCCAGATAATCTGCTCGACATTCGTCTGACACAGAGGGAGAAAAGCCTACAAAGATTATGACCTCTAGCATCTCCTCTCCGTGCAGCTCTGCATTCTCCCTCCACAAAGATCAAATAAAGGAGTTTGTGTGACTATCTGAGACCACTCCTACACTTCACACAGCGTCCCTTTTAAGTGTCTCCACTCAGCACACAAGCATGAAAAGAGCCGTTAGCTATTATCAGATGTGAGGTAAATGAGAACCATTACAATGAGTGTGCATGGAAAGGCACAATTGATGTCTTCGGTACACAATCAGTTCTTGTGTTGCTGAGTAAGAAGAAAACAGAGAGCTATTTTCACTCACTAAATAAATATGCAATGACCTAGTGTTCAGCGACAGCACTTGTCTTTTAGCTGTGTGTTTTTTGTTTCCACATTGCATCAAACATCTTCTACAGGCAGCAGGTCTGGACTTCAGGGAGGCCGGTTTAGCACCTGTTCTCTTTCCTGGAGCTGGATGCAGCATCCAATGTGGTTGGATGCAGCATGTTGCTGCATGTGTGAAAATGTCATATTTCCTGAACCACTCTCACAATGTTAAACCCTGATATTGCCATCTTTAAATTCGCCTGCTCTATCAGGAAAAACAAAATGTACTCACGCAGAAAGCGGCTCAGTCTGCAGCTAACCTCATTATTTTGGGCACACCAAGTTGCTGAACCTTAATCTAACTATTCTATCTGAAGCAACCCTGGATCATTTGCTTTAGTAAACCCTGATGATGACTATACATATCAGTTATTCATGCTACACAAGGATGTTGACTAGCACTGCACAACTCCTTCATGCCGACGTACTATATCCCATGCTTGTATTAACTGATTAATTTAAAAAAAAAAAAAAAGTGGGGTGAAAATGACTTGAAAAGCACTGAGCTCCGTTTTTTGTCACTTTTCAAAACAGAAACAGCTTGGAGACAATGTTATACACGTTATTCATACAAATACCACAAAGACAGCATTTGTTTTTACTCATTTAATGATACAGTAATGATTTAAAAGAGCAGCAAGAAAGTAACAGCATCAGAGGCTGTTAAATTGTACAAACTGTACACATTTTTTAATTCTCATAACATACTCTACGTTTTCTAGAATAACATTCAATGCTTTCATAAACTAAAACTGGCCTCTAAATGTAAATAAACAACTGAATGGAAGCAAAATCCTGCTGGATAAGGATGGCGTGCAAAGCATAAGGCATAATATATCACACATTCATGTGATATGAACTTTGGAGAATCACTGGCAAGAATTAATCATACTTTAGTCAGCAGTAAGAAAACACTTGTATCAAACCGGGAAAACACAGATAAGGACCATTGTTTACAAACACACACGTCACAGTCTCACTGACGGGTCTTCGTGTACAGCTGCAAACACTCGCTGATTCCACAGTTTGGCTTTCAGGCCGCTACATAAAACTCACTGCTTTGACTTTAAAGTGCGGAGACTGGCAGAAACCTTCATTTACGAGGTCTTGGTCTGTTGAATAAGAGTTTAACTGACTTGTTTGTAGTAAACACAGTATTGAGAACCAGTCTGAGGTTCATACCCAGGCCTGCCATCCCGGGAAGAGCCTGCTGAGGTTTTTGGGATCCATGGCTTGTTGAATGAGCAGGTTGACCTGGCCGCCCACGCTGAGCACAGTTCCCTCCTCCACCCCCTTCAGCTTCTCCTGCAGCCGCAGCAGCACCCGCTCGGCCACCTTGTTGAAGCTCTGGCTGTCGCTGCAGGAGGAGAGGATGAAAAAGAGGATTGATAGAGGAATGGCTCTTACTTTGCAAATGTAAAGAATAAATTCCCATATGGGGGCTAGAATATCCTTCACTTGATTACCTGGATTTACGTTGGTTGTCAATCACGTCTCCCCCCATCGTGGAGCTCAATGTTGCATTGAGCTCCTGCTGCTCATCATGCTGCAGGTAGAAGGCCTTCAAGGGGTTCATGGTCCAGTCAAACAAAGGGTCATACAGCAGCACCTGTACAGGGCAGAAAACAGATGCACATTTAAAATTACAAGCAGAAAAGGGGCCTTTGTGTGCACAAGTGAAAAATGCCAGTCACTCCTACCTCTACAATCGTCAACAGAGCTTCTTGGGAGCTCCTCATCACCTCCATAGTCTTTTCACAGCATCTGATGAGAGTTAGGAGCTCACATCATGCACAAAATTAACTCTTCACTGCAGCTTCATCAGTATTGAAATGGTACATTTATCCACTAAATGTAATAAAATATGCAAAACAATGAAATTAAAATTCTATTTTTATCTACAAACTGAAGCTGAAAACAAGTAATTAAACACTAATGTGACGAGAATAAAACTATAACGCCAACACTGGACTGGAGTGAAATCACAAGCTCCTCTCAGACTCCTCCCCCTCACCTCCTGAAAACTCCTTCCACTCCAGTGATGCCCATCCCATCCACAACGTCCCTGGATAGCCTGAAGGGGACAGTCTCAGGAGTGGGGAGGATCTTCCCCTGCTCAAAGGCCACTCCTGATCACCAAAGGTATGAAGAACAAGCGTTACCATAAAGAAATGTATCATGACATCACCCTGGTGTAAAACATGAGATGCTGTTACACTGCTTACACCTTTGATGAAATGAGGTTTGGTGGATAAATTAATTAATCAGGCAGGAACAAAGGATACCTAAATCGATGTGCACCAGCTCAGCAGTCTGTTCATCAACCAGGATGTTCTGGATGTGTCTGTCGCCGAGACCAACAATATAGCCGACTGTGTGAGAGAACAGAAATGTACTTTAAGCTCAAAATGCTGTTTTTGACTTTTTATGTGTGCGTTCTCAGTCTGTATCAACCATTATCTTCAGAAAACTATCATTTTAAAATATTTTGTGTCCTGTGCATCTGCATACATGATGCATCCATAGTAAATGCACTGGGTGGGGACAGTACTGTCACGTTGACACTGTACCTATGGAGGAGGTGGCCACGCTGCGAGTGTAAGCCAGCCGCTTCTCCATCCACACTGCAGGATCCAGGAACCGCTCCATGCAGAAGTACCTAAAAACTGGCCTGAACTTCTTGCACACCTCACTGTAGGCCTCAAGTTTCTCATCAAATGCAAGTTTCTGAGCCTCCTGTAACGAGCACATGGAGATAAATGGAACAGGTTATATGCAGATTAAAAGCTAAGATTCAAAGCAGCAAGACTTAAATGCAGATGAAACCACAGACAGTAAAGTGAGAGTTGTTATTTAAAACGAAAAACCAAAAGGAAACCAGGCAGCTGAGGAATTTTTAACACCAGTGTTGCCAAAGTAATACCATCATCCTCTTGCGGCAGGCCAGGTTGGTCCAGTCTTGAGGGCGAAAGCGTTTATGGGCTCCTTTTTGAGGATCCACCAGAAACTCCCCAATGGGCACCGTTCCAGAGCACCACTCCAACACACCGCTACGCTGGGAGAACGGCACAACCTGGGCAGAAGTGTGACAGGTCAGCACAAGGTAAAAAAGGTTGCTTTGCTACTCTTCTTTATAGGGCTAGTTGTTAAAACAAAGAAAAAAAGATCTGACCAACAGTGGTTGTGATTTATTTCTCTCCTGAAATGCACACCAGTAATTACCTTGTATCGTCTGATGTTGAGCTTCCTCTTGCGTGTATCCATGTTGCGCTGCAGCAGCATGGAGCACATGCCGAAAACCTGCTGCATCACTGCATCCTGCCGCAGGTCATCCTGACCCTGTTCACAAAAACGGGCCCAAAATCTCAGCAAAGTGATTCGTGATTCCCAAAAATGCTGTGGACTTAACTTTGGATCTGTTTAAATCTGCAATCAACAAACATTTCAAGTCCATTTTGTGTTTTTCTTGAATGACGGGTGCATCAGAACCCGAAAACTGCTTATTTGAGATCTGGGACAAAGGTTGGAGATGTGACTGATCGTTTACAAAGTGTACACATACAAGTGTTTCTTCTACTTTTCATTATCACAGAGCACAAAGACTAATTTTGGCATCAGTGAGCCACGCAGCTTAACTCTACAACTCAGAGTCTTTTACTCTGCAAACATTTACACAGGGTATTTGCCGTGGGATTAAAGTGAAATGCTTCTCTGTTTCTTATACGGTGCATTGTCTGCACACATGCAAATGTTTTCATATTCTTGCAGGCAGTACTCATTCCACTGTTACTGTCACATTACCTAAATATTCACCATGAAAGTCTGGGAAGAGCATTTTGTGATTTTAGTGACAATTCTCCCATGCACCATCTGAATGTTCAAAAGCAAAAAAATACAGGGAGTGGGAAAAAAAAATGGAGAGCAGAACCAAAATATAATAAATCTAGAAATAGATGGTGCAATATATGTACAGTAGAAGCAACCACAAGCAGATTCACACTATACAGTACAGTATTAATTCACACTAAGACTCTTTATTATGTTACAGAAGGATTTAAACTGTTATGATCAGAAATATTTATGACAGATATATGGCTCAATAAATAAATATGTCAAGAAATGCAATTAAACTATATAAGATAATTAATTCAATCATTTGTTTTCAAATTTGAAATAAATAGACATGTTTGCTTCAATAATGAGATGAAGGTATTTCATTTTTAATTTCTTAAAAGGTTCTTTTTTTTTTCATTTCACAATTTTTTCTCCAGAAATTACATTTCTATATTTTCTTTATTACAATTTTTTTTAATTTCAATTTTCTTTTTTATTCAATCATAGATCTAATTTTCTCTTAATTTCCTTATACTTATTTTCTCCTTACTTTCATGTTTCATAATTTTTCTTTGAATCTGTTTTTGCTCTGCAGCAAAAGTGGATGGATGAGAATTTTTTGTTTTTACAATCTTGCATGCACTTCTGCTTTGTTATGCTGAGGATGAGAGCCACCTTCTCACAGAATAAAGTTCTTTATTTCAATTTCATTTATTGACATTGATTTATTTATTGAGGGAGTCACGGATCATATGCTTATATCATTTATAAATATGGCAGTTTCAATCCTCCACTGCAGGGTGTGTGGGGAGGAAATCAGAGATTTTCTTTTCAATTTTTCACTGATTTATTTTCAGAGTGTCAAAAGCTTTTAATCACTAAAACATTGAGTTAGATCCTCAACAGTGTTCTGTTTGGATAGAAACCCTCACAAATATTCTCTGATTTAAAGATTCATTCATGCCGTTTTTAGTCAATTTCATCATTGTGTATATATACATATATTTCCCGACCTATTTATACATCTTTAACACCATGATGAAGGCACCTAATTTCTTATTCTCAAGAAAATGTATGACTCTGTCATTAATGTGCTGCATTTACACTAATAAATGAAAAAAACAAACATATTCGGATATTTTGAATATGTAAAAGTCACAGATGTCCAATATTTGATCTTCTTTTAATGGAAAATCTACATCATATATTATTGATTTTTTTTGTTGTTGTTGCTTTAAATGTAGATTTAAAAGCAATTTAATACATGTACATGATGTCATCTCTAAATACTTGGAAAACACCTGCAGCTTCATCTGATCCCACAGCCTGTAAAATATGACTAACTTAATAAGTTTAGGAGTTTCTGACAACTTCACCTACTTTCAAGGTGAGTGATGAGGGAAAAGTCTGAAAGAGGTTGGAGCTCCAGCAACACTTAAAATACGCAGAAAAACTTTAGCCTGTGTAGTAGTAGTCATAGTAGTGACCTTTATTTAAAACCAGGTAAGTCAGTTGAGAACCAGTTCTCATTTACAATGACGGCCTGACTAAGAGGCAGCAAAGTAAATAACACCAGACAATTAAAAAAAACTAAAAAAACTAAAAAAATACAAAATTACAATTCAAAAGTACAAAAAGAAAAAAACTAGTAAATCCTCAACAAAATATCATTCAAAGCTGACAGCTAAAAGCAGGCACATATATATATTTACAAAACAAGTAAAAACAAGTTAGTAACTAAAAACAAGTGCAATGGTTTGTATCAGCTGTTGTATTGAGTTTTTAAAGGAGGAGATTGGAACAAATGAACGTAACTTCAGGGTCTGCTGCAGGTGATTCCAGTCATCTGCAGCAGAAAACTGGAAGGAAAAGCGTCCAAAAGTGGTGCGTACTTTGGGTATGAGAAGGTTAATAAAACTACTCGAATGCAGGGAGTGATTCACTGACCGAATACTCAGAAGTGACTGAAGATATAAAGGAGTTTTCCCTATTCGCGTTTTATAGATGAAAAGTAGCCAATGAGTTTGCCTGCGACTGGAGAGAAGGCCAGTTCAGCAGCGAGTACAGGTGACAGTGGTGGTATTGAATGAAGCTCCACTCACAAAATGTAAAGCAGCATGATAAATAACATCCAGTTTGTGTAACAGAGAGTTAGAGGCACACCTATAGACAGTATCACCGTAGTCCAGAATAGGGAGCAGTCACTTTTACCAGAGCTTCTTTAGCAGAGTGGGTAAAAGAGGATTTGTTACGAAAGAGAAAACCAATGCGGGATTTTACCTTATTGAGTGTTGAAATTACATGAGTTTCGAAAGAGAGTTTATTGTCAAGCCAGATTCCGAGATATTTGTAACATGGAACGAAATCACTTTTGCAGCCATCCAGGGACTGAATTATAGGGGGTGTCCATCATGATGAAGATCACAAGCTGAAACATGAAGGTCTGACCTACGTGTTGCTGTAGCTTTAACTTTAAAAAAAGACCAAAAGATGAGGGTGTATTTAATTAAAAACCAACAACCTTCATCTATTTCTGTGTGAGCTCTCCTGTTTAACTGGGTTTTGGTTTACCAGTCATAACAAAGGGGGGAAAAAAAACAAAAACACTCAACACATTATATCACCATGACTCTCCAAAGTGGTAAATGATTAGCTTTTAAGTGCATTCAAATGTTCCTGCAAACACAAACACGCTCATGCATGTACACACACTGCCACGAGCAGAATACCTCTATCATGAGGGTGTGAAAGCATGTTTGTCCTGCTATTCAGAAAAGGATTACTTATTAGCAGGACTCAAACGTCAAATGGAAAATAACTCAAAAAAGCAGAAAGAAGGCTGGAGCTTTGCTGAAGTGAATCAGCGAAGCTCCAGCCCTTTTTCTGCTTCTTGCAAGTTTGCTGATCCAGATCGAGCATTTGATCTTTGGATAATGCGTGGAGTGCCTTGAGATTTGGGGGAGAATAACTCAAGTTGGAAGTGAGCAGCATCCGGTTAAGTTTAGTCTGACTTTTAATGCTTTCGCCTTATACAGAGCAAATTTGTTTAGGTGAGAACACAAAGAAATACACGTCTACACTCTAAACTCAGACACACTTATATAATAGATCAAAGGCATGCATCTATCACAACCAAACACACACACACACACACGCACACACACACACACACACACTCTTACTTTGACCAGCTGTCTCCTGCTCTTCCCGTCAGAGCCGACACAGTCGATGATCTTGGGCAGGTTGAGTCCTCCAGCCAGGTGATAGTGGGGGAGGAAGGATCTGACAGTCACCAGGTTGTCATAGCAACCAGATGGATCCACCTGTTTCCAACATGAACAACTGATTTAACGTTACAAGAACTGATGGTGGCAAGTTTTCAACACCATCAATTCTTGTAAGTGGGGTGGTGAAAACTGATGGTGATGATCCAGTGGATCGAGACCCCCACATGAACTCTATCTACATGACATCACATCCTCCACACAACCCTTACCAGGAAAGCAACATATATTACCTTAATCTCCATCGTGGGGATGACAACCTCATGAAGGTCTTTGATTTGCATGATGGGTTGATCAGCAGGAATGGGAATAGCCCCTGAAATGAAGGGAAATGGTGGATTTCTTGGCAGCTGGGCATGTAACACCAAAATTCAGAGATAAGGGGAGAAGAGGTCTCACTTGATGTTACACAACATAAAGGCATTCAGCTTGAGCTGCAAATGGTTTACTGTAAACATCTAAGATAACCATGAAAGTTCCTGAATTGAGTCCTGAAATGCCATCCGTTTGGTTCATGTTCCACTCACTCTTCTCGGTCTTATGCCTGCTAGCGTCCATATAAGCCAGAGTGATGTAGGCGTCACACAGACGCTCGATCCCTCTGATCATCTCAGTTCGCTTTTTTCTGATGGCATTGATGATTTTCTGAGCCACGAGTGAACGTTCCTGTGTGAGCATGCGAAGCAAAGCTTGTGGTTTTTAAAATGCTCCACAAGTGCAAAAAGAGTGACAAGAAACAAACGCAATGGCTGTAAAGACATCATGAGACAGTCTCACCAGGTCAAAAGGCGACGGTTGGCGCGGAGTGCTCTTAGACGGTCGGGTCCTGCAAAAGCTCTCGTCTTTGTTGGCGTTCACCAGGGCGAAGATGATGAAGAGCGTGTGGTGAGGATGCTCCAAAGATGCTCTGCAAATCAGCTACAAGGAGAGAAAACATTTAAACTAAAGTAATCCAGATGTGCGTACAAATCTCTCATCATGCTGTCATCAAACTGGTCAAATGAAGCCGTTACATCATTGAGAACATCATGGAATCCATTATCCTCAGAGATGCCAGTCGCCATCTTGGTCCCCATGCGAGCAGCCAGCTGATACATGAGAGGCAGAAACTTGTAGGATGGGATCTGCTTCACTCCCTTCTGAAAAATCCCCAAAATTCAGAGAAAATTTAAAGCACTGACCCACGAAGTCACTGACCTTCGGAGCCACGTAGATGTTTTACTAACCTTCATCATGTCATTCACGACTTTCATGTCAGCGTTCTCCAGCCAGAGCGAAGCCAGGCGGAAGACCCAGGTGTCATGCTCCTCACCTTGCTCCAGACACTGGATGTAGTTCTCCACCGCCTTACACAGGAAGCGCTGTCGGTCTGATCGCAGGTTAGACAGAGCCTTTTCGTCCAGCTCCAGCTCCTTCTGCACTTTAATTGTGTACCTGGAGAGTGAGACGGAAGTAATACATCATGGTTTCTTAAGTTTGACTGGATCTTTGTGTATTAGGAAACTCTATACCAGTGTCCAAGTTAATCCTGAACACACACACAAAAAAACTCCTAAAGCTACCCAATTAAACATGGAAAACAACCTGTTGGAGATCACTCTATGCTCCCTTATCAGGTCCACTTCTTCTTTGGCCTTCTCCAGCAGTGCCTGCTTGTTCTCAAACTCTGAGGACTTCATGTACTTGTCGATACTCTGGTACTGAGCATCAGAGAAGCGAGCCAGGGACAAGAAGGCCTCAGTCCGCTGGCTCTGGAGTCTGGGGTCCTGGGCCCCCGACTCCCCCTCTATCACCTCCACAGCCTGAAAAAGCAGCAGGAGAGAGCTTCAACAAAGCAACACTCTTTTTAAAAGTAATACCAGGATTTCCTCAAATTAAAGATAAACAGAAGTTTCACAACGAAACAGTGTGACCTGATTTACTCAGGTTCATGCTGATGTATGCAGACACACACATACACACACACACACACACACACACACATGAATTATTGAATTTTGTCTATATGAATCTGCCATAGCCAGAGGAAAAACTCAAAACCTACATAAGTTTATCTGGACATAGATTATTTATTCATGAGAGCGGGTGGCCAGATATTGCCTGGCTGATGTGTGGTGAGTTAATAATTTCTCTGAGGAATATCTGCTGCATGTTTATGTTGAGATTCCTGTTGGGATGCCAAAAAGACAGCAACTTTTCCATATTTTTTGAGCATTAAAAAAATTATCTTACCTAAAACCCCTCTGCATTAGAGTTTATATATAAATTTATGGTATTTCAAGAGTTTTTTGTGAACTGTGGAAACCACACTGTGTGTGAGAACAGCTATACTGAGTTGCTACCCTGAGGAGATACCTGCACCTGTAGCAAGATTTAATCTTCGTAAAAGTGACCTCTTATCTTTACAAGCAGGTTTCGATTGTACTGTAAGCTTCCCCTTACCCTCTCCAGGTAGTTCTCCAGAATAACTCCAGGACTTTCCAGGCAGGTCTCAGCCAGCCAGTTCCCACAAAGCCTGAGGCACTCAGTGTAGAGTGGAGCCAAAGCGGGATTTAAATCCACCTGGTGGCCAAAACACAGCACAAGAATTAATGAAGCCTTCTGACATGGAGTTGTTCTTGTTGCAATAAAGAACCTGCATACAGTAATTCTATAGGGAGTAACGATATAAAAAATAAAAAAATCACAGTTCAATCTGATACTTTAGTGTCATGGTGCGAAAACACATTTTCATGCCTTTTTTAACCCACAACCTTGTTTGGTCCACAACGGCTTACCATGACGGTCACACTTGACATGAAAACCAAAGCAGTTCTAAATGCCAGATCTGAATGTAGTCCAGCACAGAGCTCATCGTCAGAACACAAGTTGATAACTTAAAAACTCTGTATTGTTCGATATTTGATACATACACACTGCACACACCTGTACGGTTAGGTTTGATACAAATACACACGCGCACACACGCACACACACACACACACACACACACACACACACATATATATATTAGAGATGTCCCGATCAGGTTTTTTTTGCCCCCGATTCCGAGTCTGAGTCATTAGATTTTGAGGATCGGCCGACACTGAGTCCCGATCCGATTCTTCTATAATAAAATAAAAATTGAAGAGAAAAAGACAGATACAGTGTTTCCCTACAGCATGCTGTAGCCGTGGTGATACCACTGATCATAGAGGGGAGGCGGGTCATCAACACACTAGCCTGATCCGTTTCTGAATCCTATTTAATTTAAATCATAGCTTGAAGGTGGAATTGGGGATCAGGAGGCGTCACGGTTGTTATATTTTTTCCTGTTTTTTTTTTATTCTTTTTTACTTTATTATGCACCACCTCTAATTAATTATATTCTTTTAATCACATATTTAAAACAAGATATTTAGCATACATTTGTACACCAACTAACACCAAATTAATGAGGAATTGATCATTTATGAATGTAAGTGGAAATCATGTAATCATGGAATGGAAGTGGTTATTTCTCCATTTCTCTGAAGCATGGGATGTTTGGTTCTTTACTACTTTTTAAAACTACTATTAAAAATAATAATAATGATAATACTATTAATACTTTTAAAACCGGACCTTCTGGGATGAATGAAGTATTTTTCATTTTAATTTTTTTTTCATTTTCATTTTATCTGTTGGACAGCAAATAAAACCAACACAGTACATTGTAAATAAACTGTGAAACAACAGATAATTTAATGTCTGCTTCAATTTTACCCACTAAGTAATGGCAAACGAAAGTTTAACGGTGAAATCTCGCGAGATTTGGTTGGTAAAATAGATCAATACTGCATTTTTGAATCTCTGTCATTCAGTCTGCATATGAATCACGTCACACATTAGCCCTTTCAACCCTGCACTGGTGCATGCGATGTGCCAGTAACGTTAAACCAGCACATCGCAGCGTTGCGTGGCTAAATATGAACAGTGTGTTACATATTATGATGAGTTTATCGTCATATGCTTTGACAAATGGATCAAACTTTGAACTCGGCTCAGTTCAGCGCTACAGCTGGCTTCACTGTAGTTAACGTCTGGATTAACAGGCTGTTGCTGCGTTACATTTAAACTCCTGTACTGCCCGGTGATGGAGCATCACACAGCTCTGAGCTACGTGCAGGACTCCGGCGGCTCATATGAGGCCAACTGCTGGTCATAAAACTGTAACTGACAGGAAAACCACGCAGAGGAAAAAGAGATGCTGCCGTCGGGGCGCATCCCCGGCCAAAGAGAGGGGCAACGTCGGCCATGGCCGCTGCTGCTGCGTGTCAGTGTAAAAGAAACATTTATCCGACACCTGATCAGGACGTAATGGCCGATTCCGATGGAGTCTAAAACCACGTGATCGGGCCCGATTTCCGATCACGCAATCGGAACATCCCTTATATATACATATATACTGTATATACATATATATGTATATATAGGGGGGAAAAAAATATATGTATATGGACAAAGCAAAAGAAAAAATAAAAAAAAAAAAAAAAAAAATTTAATAAATTTTAATTTGTTGAAAGAAAGGCGCAAATTAAAAAAAAAAAAAAAAAAAAAGAAAGGGGTGAAAGAATTAGTAAATGGGGGGGGGGGGTGGGGGGGGGGGGGGTATGTTGCTGATATGGTTCTCACAGGCTGTCTTCACAACTGTATTAACGTGAAGCTGCAATTCAGCTCTGAGTCCTGGACTACCCCCAGATTTCTGGCTTGGTTTTAGCCTTTAAGTTGTAAAACAAAAGTTAATGTATTTTCTGCATATAGCAGTAGTAATTAATAAAAAAAAATCTCATTTGACAATTTAGGATTAATTTGTTGACAGCCCTAATATATATATATATGTAAACTTTAATTAAACTGAATGTGCTTTTCAGTACAAAAAAGAGGCTAAATCTGAACCTTTTTTCTGAGCTGTTTGAGTTTGAGTGTTTACCTTTTCCTCTAGACTGTGTGTCATCTGTCTCAACAGACCCAGAGCCAGACCCTGTTCTCCCTTTGCCCAGAAGACCTGGGCCTCCTCCAGCTGCCATGACGACACAGGGAGTGCCATCCAGGTCCCACCGCCACTGTGCTGCTTCATCTCATAGACTGCTCGCTCTGCAAGCTGGAGGACAGTTACAACTCTGTGAGCACTTTGTGGGAAACGTTCCTGATATACTCCTCAAGAATCTAAATTTGCAACACAAGCCCGTGGATGCTACCTGTGTATTTCCAGCCTTGCGAGCAGAACGGCAGAGCTCCATGAGGTGGTCTGTGAGAACAGAACCGACATATTCTGTGCTGTCGGGGTTTCCCAGTCTGGAAAACAGGGTGTGCTGGGCCACAGAGCGCACAGCTAGTATAGGCTCCACCATGGCAAAGTCACTATCCAGGAGCAGCTGGGAGTGCTGCCGCCACTGGCTGCAGACCTCACTCAGAGCCATATCTGAAAAGGGCCTATAAAACACACACACATTTCCACAAATCAAATCCTGCTGATTCATTCTTGTTTAGTGTTGGTTTTTGCTGGAATTTAGACAAAATCACCTGGAGAAGAGCTGTTTAACACTCTCCAGCTCCCTGATGCTCTGCAGGTTCCTGAGAGCTGGGTACAGAGAAGAAACAGCCTCTAGACTGCCTCTGCAGAGCTCCTCCACCTCAGCACCCCTGCACAAACCCACAAACACATAGATGTGAGAAGCTCATTAAACCTGAGGTGAAACTTGATATCTTAAGTTACCATACCTGGCCTGTTTTAGAGTTTCATCAAATATGGTAAACTCTTTGTCCCTCAGCGCTTGAAGGCCACAAAACACTGATTCATGGAAGCCAGGATTGGATTTCTCATTCCTTATATGGCAAGATATATTTGGATAGAAAACAAGACAAGTTACCAAGACATGAAGGAAATTAAACTCTTCTGGTGTGCTTGCACTTCTCTCACCTCTCTGGCAGCTCACAGTCCCACTGGGTGTTCCTCCAGGCTGCCTGGAAGCGAAGCTCTCGAAGCTCTGCTCCCCACTCCACCCCTTCGCTCTCCAGACCTCTCATGTAGGTGGCGAGGATGTTGCTCAGTCCAAAGTTCTGCAGGCCCTGATGAAACAGCAATACCCTGACTAAGCAAAACAGAGTCCATATCAAGCAATTCTGACATTAATAATAAACGTTTAAACATCTTACTTCCACAATTCCCACTTGTCGAGTGACTTCAGGCAGAGTGGAGTGAAGATCGTATGTGGTAAGGGCCTTTCCCCACATGGCCTCATGTTCATAGGTTCGAATCCTAAACAAAGAATGATTTATAGATCAGATGATATTTGCTCACTGATGAGCAAATATCAAAAAATATATGATGAAATGTTTGATCAGATCATTTCCAACCTTGTGAGTGGACTGGTCATCGTCTCTCCTCCACAACCATACAGACTGTCAGGCTCCCCGATGCTGCGATACACCTCGATCAGCAGCTCCTACAAACATGTCAGCAGGGAGTCAAATGAGAACAGATAAGTGTCAGTAATTTACTAAATACAAGACAGAAAAGGACGTTTTGATTGTGCATGATTCCCTAACTAACAGCATGCACCACAGACCTGCAGGCTGATGCTGGTGTCCTCCATACTCTTCTCAGTCAGACTGGAGATGGTCAAGTTCTGGCTGTTCTCCTCAAAAGTGAGTTTACGTGTTGTTCTGGATTTTGTTCTACACATTTGGCCAGAAAATGGATTAAAGATGACATGTGGAAAAAAGTGAAATTAAAATATGATAATGTAAAAGTCTAAAATAAAGCTTGCAGACCTGCGGCTTTCCTCCATGTTTGCTTTGATCTTGTCAATATAGATCTCTGTGTACAGCAGAGCGGTGAAGTGAGCCGAGCAGGACTGAGCGGCTTTGGCCACCTCCAGGTAGTTCAGTTCCAGCCAGAAGTTTGAGTCGCACACTGTACCGCAGGAGTTACTGCAAAATGGAAACAGATTGTTGATGCAGAAACAGACAAAGTGACATTTTGGAAAGGACACCAAAACAGGTCAACACAGAAAATAAAAAGTTCATGAACGTTAAAATTGGCTGAATTAAGACTTCTCCTTAGGGTGTCTGTGATTACTCTCTGATCTAAGCAGTGGTTTGCAGAATGATGCAGAAGATGCTTGCACAGAAATTTGATGACTAAATATTACAAACCTGCCAGCTTCCAGTGGTCGCTGTTGGTGTCTCAGGTAGTCAATGACAGCAAGCATGGTACGCAGGGAGGTCTTATCGTACAAGCCCTGACTGGCGGCGTCGGACTCTGTGAGGAATAATGAATACTTAAAGGTACCGTATGTAAGAATTACTGACATCTAGTGGTAAAGATGGGTATTTGAAAGAAAAGATGTTTTCTTTCAAATGACTTCATATTCCAAGCACTGTTGTGAAAGTACGGTGGTCGTTAGCAGCCAAAATTCTCCCAGACATAAAGATGTTTTCATCTGTGAGTGGATCCAGTGGTCTCAGGTGTAGCTCTGACTGGACTATGAGTAACTACTTTTAAGGGTTTTTAAGGCATTACTGATCCCAAACAGTGCTCTAACTCCCATTAAACAAAGCTGGTACAGCAGTTTTAAGGTTCAGAGGGTTCTCACTTCACTCACATTGTTTTGTCCACTCAGGGACACCATAGTAAAAATGGTGGAACAAATATGGCAGCCTCCGTGTATGTGCACCCACAGCAAGTAGATATAAATAGCCATATCTCAAATCACACACTTGCCTGAGCGTAGTGCGCACTGTGTACTTCGACTGTAGTGCACACTATTGTTGCTAAATACTGACCCAAACAGAGCGCTGCACTTACAGGAAGTGACGGCCTAACATTGCCTGCTAACGTCAGCTAACTCTACTGAGCCGGTGTAACCGCGGCCTCAAACAAATGACCAGATCAAAACTGTCATCAGGGACTGAACAGCTTGGTGGCATGCCACAATATACATTAGTAATTATTAAGGCTGGGAAAAAATCTCAATACACTGAAATATCACAATATCTTCATATGGAGATTTCAAATAGATATTTTAAAATGTGATACTGATCTATTTTGCGAACGAAATCTTGAGATATTTCATCATTATCTCATGAAATCTCGCAAGATTTCACAAAAACCTGCAATATATCATGACTGTTTAGTGCGAGTAGTGTGCTTCATTTTGCACTTCATTTTTGTCCACTATTACGGCAGCATCCTGGTATTTTCAGTGCATTGAATTTTAGCTTAAATGACAGCATGAACGCACTACACACTCAAAAAGAGTGTTTGAAGTGCTGAAGTGCGCGGTTTGAGACACGGCCAATGACTTATTCTAAGAAAATAAACACAACAGCTATTCCAGTGCAGTGATTGCACACTAATTAAAACAAAGTTTTAAATTATACATCACATTTTTCTGCCATTGCCATTTTACATACTGTACCTTTAAAGGCAGGGTAGGGGATCCTGGAAAAACGGTTCGAGCAGGCAACATTTGCCTTTAATAATCAAATAGCACATAAGAATAATCTAGAGTCAGTAATCAGTCTCTACCAGAGTCAGAGTTGAGAGGTGTGGCGGATCGGCTGGTGGCCTGGGCGCTCCTGCAACAGAACTGGAAAAAGTCCTGAATGTGGGAGGAGAGCAACTCTCTCCAAGATCCGCTGGAGTCATCCAGAAGGATGGAGTGAATAATGAGGGGTAGCATCCTCTGACAGCAGTCCACATTCACCTTCAGATGGAAAAAAGTCAGACATCTGATCAGGAATTAGATTAAATAAATGAGCTTATGTGGTCATGAGTATTTAAGTCAGTCCAGATACAAAGACAGAGTGTTCTCACCAGACACAGCGGTCGTGACAGCAGCAGGGCCTCACTCTTTACCCCTCCGCTGTCCAGCAGGGCTGTACACAGAGCCTTCAACCAGATCTTGTGGCTGCCTGCCTGAGGAATCCAAAACTCCTGGCTCTGCAGCTTCTTCTTAGCCTCCGAATTCTCCTTAGCACTCACAGCAACCACCTGATCAGTCATTAATAACAAATCATTCTCTAACTTATGCACACTCCAACATGCGTAAGGAAAATAAGTGCATGACGTAAACACATCCCTACCCCACCTTATTCTTAGCTGTTCTGAAGGGATTGAGGTAAGCCAGCATGGGGTCTCTGTTATCTTTGTGATGGTCCCAGAAGGCGACTCCAGACTGAGTGGCGAGGATGTTCTTAGCACACTGAGCTCCTGCTCGCCTCACCTCGATGCTAGCAGACAATAACAGAAATGTCATCCACATGTTTCACTCGCAGTTCACATCGTGGACTTGCAGGATTCACTGTACCGCTGATGTGTGAGCGCGTCGTTCATGCAGTTCAGGACGATGTAGAGACACTGCAACTCAGTGGAGGGGAAGAGAGAGACGGCCTTTTCGTACAGTGGATCTCTGCCGTGGAGGAGGGCGATGGTGGAGAAGTCAACTGGACCCAGTTCTCCCAGACAGCTGCCTGCAGCCTCTGCAGTCAAAGGTTTCGTTTGACAAAATCAAGCTTACACTGTAAAACTAAAGGAGCAGTAGAAGTTCTATGACTGCATACCAAGAATGTCGGCTCCTCCTGGGTGGTTGGTAGCTAGTTTGCAGAGCTGCAGCAGACTGAGGACCAGCTTCACCAGCACGCTGTCAGTGGGGTCGACTACCAAGGGGATAAAAACAGAAAAATATCATAAAGAGCTCAATAGAAGACATTATTTTCATGTAAAAAAACATTTCCTGGCATTGTACCATGGCACTCTTTAAGCAACTCTCGGATCTGCCCCTTGTTATGATGCAGCTGTCTGGTCAGCTCCTTTACTCCCTCAAGTCTGGTCAGAGGTAAGGAGTCGCAGGACGCCACTGACAGGAAGTGAGCAATCTCCTGTATGAGGCAAAGACAGACGATGTGGGGGAGATTTCTCTTTCTTTTTTTATTGCCGTTTTTACATCTGGCAATAAACTGAGAAAAAGGCAACAGATGAAAGAGAAGTGAGGAGGTTTTATTTGAGTGTACATCTGCTGCTGCTACCTGTCTTAACGTGAAGGTGCCGCTGTTATATTTGAGTTTGTGCTGCACTGAACGCAGCTCTTTAAACTCAGGGATGTCGGGAAAGGGCTCCAACCTGCTGATGGCTTCTTTTAACTTCTGCTGATTTTCTATGATGAGGAACACCAGCAGATTGAGCACCTTGAGGGAAAAGGAAAATTCCAAATCTAAATAGGCACTTCCCACATGCTGAAACGTTGCAACTTTCTACTCACATATTAAAACATAATTTGTGATGTGCTGACATTTAAATTAAAAGACTAAATTCACAATAGTAATTCAAATAATAAGAAACCAAAGAAACTAATAATAAATAAAAATAGGGATGCACAATATTGGAATTTTGGCCAATATCTGATATGCTCATATTTTAAAACTCATGTGGCTGATAACTGATATCCATATCAAAGCTAAAAACAATAAGCAGTCATTGGACATGGCAGTTTTGTTATCCGTTTCCGTCGCTTTGAAAAATATGGGAGGGGTGTATTGACACACTGAAATATCGACATATTTTCATATGCCAATATTAAATCAATATTTTAAATGCAGCATCGATCTATTTTACTTATAAAATCGCGTGAGATTTCATCATTCTGTTACAAAATCTCATGATATTTTGTGAATTCTGGCGAGATTTCATAACATAACAATGAAATATCACGAGATTTCATGAGTAAAATAGATTGATACAGGTTTTTAAATGTCGATATGATTCAGCATATGAAAATATCACAAAATTTTTGTGAATTTGATACGAATGATGAATTTGAGATTTGTTGTAAAATAGATTGATACTGCATTTCAAAATGACGATATGATATCAGCATATGAAAATATTGCGATATTTAATTCAGTGTATCGATATTTCTTCCCACCCCTAGTCTTTAGAAGTTTTAAAGTCTGTAAAAAAGAATTTTTTAAGAAGAAAAAGAAGAAGTTTTTTTTTTTTTTTTTTTTTTTTAGACTTTAGAAACAGCGAGCTGATGGGTTCAATATCGGTTAAAGATCGGTAGGGTGGCTGATGTCAGATACTCAGTTTTAAGGCCGACATAGGCCAATACCGATAGTGGGGCGATTGTATCGTTCATCCCTAAACAAAAATTTACAAAATTATAATTTAGTGAAATAAAATGTTGGTTTTGAAATGTGGTTGGAAATAATAATTAAAGAAAAAACAAAACTGTCCCAGAGCATCTTTCCCATGAGCAGTGGACCAAAATACCTGTCGACTCTTTTCGAACATTACAAAAAACACCTGATTGCAGTGATTGTCTCAATGGGGTTGCGCAAACAAAACTTTAGCTTCGGAGCCCCATCGTGCTTGTTTTCTTGTTGTCTCTTTTGTGTGTTTGGTTTAAACATTTCTTTTGAACCACAGTTCAAAATCAATGTCATGATTTTTATAGAATCTTTCATTTATTATTACTTTTGACAATTCCAACTTATTTATCTTACAGCTGATTTTTTTCTTCTTTAATTGGAGGGTATGGATCATTTTGAGGATGACTGTAAGTGCATTTATGCAACACGATGCACACTTAAGTAAGCTCTAGCTGAAGCTTTGGGAAATGCAAATCACTTTCAGTGGATATCTATTATCATTTCAGTGCAATGCATGGTTCAATTAACTCTGTAAGACCAAAACACCCTAAACATGCAATCCTCAAACAACTTTCCACTTACCTGCTGTGAGATGGAGGGCCGGCTGGTCACCTGAGCAGTTAGAGTCCCCACAATGACCTGAAGGTGGCAGTCTAAAGCATCATTGCAGAACTGCAGAGCTGCCTGACACACGGAGGAGAGCAGGTTGCAGCAGAGAGAGAGGCTTCGCATCGAGACCTCATCACTCTGAAGATGTCTGAGGTCGGAAGAAACACACGGTGGTTGGAGCTTTGTGTTTGCACTTATGGTAATAAATCCCACTGGGGTGTCAGCACCAACCTGCTGTTGATGTGGTGAATGAGGGTGTAGATGATGTCTCTGAGGACGAAGGCCCAGGCCCCTCCCAGACCGTCCTTCACCTCCCTGAGCAGCAGGCTGACAAACAAATGGTACATGAGGAGGATGCGGTGACGCTCGTAGCTGTTGGTCGTCTCTGCTGCTCTTTCGCACACGGCCAGCAGGATTCTCTGGATGGAGATCTGCCGTGCAGAAACAAGAAAGTTTCAACTTAACTGTATGGAGTTAACTAGGGATGGGCATATCGATGCCAAACTTCGATACCAGCCAGACAAAAATATTGGAATCAATACTTTTTGGAGTATAACGATACCACTGCATGGATACAGTACATGCAATTTGTTTACTTCTGAGACTTTTAGGCGATGAAATGATGTGAAAGCTACCAGATTCTAGCTTCTGTGTCACATGGTAGCCGTGACATCAGATGTCATGATGATGCTGCTACTGTTAGAGATGATGATGTAAACCTGCACTGAAGTTATTTGATAATTGAAAGACATTTTTTATCTTATTTTTGTTTAATTTACTCATCAGTATTATTTATTATTGTTTTAACGACATTTCTTTCCAGTACTTCTGTTTTCAAGTTTTACTTATATTTAATATTGGCCTTGCATTCCAGATACAGTATTAATGCGAACTGGACAATCTTGTGATTTTCTTTTAACGTACAAAAAGCATCTGTATTGATGAAAAAGTACCATAAACTACTGGTATCATATAAACAGGAAAAATTTCAGTATTGCCCATCCCTAGAGTAAACAGAAAACACAAAGAAGAATCAGTTTGTGCATCATAGAAACAATATAGCGACATTTTACCGGGGTTTTGGACAAAATGGCAACCAGGGACTTGTGGTTGGCACTGTGGCACTTGCTGAGGTACTCCAATGTAGCTTTGATGACCTTAGAGCTGAAGTAAGGTGGATTTGGTACAGGATCCAACTCTCTGTGAGACACAAAGAATCAGTGTAACTATATTTTATTCACATGACAGTCAGATAAATGGACAGATCCAGTGAAGAATCAATAAAGAAAAGACAATGAATATCAATGACATTACCCAATAAAGCTTATCAGGTCTCCTCCGTCTCTTTGTGCTTCACCGCCTTCATACAGAGTCATCAGCAGCTCAACTACAATATCTGCCAGGTTACTGTGGATCAGGCTGTCAATTTGCTGTGGAGATATCAAGAAAATTGTATGAGAGACTGTGACCCCAAGTTGGTTTTGACTAAGATTATCACATCAGTATTCAGACAGGAAAACGCTGATATAAGGAAAATATTACTTTATCATAGCTGCAATTATCTGCATGGCAACAACAACGCTGCTCTGTATGTGCACAGACTAATCAAATCCCAAGACAGCAGGCGTGCTTTTCGCCTTTTTATGATGCAGTAATGCTTTTCTGTCCTCTGTGACCAATATTTGTTGCACATCAGGATTTTACCGGTTTGCCCAGACAGGTGGCATCTTTGAGCAGGTCGTACACTCTGTGGGCCTTTTCTCGCTGCTGTGCGACCTGTGAATCCTGTCCAGGCAAGGCGAAGTACGGCAGAATGTTGACCATGATCTTGGGGAAGCAATCGGCCAGCAAGTCTCTCCAGTCCTTCTCAAGACACCTGCCGATTGATTTCACCTGCTCAAAGTCATCCAGGAAAACCAGGTGGGGGATCAGCACCTGGTAGGACGAGCTATGAACATGTAAGAAATGGATGTTCATTCATTTTTGTCTTCATACACTTGATAACATAAGACTGCTTTATGGTTTCTTTATTTTAACTAATCTAACTTTTTAAAACCAAGAAATGGGGAAAGAAATAATCGTTCTCTAACTTGTAGAAATCTTTGACCGCGTCGTGATCCAGCAGACTGTAGGGAAAAGATCCAAGAGTGTAGCGGTCATCAGACTGTCTCTGTGCGAGCCACTCAGCCACCAAGTAGTTCAGGTGAGAGCTGACAAATGTCTTTACACTCCTGTAGCCCAGCATCTTCGACACACTGCACAACACCTGCGATGAACAGAAAGACAACAGCACTTCGTTTTAGTCAGGGCTTTCAGGAATTTCTTATTTCATAGGAAAAGGGGAAAGTATGTGTCAAGGCTAGTCTCGCGAATAAGCTGCACAGACCTTCTTCATCAGCTGCTCCTCTATGTTGGTCTCTTTATAGGACTGGAAGAGGGCAAACAGACACTGCTTTTCACACACTGGGCTACAACACATCACAACGGATAAACTCTTCAGCAGGGTGGCCTTGCGGTTGAACGCCTCATCCTGTCGGTCCTCTGAAGAGCTGCTTCTCTGTTTATAATCACAAATAACATGTAAACACACAGGAAGCATGAGGAAAGCGCAAAAGAGGAAAATAAAACGTACGTGGCAACATGAAATGATCTTACCAGGAGCCTCATTCCCTCCTGAGCCTTCAGGTAAATGTTCTCAAAAGCAGCCTGCTGGTGTTTCAGAGGCAGCATCTTCCTCTTCTCCAGATGTGCAGGTCTCATCTCTACAAACAGCCTGGAGGACACACAATAAAAAATAGCAAAGATCAAATATTACAAACGAAAACATTACCCTATGATCTTTCAAATGTGGATTTTAAGCTTTTATGAAAGTCAATATTATATATAGAAGCCCAGGAATATACATAAACCCACTTATCTATACTGTAAGTATTTTTAAATAATGTGCACTTTGTGCAACTGGTGTGATCATGGGTGACTGTCTGATTAAACTGTTTTTGAACAAAGAAACAAAGCTGACAAACCATAAACAGGGACTTTGATTCTCACTCTGGACATTCACATGGCCTCATCTGTGTACAACAGATCATATTATACCCCCAAAACCCCAGAAAAGTGAAATTTGATGTCATGGCACCTTTAAGCTAAACGCTAAGAAGATTTACCACTTACTTTATGGTTTGAAAAATGATATATTTTTCTGGGTCTCTTGTAAATATATAATTAATTTCACTTTTCATTCTTTTAATCTCCTCTTTTAAATTACCACTGGTGTTTTTACTAGCAAGTCTAAACAGTTTTTAATTTCCCCCTTTAAATTCAGAAAAATGTTTTGCGCTCTTACGGGCAGGTGTAGGCCCCACAGTGGCAGCAGAATGAGACAAAAAACACAAGAGTGGCCCACACACTGAATAATATACGATTCAGTGTGTGGGCCTTCAGTGTCTCTTCTTCTGTTTTTTACCCTTTAAATTTTCCCTTATAACGGGATCATTAAGTACGTTTGAATTTAATTTCCATAGTTGTTTCCTTATTTTCATCTAATATAAAATTATCGGCCAATGGTCTGATAAATTAATTGTCATTATATCACAGTTTTTCATTTTAAATTTGTCTATACGAAACATAAAGAAATAATCCAGTCCAGAATACTTTGAATGGGGTGATGAAAAATATGTGCATTCTCTTTTGGTGGGTGGTAGCTCCGTCTATACATCCATAATTCCTAATTCATCCATTATTAATTTCACTTTCCTTATTAAGGGTTTATTTTGGGTGTTTAGATTAGTCTACCATCTAAAATATTCAAATCTTTCCTCACAGATTATTATGTCTATTAGGGCTATGGGATATACTGATATGATATTGTGATGTGATATTTACATAAGCGAGATATGATATTTACATATATCATTATATTGCGGTATTAGTTTGCGCAAATTTTTTTGCTTTACTTTTTCATAATGACCCAACTGCACCTCAACTGACCACAAAGGGGTCACTTGATTATATAATATGGAGGGGAAAAAATATCGATACACTGAAATATCGCAATAGTTTCATATGCTGATACCATATCTATATTTAAAAACGTGGTATCAATCTATTTCAGTCATGAAATCTTCTGAAATATCATAGTTTTGTTACAAAATCTCATGAGATTTCATGAAATACCGCAAGATTTCGTAACAAAATGATATCTTGCAGTATTTTGTGAAATCTCATGAGATTTCATAACAAAACGATGATATCTCACAAAATTTCATTAGTAAAATAGATTGATACCGCGTTTTTAAATGTAGATATGGTATCGGTATATGAAAATATTGCAATATTTCAGTGAATCGATATTTTTTCCCATCCTTATTATTCAAACTGTCTGGAAGACAATCCTCCCCAAGACTTTTGCAAAGAAATCATAAAAAAAACCTGCCAATTTTATTTAATTACTTCAATTTAACAGACATAACCAATGTTTTGTCAGTTCCATCACTGCAGTGGAGCAATGCCTTTACGTTAAACACGTTTCAATACTAAAAACCAGGTGTTCGATATGAAATTAAACTTTTAGACACATTAGGGTAAAAATACCAGTATATATCGTATATCGTCATCTAAAATAAATATATCGTGAAATGATATTTAGTCCATATCGCCCAGCTGTAATGTCTATAACGATCAAATGAGGCCAAATATTTGATTTGCTCAGCAACTTTGACTGGAGGAGTAAATGTGAGATGGATTCAACCCGAACAACTGTTCTTTGTCTTAGGGTGGTGGCAGTTTTTAAGTTAAATAAGATTTCTTAGCACATTTAATAATGTAACTGTTTTGACAACCTTATAAGTTTGATGTTACAAATAATACTTTAAGTGGTATCATTGTTCAGCATGTGGAGCATACCTCTCCACTGAGACAGCCACTATCATGCGGACTTGGTGATGGGCATCTGCAAGGAGAGATGGAAGGACAGACGACACTGGATGGTCCTTCTCTGTGTCAGCCTCTCTGAGACTTAGAACTGCCCAGTTACAGTGTGGATCAGCCTGAGCAGGTGAAATGACACAATAAATGCTCCATTATCCGAAAATTAAAAGTAGGGATGCACGATATAATCGGCCACTTATCGGTATCGTCCTATATCAGCTTTAAAACTGAGTATCGGACATTGGCCACCCAACCGATATTTAACTGATATTTAAACAACCAGCCCGCTGTTTCCAAGTCTAAAAAAAAACAAAACAAAAAACTTCTTCTGCTTCAAAAACATATTTTTTTACAGACTTTGAAACTTCTAAAGACTAGGGGCGGGGTTATTTAAGTTTTCAAATATCGATTTGATATCGGCATATGAAAATATCGCGATATTTCAGTGTATCGATATTTTTTCCCACCCCTATTTTTCAAAGTGTTGGAAATGGATAACAAAACTGCTATTTGCAATGACTGCTTATTTTTTTCAGCTTTAATATCGGTATCGTTTAACGACTACTTGAGTTTTAAAATATCGGCATATCGGATATCGGCCTAAATTCCAATATTGTGCATCCATAATTAAAAGTAAGAACTGCCTCAATGGAAGAAACATATATGTGGGTTTACCTCTAGTAGAGCAACCAGACACTGCACTAAAGCAGCTCTCACAGTTGCCACACATTTCCCCTTCTGGCTCAGAAAACT
This sequence comes from Atherinomorus stipes, assembly GCA_023101725.1. Taxonomy (NCBI): domain Eukaryota; kingdom Metazoa; phylum Chordata; class Actinopteri; order Atheriniformes; family Atherinidae; genus Atherinomorus; species Atherinomorus stipes. Next base: position 91,499 of record JALJCO010008974.1, read on the forward strand.
GTAAAAAAACAAAACACAGCATGATTTAAAAAACAAAAACCTGCTGCTACACAACTTAAAGATTAGACTCAAATATTTGCAGTGTTTCTAACCAGAAGGCAGACACCACTTTAAGCAGAGATCCTTGAGCACGTGTAATCTCTTCAGGCACATGATGAGTCTTCCCCATGCTCTTTATGGAGGGTAACAAACTGAGTAGCACAGCAGCACAGACCTCCTGGTCCTGATGGTGCAGGGAACACAAGTCCCTGTGAAGACAGCAACAAACACACCTAATTATCCACAAGAAAAACCCACTAGAGTGAAAGTGGTCTAACAGCACTGTTTCCTTACGCAAGCAGCGATTCAAACTCCTCAGGAGAGAGCAAGTCCTCAGCAGGAAGCTTCCTCAACAGGGCGAGATACTGCAAGAGAGCTAGGTGTTTAAGTGTACGGCATCTAAAGCCTCGTCATCTAGTTTAATTTAAAGCTGCTAGCTAGCTACCATATTAAGGTGGAGGGCCTTGCTGAAGTCGATGTTCTTCAGCAGCAGCAGCAGCCTGCGTCTGACCTCCTGTGGTTTGAAAAGAAGGCCGTAGTTGGGCTGGACGGAGCCACACTCACAGAGAAACTCCAAGACTCCAAGGAAAGCCAGATCCTGCTGCGTTAGATAATCCTCTGTGAGCAAGCTCTTTGCACCTAAAACAGTACGAAGGAATTGTTTATTCAAAGGCATTTATAATATCATCTGTATACTTCTGTGCAATACATGCTGTTGCATGTATGCAGACTTTGTCACACATGGCTGGATTTTTGTAAAATGAATATCCTCCCTTCTCTGTCTAGAAAAAAAAAGTTCAAGTCCACACCACCTCATTTTTAGAAGGAAAATCCATCCACACCAAACTGCAAAAGTGTGTTGTTAAGCAGTCACAGGGTATGAGCTCATCTTCTGAGAGGATCCGCTCCTTTACCATCAGCCGGGAGATGACCCGGGAGAAGTGCACCGTTTTTGTCCATGTTGTAATACTTCATTTGATGTAAGACTGTAGGGATGCACGATATAATCGGCCCCCTATCGGTATCGGCCTATATCGGCCTTAAAACTGAGTATCGTCCATCAGCCACCCCACCAATATTTAACAGATCAGGCCGCGGTTTCTAAAGTGTATAAAAAGAAAAAAAACTTCTTTAAAAACTTATTTTTTTTTTACAGACTTTGAAAACCTCTAAAGACTAGGGGTGGGTAAAAAAATTGATACACTGAAATATAGCTGTATTTTCAAATGCTGATATCATACTTACATTTAATAAACGTGGTATCAATCTATTTTACAAACGAAATCTTGTGATATTTCATCGTAACAGAACGAAATCTCGTGAGAATTTTCAAAATATGATATTTTGTAACAGAACAATGAAATCTCGCGAGATTTTGTAGGTAAAAAAGATCGATACCGTGTTTTTAAATAACGATTTGATATTGGCATATGAAAATATCGTGATATTTCATTATATCAATATTTTTTCCCACCCTTATTTTTCAAAGTGTTGGAAACGAATAACAAAACTGCTCTTTGCAATGAATGCTTATTTTTTTTCAGCTTTAATATCGGCAGCAATATCGGTAATCAGCCACATGAGTTTTAAAATATCGGCATATCAGATATCGGCCAAAATTCCAATATTTTGCATCATCCCTTTAAGACTGCGTATGCAAAATATTAATATGAATGAATAAATGAAATCTGTAAAAAGAACTGATGATGGGCGGGAGGAGTTTGTTGCTTAAATGGAGGGGAAGGCGTTTACAGGTAGAAAGAGGCTTTAACAAAACAAATGAAGCACGGATCTTAGGGAGCAAAGTTGATAAAAAAATTTAAAAAAAAAAACAGTCAGCTGAACAGGCTGCCAGATTAGAGCGAGTCATCTGGCTGACGTCCCTGCTGATCCACAGTTTTAAACCAAGTGAAACTTCCACCAACTGGGCTTGCAGGTTGTTCCCCTGTGCAGTAAATGGTGCGGAGCCATTGTCAAATTACCGAAAACAAAATATGCTCTGACATTGCATGTGCGACCACATGTGATGTCCTTTTGGCTGGAGTTTTTGAAAGAATCCTTTTTAGTGGCAAAAATCTGCATTTTAGTGCGGATGACAGGACAAATTGTAGAAAAATATCTTCATTTTATGAGATGCACTTCTACATGTGGGCAAAGCCTTAGATTAACATGTCTTTGAACAACATTTCATGTGCTGAATTCCTAGTGCAAGCTAAATTTAACCATATTTCCCTATTGCAAAGTGAATGGCCTAATACAGACAAAAGAAATCAAAAACTGTGATATATTGAAACACTACGGTCGGATCTACTAAAGGTTTGGGTGTATAAACGGGAAAATTACTGGAATGCAATTTAAGTATTAAGTATTAGGGATGCATTATTAGGATTTTATCAATACCATTACCAATATCGATACTCCTTATCAAAACTGATATTTATCGATGCTCTTATTGATACTACAACAAAAGTTAGAGAAACCAATACAAGATGTTGAAAGATTCAATGTTGCTTTCCAACAAGGATGAAGTGCAGAAGATCATAGAAAAAAAAACATGCATGCGTAAACAGAACAGTGCTTTGGAGGTACGTCTCCTGCTGCATTTGGCCAAAACAGTTTTTGTTAAGAAAAAGCAACATATTTAAAGTTGTGCTCAAATATTTATATTCCCTCCTATTAAAGAAGGGAAAAAAATCATCTGTTAGTGAAATAAGCTGACAAAAGTAATAATAAGAATTTTATGAAAATAATGACTGATTTTGAATTATTGTTCAACACAAATATTAAAAAAACAAACAAAGAAAAAGTAAAACAAGAAAACAAACATGATCCGGCTCTCCCAAACAAAAACTGTATTGACCAACACTTTGATGCAATCACTGCAACCAGGTGCTTTCTGTAATGTCCCATAAGACTTCTGCACCTGTTGAGAGGTATTTTGGGCCGCTGTTCATGAGCTAGCTGCCCTAATACGTATGGGACAGTTTTGTTTGTTTTATTTTTTTCAATCACAATTTAAAATCAATATTTAATTTCACTAAATTATGGTTTAGTATTTTTTTTTTTTTTTTTTGTTATTTGAATAACGATTGGGAATTTAGCCTTGTATTTAATGGGAGCGTATGTAAACGTTTGAGCACAAGTGTAGTTCCACAGGCTGCAGTCAAGACGTCTCTGGACAGAGTGTGTCAGACGTATGTTCAGACGGTGCATGGGACGCATCACCAGTAGCTGCTATAACAGTTAAATGTGATCGGTGTAAATGATGTACTTAGTAAAGACCAATCTCCTCTTACCTGGGCCACACGAGATGTCAGTGTTGTCTCCCTTCTGTCTGTGGGTGCCATTAGTGCTGCTATGGGATTCTTCACCATCAAACAGGTCATTGTCATCCCCTGCTTGCTGAGTTCTGGTCATTTCCCAGTTATCATCCCCACGCTTATCATTATCCACAACGCTGGCTCTTTTAGAAATGTTGCTAAACTGAAGCCAAGAGACAGGAAACTTCATTCAGCGACAGACTTGCTGATCTTTAAATCCTTGAACCACAAGCATCTCAAATCTGTGAAATCCAAGCAGTTTGTCTGTCACTCACCAGTAGTTTGCAGATTTCTGCCAGCTCGCTGAGGAGGCTGGCGGGCAGAGTCATTGTAAACAAACGGGAGGCGACGGAACAAGTGCGATCCTGTAGGAAAATAGTCATTTAATCTGTTAAATGTGTCAAAAGTACATACATTTATTTACTTAAAAGAAAAGGAAGTGAGAACTGTCACAGTGCTACATTTTATTACCTTGCTTTTGCTGTTGGTGAACTGCGTGCACAGTTTCATAACAGATCTCAATGTGGCCATGATCCCCTCCTCTGTTATTTTTACTTTCACACCAGAAACAAACCCAACGAGTTCCTGGGCAAGGGTCTGGAAAGCAAAACAACCCCCACAATGGTTAAATTTCATATTTGTTTTCAATATTAGGTGGCAGAATAAGTATATTTTTGTGGAAATCTAGCAAGGGAATAGTAGTTTTGGATTTTTAATTAGTTTCAGTTTTTATTTAGTTTTTAATTTTTGTTTTTTTAATTCAGTTAGTTTTTGTTAGTTTCTTGAGCAGGTTTCTTAGTTTTCCTTAGTTTTTATTTTTTGGAAAATGCTCAGATTTGGTTTAGTTTTCATTAGTTTTAGTTGGGTTTTTTTTGGGGGGGGGGGTCTGGTGTGACATTCAAAATCATCAGAAAGTCACTCAGTACTTTCTGGTAGAGCAAAGTAAATAGATAAAATACATGTAGAAATAGATTTCATATAAACCCAAAAGGCTTATGTATTAAGCAAATTTACAGACAAACTAAGGATGATTTTGAAATAATAATAGTTAGTTTTAGTTGGTTTTTTTAAAAACACATTACAGTTTCAGTTGGTTATCTTTTTTTTTTTTAAACTTTCATTTTTATTTTTTTTTTCAGTTAACGAAAATGTTTTTTCAATTTTTGTTTTCGTTAGCTTTAGTTAACTCGTCATTTTTCTTCATTCGTGCATATTTGAGTAACATGAATAAATATTCAGGCCAAGCTCTAGCTCCCTTGAAATGACTGACTGACCATCACTGCACGTAATGAGGTGGCACCAATCATGAAGCGACAAATGCACACATGCAGCATCGTAGCAAGACGCCCTCTTTGTTCAAGAGACACTCTAGGAAATCCTAACTTATCCACACTCTCTGAGGAAGAAATGAACAGCCTGGGGGAAGATTTCCTCAGAGACAAACAGCCATCAGCTAACAGAAACTTGCTCCAGAGTTGTCTTCTTTTTTTTTTAAGCTCTAGGCGAAAGCAAGTTGCGAAAAATGTGGTTGCGTTCGACGTGGGAGTTTATTTGTTGTTCTGGACATTGACGAATCGACTTGCCAGAGGTGGATAGATTTTATCTTCAGAGACGGCAAAAAACACCCTGAGCTTTGTGTGTGAACTTCACTCCTGACATCTTCATGAATCTCGGGCAGTTAAGTGTTTTTTCTCTGGGATTACTTCTGAAACCTGACTGTCATGGGCTAACTGTTAGCCCATGACTTGTTAGCTTATTTACTTACTTGTCAGGAGTCTCTGTGGTACTGTGTATACTTCAAACTCCATATCAGACTGGGTTGAGCGCATACAGCTCCATAACAGGCTGCTCCATTTTATACCGTCGACTGGAGTCTGATCATCCATCATTGTTTGCAAATAGTGTCCACGTGAGTGATGAAGCAGGTGCTAAAACCAATTTTGTGACCCTTCAGAATCTGTGTCTGTTCCGGGGCGACGTCATGAAATGGGCGCAAAACGTGTCGAGATTGGTCGAGAGCTTCAGTGGTTCAGTACAGTCCACCATTTTACTTCCATGTTGGAAATTAGATGCTTAAAACACCAAATTAGTTTCTATAGTGGCGGGGGGGACATATTTAGCTTATATATGCCTGTAGTTGACTTTTGGAACGTTTGAAAAGCATGATACAGCTCCTTTAATTTTCATTAGATCATGGCAAATTCCAATATGTTCATCTGAGTTTGTATCCAGTTTATCTGAAGATCTGGTGAGAAAAAACTTGGAACGTTGAAAAAAAGACGGTGCACACATTCAGAATGAGAAGTGTGATTAAACTATACACCTTTGCTTTGGTGAAGAGCTGCGAGCGGCAGGCCTCCTCTTCAGTCAGAAACCCAGTTGAGATGTAACCTGCCAGAACAGCGGTCAGCAGACTGAAACATCGCACCAGACACTCCGGAGGGGTGGAGAGAGACTGTGGAGGGTCAGTAGGGGTAAACATCAGGGCTACAGCAAACCACTAAAAGCACCAACGCATCGTCTTCCACTCACATCAGGAGAGTAGCAGTTGAGCAGATTGTCAGCCATGGAGAGGAGGGACTGCTCCAACTTGTTTCTGAGGCCGGGGACAGCAGCAAACTGACCTTCAGCTGACCCCGTCTGGACCGACTCATCACCAACCCCTCCAACCTCCGATGGCAGCACGTTGAAGAGAAACTGCTGGTACAGTCTCTCAATCTCTTCCAGGTTGTCTTTGGCATCAACTTGCTCTTGAAAAAAGGCACTTTAAATAAACAGTAATTACAAATGAAGTTAAATAAACTGAACTTGCTTCATCTTAATTAGCAATACTGCCAAAACACTATTAACTCATTCACTGCCATTGATGTCTATAGACATATACAGCGGGGGAAAAGTACTGAACACATCAACATTTCTCTCCGAAAATATATTTCTAGTAAAGCTATTGACATGAACACAATTTGGTGACAATCTGGCGTCATCTGGTGAAAATTTCTATACCCCCCCCCCCCCCCCCCCCCCCCTGCTGAATACGGCTTTAGACGTCAATGGCAGTGAATGAGTTAAGTATGAAAAAGAAGGTGCAGTTATTTACCTTTCTGCTCCTGCTGCACCCAGAAGAAACTTCAGAGCAACTCTTGTGTCTTTCAAAGTCAGTGACACCAAGATGTTTGATATCAGATTGTGTGGAAAGTCTCTGCAAACAAGAATAAAACATAATCTTTTACATATAAAGTAATTTTTTTCCTTAGACACCGTTCACAACTTCAGTTTTAACTTCATCCCACTCCTTTTCAAGCATAAACGAGCTTTGATGTTTGATGTCTATGAATTGTATGTTTGGTTTATTATCTTTTTTATTTTATTTTATTTTTTTGCACGTGTGAAATGCTCAAAATAAAAGTAAACCCAACCTAACTAGACCTAACCTAACAACCCTAAATGAGAAAATACTGAACCAGGAACAAATGTGTGGAAAAGCAACATTGCCGACCTGCAGATGATGGGGTGAGGTCTGCTGCTGTCCTCCATCTCGTCACCCTGGTCACTCATCAGCAGCCAGGCCACAAGGGTCTCCTTCAGATAAGGCGATGCACATCCCTCTGTGACTCCCATGTAGTCCCACCCTGAGTTTAACATGTGAATTTTTGGGACTGAATGCTTTAACATCGCCTGGGCTAGGCAGAGAGCAGAACTCCTGACAGGAAAGAAGGACGAAGAAAAACTGGTGATGGCAAATCAATTCAGGAAAAAAGGAATCCTTGCTCCACCTTTTGAGTCTTAACAAATTGGAAATGGCTGGGACTCACTGGGACGGTTTGCATGCAGATCCAGAGAAGAGCTTCCAGAACTCTCTGTCCATATTAACCAGCCCACCGTGGACAATGGAGGCCAGCAGGTCCAGGCTGAGCGTCTCTGTCTGGGGTGAGCCCACCCCTCGCACAGCAAGGGCCCATATCCGAACCCAGAGCTTGCTCAGCTCTGTCCCGTGGATCTGCGCTCTCTGTGGGTCGCGTGCCTGGCAGCGGGCCACCTCCCTCAGGCAGCGCAGCACATAGACCCCCCTCTCTCCTCTCCGATGCTCCGCCAGGAGCTGGTGCAACACCGACAGCAACGGGAACAGCTCCTGACCGGGCATCATGGACGGATACTTAGAGGTGAGCACCGCAGTAATCTGCAGCCTGACAGAAGAAAGTAAAAGTTTTCCTCATGTGATGTTTGACGTCAAATTTTCAAACAGATCTTTCCACATTTTATCATTTTTTCTATTTTGATTGCCTTGTGTTTTCCATACCATGGTATAACATCAAAGTCTTTTTGCTGGGGCTGCAGATGGCCGCGGAGGACATCCCAGCCCATTTCAATGCGCCGTCGCTTGCTGGCTGCTCCGTGGGATGGGCTGCCCAGCTGCGTGGCTCTAGAGGAGGCCTGGGTGACCTCCAGGATGTGAGAGTCGCTGTCATCACTGAACAGCTACAGCAAGCAGGAAGCACAACAGTTAAGGCAATACATTCATCCCCAGCAGTTAAATCTCTCCTGACTGCAGAGTTGAGCCCAGTAAAGAGAGATCTGATATAAAGGTACAGTATGTAAAAAAATCAAAGGTCAGTGGCAAAAGAATGTGATATATAATTCAAAACGGTCTTTCTATTGATGTGTAAACGCTTCACTAGAATAACTGTCACATGTTTATTTTCTTAGAATGAATCATTTATATCTACCTGCTGGGTGGTGCACATATGGAGGCTGCCATATTTGTTTCACCATTTTTTTACTACGGTGTCCTTGAATGGACAAAACAATGCATGTGAAGTGAGAACCCTCTGAACTTTAAAACTGCTGTACCAGTTTTGTTTAATGGGAGTTAGAGCACTGTTTGGGATCAGTAATGCCTTATAAAACATAAAAAATAGTTACTCATAGTACAGTCATAGCTACACCTGAGACCACTGGATCCACTCACAGATAAAAACATCTTTATGTCTGGGAGAATTTTGGCCACTAACAGCCACCATACATTCACAACAGTGCTTAGAATATGAAGTCATTTGAAAGAAAACATCTTTTCCTGCAATACCCATGTTCACCACTAGATATTCTAGTAATTCTTACATACTGTGCCTTTAAGATAAGATGTACTTTATTGTCCCCTAGGGGAAATTTGTTTAGGGCCGCAGTACAAAAGAGATACATTGCTGAACAAGAAAAACCAGTAAGAGTCGTTGTGCAGACACACGAGTTAGAACATACACTACTCAAAAAAAGTTAGGGATTTTTGGCTTTTGGAAGATGTCAGAATGAACTAAAATCCACTACAACCTTTCCATATGAACTGAACTTAAATATTTATTGCACATCATGCTATTCTCCAAAAAGATGACTAACCACAAAATAATACAAAAGTACAGTAGTGTCTTAACTGTGAAACAACCTCTAAATGTTCTGGTTTAATGACATCTTGTTTCTCAACAGCCCTCTTTACCATCCTGTTCACATTTACATCATCAGACCAAACAACACTGAACACATGACAAGTTATTAAGACATTATGGTATACCCACGGTTGTTAACTTTTCTTTCAATAAATTGTTTGAAATGGGAGGAATTACCACATCATAATTCCAGTTAAATGTCTAACATTCATGATATAATGTTAATAAGGTGTGACCATTTTACATTTTCCTTAAATTATAACCAAAGTTAAATATCCCTAACTATTTATGAGTAGTTTGGTGTAATAAATAAAAAAGTAAAATATTGCAAAACTCTAAATCAATACCAGGTATTCATGGACACAAAAGTCAACCCAACAAAAGTTAGTATCCTGTAGATAAGTGGGACGCAACCAACAATAAAAGTAAAAAAAAAAAAAAAAAAAAAAAAAATATATATATATATATATATATATATATATATATATATATGTATATAACCAGCTGTTACTGCTCAGTAAACGTAAGCAGTTGGGATTTATTAAGAAAAAAGATGGAGCTGGGGAGAAATGATCGTTTAAAGCGGTTGCTTTTGCAATGGATGGTTCAATAACGTTTACCTGAAGGTAAAAACAAAACACAAGGCGGGCCCTGCAAAATTCTGTTGACTTGTGTAATTACAGAGCACTCACAAACGGACTGTCAGGGTTGGAGCAGATTATTCCACCCAATCACGTTTGATGTGTGCGTACCTGCGGCAGGTATTTTAGAGGCAAAGAGGTTTTCTTACCTGGCGACAGAGGTCAGCCGTGAGCTCAATCAGATTGTCTTGGACAGCTATGTGTCTGCTTCCTGTGACGTATTTCCCCCGACTGCCTATCTGGCTGATCTCTCTGACCAACGCGTCATACAGGTTGTACAGCAGACTCCTCCACCTGGTCCAGTCCTCAGCATGAGCACCTAAAAAATGAAAATCAAAAGTGAACAATGCTGCCATCAATTTTTAAACTGAACTAACTAAAACTCCACATTCAAACAGATTTTATACATCTTTATGGCTGGAAGAATTTTAGCCACTAACAGCCACCATACATTCACAACAGTGCTTAGAATATGAAGATTTGAAAGAAAATATCTCTTCTTTCAAATACCCATCTTTTCATCTAGATGTCAGTAATTCTTACATACTGTACCTTTAAATTAGCATTTTATGCAATTTTAGTTTGAAAAACCTAAGAAAAAATAGCTGTTTTTTTTCCACAAAGCAACATCACTCAACCCGTGTCTTGTGTCTTGGCTCCTTTAGGATGGTGAATACACATCTGCAGGTTGAAGAACTCCACGATCTCCTCTTTGAGAGGAGCACTGGGCCTCATATCCGCCCACACGTTCAGTATAGAAGGCAGAAGCTCCTCTCCCAGGCGGCACACCCGCATCCGACAGTTCATGGCCGCAGACCTCAAGAAGATGTTCAGTGCTGAGATGAGGTGCTCCAGGACAGTCAGGTGTTTCTCCTGCCTGCATAAGAAAACAAATGTGTAGATTTTTGCTTTACCTGTACTACTATCACAGGCAAAAACTGGATCCAGTAAAATGTATTTATTTGATCGGCAACTTCCTTTACCTGATGTTTAGCAGTGCTTTGGAGAAGAAGCTGAACAAAGCATCACTGAATCCATCAGTTTGCATGCAGCAGCCCTTTACAACTGTGTGAATAACTCTGCTCAGCAAGACACGGTTGATGGATTTGGATGAGGAGTTGAACAAGCCACAGTACAAGTCCAGAAGACCTACAAGTAAGAAGAAACTAATCTGTGCTTTCATCTGTTTTTAAATGATAAAAGTCAACAAACGATGAAGCAGGAATAAAAATGTTATCATAGAAACATTGAAAATGTCTCACTGACTCTGCCACTGCTGCCGAGTGATGTCACACCAGTATTTGCGAACAGAGAAGATGTCCTTCAGAAGGAGGCTGCTGTAGTCCTCTCCATAAGCAGAGCAGCAGTATGGGCTCTGCAGGACCTCCATCACATGTTTCAGCAGCTCACTACATTTCAGACGAGGTCCACCTGCAGGAGAAAAAAAGCAGCTGTAAGGCAAGTGTTGTATATTCAAAAAGAGTTGTATTTTTGCTGCTTTTTATTGAGCTGACTCAGTCAGATCAAGTAATGAAAGATAATGTTCACCAGGGACGCATGATATTGGAATTTAGGCCGATATCCAATATTCTAAAATTCCTGTGGCTGATAAATGATATTGATACTGATATTAAAGCTGAAAAATTATGCAATATTCATTCCTTGTGCATAATTAGAAAAATACCTCAACTTGTGTTATGGAGAGCAAGTAAGGGTGGAAAAAAAATATCGATACACTGAAATATTGCAATATTTTCATATATAAGTATCATATTGATATTCAAAAATGCGGTAACTATCTATTTTACAAATGAAATCTTGCAAGATTTCATCATTCTGTTACAAAATCTCGCAAGATTTTGTTAGTAAAATATATCGATACCACGTTTTTAAATGTCTATATGATATCGGTATATGAAAATACTGCAATATTTCAGTGTATGGATATTTTTTAACTCCCCTAATAACAAGTCAAACTTAATGACAGTTGTTCAAACAAAACTAACAGGATATGTGCGTTATATGCTAGAACCACTTGGATTTTCTTCTCCCTGAGAAAAAACACTAAAAACAGGAAATTTGGTTGTTTACAAAATGAGCGTGTATAAACTCTGTTCACACAGAACATCCTGAAAGAAACTATTTTAGAAGTTTTAAAGTCTGTAAAAAAGTTTTTTTTTTTAGATTTAGAAACAGCAGCCTGATCAGTAAAATATCAGTTAAATATTGGTGGGGCGGCCAATGTCCGATACTCAGTTTTAAGGCCAATATAGGCCGATACTGTTAGGGGCCCGATTATGTCGTGCATCCCTAATGTTCACACATGTATGAAAAGTTCCCATGAAAGAATAAAATATCAATATGATCTAAAACTGCATGGACATTTGGATCTGAATTTGTTTCTCCTTACGTTTGTTTGCATAACGTATGAAATATTTGATCAAGCTGCATATTTCAGCCATTTTCTTCTGGCGTGTGGCCAGCGTAGTTGCTGTGACGTTGGATCTGCTCGACTGCATGCTTTCCGTCTCCTTCTGGACATAACGCTGCAGGAACCTGGCATGAGAACAAAGAGATTATGCAAAAGAGAAAATAATGACTGCATTTGAAACAGCAGTTTCCCCTGGTAGATAACTTAATCTAATTTGATCAAAATTGTTAATTAAGCAATACTCAAGCAAAAAAAAGTTTAAATCAAACTAAATAGACACGACTGAAACCAACAAGTTTTTAGCAGTGTCTATGCAGGCCACTCGAAGAGAAAGAAGAAACAACATGATAGTTTAAGACGGGGAGCGAGAAATCCCTCAGGATTAGTGCGTAACTTCTCTTAGAAACCTTTTTATTCTCTTTTATAAAAACACAGAGACAGGTTACCTGAAAACAGCATCCCATGTGAGATGTTTGGAGCTTTTATCTTGGGATCCTGAGGTGCGATCCAATTCTTGCACAATCTCTGGAGATCGAAGGAGCCGCCTGAAGCGTTCAGCTTCTTTCTGAAGACATAAAACAGGGAAACATTAAAAAAACTAAACAAGCTAAAAGCTTCATATCTATTTTTTTATGTTTATATTTACTTTTCTTTCTGTAGCTTTGTCATTTTCCAGCCCTCTGCAGCAAACCAGGAGATCATGAAGAGCCAGACTCATTTTGCCCCGCAGTGACTATGAATAGACCGTTTTATCTGAATCGGCAGCAAAACAGAGTTGGTGAAATTTTTAAATGAAATAAATGGAAATTCACGGTTCTTTACATTTTATCTATTTCTGACAACATCACAGGTTCAGGACTGTGTGCCATCAGAAGCACAGGATCACTAGTGACCTGAAGTGGCTGAATGAATGTAGACAGCTTTAAGGGTCCAGTACCAACTCCTACTTGTATTTTGCTGAAATTATGCATCCCTTCTCTTTTCAGCATTTAGAAACAGTGGACATCTAACCCTTTAATGGATTCCCTGTGGGCGTGGGACATTTGAATGGTGGAGAAGAAAACTTTGATCCCAAAAAGAAATGGGAAGCCTTAGGGCTCCTATATTTCACAGGAGTGCAGGCTTGAATGGTTGAGCCCAACAAACGTTGTGTAATGCAGATCTACCAGACTGCAGTGGCCTTTAAGGAATCACTGCAAGAAGCACCATGTGGACAAATAAACCATTTGCCACAGCTTGAGAGGAGGGGGAGAGTTACTAGCATGACGTTATTATCGTTTACGCAGACCTATTAATTCATTTAAGACATGCAATCCAGGTTTAGTTCGTTATTCTTAATCTGGAATATATACACCACTGTGTAATCATTTCCTTTACTGGATCAACAGCTATTTAGACAAAGATGTTACTTCTACTTTATACTCCATCTACATAAGGGTATGCATTTCCTTTTCCAGTGGGCATTTGACAAAGCAAATCAAAGTCTAAATAGCTCCCTGTTCACTTTAAGTAAAATCCCTGCGCTGTCTAGCCATGCAAACGACTTTAGCTCCAGACTTTCCCAAACAAGCTTTGGAGCTGAGTCACAACAATCTACCAAAACGCCGATTTGCTCTGAGTCTGTTCACTGACCTCAGACGACTGTATTGATTGTAGTTATGACGCTGTCACACATGCAGGTGCAAATGCTAGCAGAGGTGCTACTGTATGTGAAACGATAACTTTGTCATCTCGGCGTGCGTTTAGCCAAACACGCACAGACGCAAAAAAAATGTTCCCGCCCCAGAAGAAACACCATAATACTTCCGGGTAATGACAAGCGTCACGTTCGTGGCTAATAAGGCAATTGTCAACGTTTGAATAAGCTTTGTTTCATGTTAGGCCTTATTATGTTACAGTAGCACTTGTAGTGCTATATTAAAGTTCAATATGTACAATATATAAAAGATTTCGTGGCATATTCGTGGATGGTGTGAGGGTTTGCGTTTGGAATTGGACTACAATTCCCGAAGCTCGAATCACTGGATGACTTTGACACTTCCGGGTTGTGCGTGCTTGAGTTCCCCGCCTTTTCAGCAGGTAGTATATTCGGAGGACATCGTCTCAACAATAACACCATTGGCATCTTAATTTGATGTTATTAAACGAATGAGTTGGGAGTTTCCCTAAACATGTAGCTAATTCTTTACAATTAAACGTAAGTTTTTCTTAACTTGGCTGTCATGTTGCTCCCTTCCGACGTCGCCCGGCTTGTTTTGGGTAAGTCAAATCGGACGTAGCAAAGCTGTAGCTGTAGCTTTAGCCGCCAGCGACGCTGAAGTGAAAACTGAGTGGCTTAAAGCAGAGATTAACCAGCATTTTGTTGTAGAGGCCACTTTGCCGCTTTGGCTTGTTGCATAGCAATTTACTCTCATTTGGAATTTGTGTACTTCCCTCCCCAGGTTACCTCCAAGAGGAGGGACTCTCAGCCACAAGCCAAGCTTTCATTCACGAGAGCCCTGATTTGAAAGAATATGCCGATCACACTACAGGAGATGGGACTATCCCTGCTTGTGTTTTTGTAAGTCTTATTTCTTATTCCGGTATATCGAGTCTAAAACTGCTAATTAAATGTCTCGTGCATGAAGACATTAACTAACTCATTGTTTTCCATAATCTTTGGCAGTCTATATTTGGGAAGGGCCTGACAACCATTTTAAATGAGTATGTGGCTGCCAAAGCAAAAGGTAAGAGTGGATACTACTTATAATATGTTTACTACTTGTGTCCCTTGCCTATTCTGCTACTTATTACTCTCTGTTTCTCTTCAACAGAGTCATCTAATGAAGTACCTCTTGTCATGACCTCTTTGTGGAAAAAGTTGGATTTTACACTCAACCAAATTAAGTAATTATTGTCAAGCTTAATCCTCAAAACTTCTCAAATTTGTTAGTTGAAACACTTTCAACCTTAAATTATATTGTGCTGTCCTTCTTTTGTATTTTTATTTAGATCTTTGCAGAATTCCCCTGCCATATCAGCGAGTCAAAGAAGTAAGTTTGATATTAGCTTAACTTTTTATTGACAGTGACAGTATGGAGCATGACATCAATCAACTCATTCAAATCATCTTGCTGGTTTTCTTGTGAA